>JAWHQI010000298.1:3000000-3358755 GCA_033032865.1 Dactylorhiza incarnata
TCTTCTTTTTCTTTTCAAATCTTTCTCTTCTTTTCTTTTTCTTCTTTTCTTTTTCTTTTTCTTTCTTTAACAATTTCAGCAAATTTTTAAAGATGCACAACCACATTTTCACAATGTACTACCACAATCAACACCACCAATTTGAAATTTAAACAAAATGCCTTCTTTTTGGGTGTGCGACTAGGATTGGAGTTTAGGCTTTGGTGAACAATAGTGGGGCTGAACCAAAAGAATGGGGTAGGCACAACTGGGCTAGCGAAGAAATAGCGGTAGGGATAGGCACAAAGGCTCAACCGGGCCAAAATGATGGCCTATATCACATTCACACAATTGACTAACCGTATACCCATGCTTCAAGAATCGCTTGGGGCAAGTTCTAGCCACCGAGAAAGATTCTCCTTTCTCCCGACTCAAGCAATACGAATCTAGCGATCGTTTACACACATCCCTATGCTACCGTTTGATTCCACCGAATTCACCATTTGAGTAGAGTAAACAACATTTACACTAATAAGAAAAATATAAAACCATAAGTATAAAGAGAAGTCTACTCTACACAAATTTCTATGCAACCGAGCACTCGACTAGGAGCACTACTAGAGTCAACATTTTACTCTGCTACATAGTCCTAAGCCATCACCTAGATTTTCCCACATAAGCAGAAGAATTAAATTCACTACAGAGCTTGCATACAGATGAGTACGCGCTCAAGTGGGTTCTGTGGTGTGCAAAGAAAATAAACAAAACATGTTAAATGAAATCTTGCAGCATGCAGTGCAATAGTGCACGTGAGCGGGTAAACAAAACTACTCTCCCCCAGACTTAAACTAAACAATCCACAAAATATATGACATGAAAATCAGAAAAGGCTAGGGAAAGAGAGTACCCAGTGCTCAGAAATGAGCACACCAGAAGATTGGCGTGTAAGCTAAGACAAAACTGCAGCATCCGCCATCCAGAAAAAGATACCTGCAGGGGTCAGCTCCGCAAAAACAAAAGAAAAATGACAAACTAAAATAAACTACAGCTAACTAAACATGATTAGAAGAAATAAAAATGCAGAAAAGAAAGATAACTACTGGGGTTATTGTCATCCCAGCACGACTTATTCTAAATTAAAACGGTTCTAGCTAATGGGCCTATGAAAAAGAAAATGCACAGGTAACTGTTCTAATATGCGCATCGGTAGCGGGTACCGATACGGAGACAGAGCAGTCACCCCTCTACCTAAATATAAATACCTGCTCCTCACAGGTAGAGGGTAGAGAATGTAAGAAAAGGAGGAGGCCTGGTCCTCACTCATCTCACAAAACACATCCTTTCCTAGCAAGGTATCGTCACCAGGGAGGCAGCAGGAGGAAAAGGCAATGAGTGGAGCTTCCTCAACGGAGGGGGAATAAACCTCCTCACATATGAGGATACACTCATCATTGACTTGAGCATCATGCTCCAAGTCCTCCTAATGTACCTGTGAAGACTCAACCTGCACAGGCTCTGATGAAGAAAGGGGATCAAGAAATAAAGAAGACGAAGAACATAAATAAACATCAATCGGGGGAGTGATCCCGATCTCATTCCCATTAGGTTGGGTAAGTAAAATAATGTTAGGATTGTCATCAATGCTACAAGATTCGGCGGGATCAACGGTGGCCAGGCTTAGGATTTGGACTTCCTCCACCGGTGTTGAGGAAGACTCCTCTTCACCTAGAAGGTTGTCCTCCTCCATAGGAATAGGCACAACACTCAGATCACCCACCTCATCCTGCGACACATCATCAACAATGTCGTCGGGGACGAGAATAGTATGCGCGATAGGGGGAAGAATCGAATCCACTAGAGGTGGTGGATGCACATGGAGAATAGGCTCAACAATGTCGGTGCATGAATCAGCCGCACATCCGATGACCGTATCCAGGCCATACCCTTCAAGATGTGAAGGTGACAAAGACACTTACCCGGATGTTAAAGGTGTGCCGCCAGAGTTAGGAGTTGGGACGATCCGGATATCCGGCTCGTCATCCTCGTCCAATTGGCGAAGATACTCGGCACAATCCTTCAAGACATGATCAGTGCTCCGACAAAACCGGCACTGCCTTACGGACTTCTTTGGTGCAACGGGAGCTGGAGCCGAAAAGAAGTATGACGGTAAAGGCTCAGCATAGTAGCCATAAGACTTACGCGCACCATATGGAGTACTAGACGAAGTCGGTGCTCCATATGCTGGGCTATAAGAATTATGCCTACTATTCTCCGTAGGGCATTCATCACTAGAGTGAGAGGTATCTCTACACCAACGGCAACGGATATTAAGATGTGCCCACATAGTGTAAAAATAAAATGATTCTCAATAAAAACGCTACTGCACAATACTACACCTAACAATGACTACTAAAGCAACCTAAAATAAAACAGGAAAATAGAATACGAAGAAATAAAAAACAAAGAAATGCAATTTACAAATGGAAGGGCTTCTCCCTCCGGTTCTCCCTCTCCAGAAAACTCACACGACTATATTCCCCGGCAACGGCACCAAAAACTTGATGCGATAATTCGGCAAGTGCACCGGTCGCGCAAGTAATAATAATGGGGAAAATCCCCGAGTGTCGGTCTCTTGAGGAACACAGTAAGGTGGAGTTAGGTTTCGAGGAAGGACTTGAGATTGAAGTCCTTAAATCGGATGGAATGCGGGGGAGTTGGGTTGGCTTTTGGAAAATAAACTAAAAGCTATCAACTACTCCTATGCGATGCCGCTATGCAATGCTTCGCTTGGCGGGATGGAGACTAGGCAGGCCTTGAGCGCGCTGCGTCGAAAGGGCGGATGGACGAGTAGGCAAGCGGAATCGAACTGTGCAGGCCTTGAGCGCACTGCTTCGTTAGGCGGGATGGAATACGGGCCGCGATGCCACACTTCGGTAAGCGGATGGACGAGTAGGCTAGCGGAGTGAGGGTCGCAAGCACCTCTTCGACAAGCACGCCACTAGCAATTGCTAGTGCGGCACACGAACATGACGGCGGAATGGAAATGGACCGCGGCGCACCTCAAGCAACTCAAATAGATAAATTACACAAACACATAGACATGAAATATATATGTATATATAACTAATTCAAGTGCCACTTCATCATAATAATGAGATCTAAAACATATACACATCAATAAGAGAAGAATAAGGCAAGAAATCGACCGAATCCGAAGTCTCGTTGTAGATTCACGGTTGGAATCGCCGGGTTGTCAATCCGCGTCCAAGCTCGGTCCGCAACTACGTCCGGGGTAGAGAGAGCTGTCACGACTCTCCAATGGACCCGTCTTCTTCGTGTCACGATCCGGTAGAGGTTGCAAACTTCCTCTTGCTCGATGGAGATGGCGGCTAGATCTCCCTTTGAAGCTCTTGGATGAAGGAGGAGGCCGAGAGGAAACTTCGGCTCAAGATTTGCGTGAAGAACAAGCCCGGAGCACCTCCAGATAGTGGGCGGCGGTGGAGGGGCGAAGTCGGGCGAAACTGGAGCAGAAAACGGCAGAAAACAGCGAGCGAACTGACCTAAATCGCGAGCAGCGGAATTTGTAGGCGCTGGAATTAAACAGTGCGCACGGTCATTGGCGCACGACCACTGGTCGTGCGCACTAGAATTCGGTGATCGTGCGCTCTGCCTGGACGGAGCCTGCAAAGAAAGAAATTATAAAATAACATGTTCGCACGACCAGTGGCGCACGACCAGTGGCGCACGACCGGTGGTCGTGCGCACTATCGTAGGTGGTCGTGCGCACTGGTTGAAACAGAACTCATGAAATTGATGCTAAGTGCGCACGAACAGTGGCGCACGACCGGTGGTCGTGCGCACAATCGTAGATGGTCGTGCGCACTGCACCAAACAGAACTCATGAAAAAGGATTAAGTGCACACGATCAGTGGCGCACGACCAGTGGTCGTGCGCAATAGAACCGGTGATCGTGCGCAGTGTTCCTGTGCAGAATTGCACCGGGAACACCTGCACGACTCCTAATCTAGCACAACCACGAATCTAGCCACTGAAAGTGGCACCTAACAGTACATGAAAACAAATGATGTAGATAAACAAGAGATAACACCAAAACGGGCCTAGAAGTGCACATAGCAAGTGATAACAAATATAAGCTAAAACAAGGCTAAAGTGCAGTGGAATGACTAGATAAACGGCCCAGATGAGTCCATATATGTGTATATAATCGGGACTCATCACCACTACTTCTGTAACATCACCAAAGAAAATTGGTATGATAAACCAATGCCCCTAAAGGAGGAAGGATATTCAGAAAAACCCACTTACTCTTTTATTAAATTTCACACTGATGGGAGAAAGGGACCCCAGCTCAGCAGGGTTCAAACTAATGTTTAAAATTTTATGTGCAGATGTATCACATCTCCAGGCTGGTGTGGTACTTGGACAGTGGATGCTCCATGCACATGACAGCATGCAAAAACCTGTTAATCAACTTTGAGGACAGACTTGGACCATCAGTAACTTTGGAGACTCTAGTTGTGGCCAAACCAAGGGCTTTGGAGATTTCAAAGAAGGGAAAGTCACCTTCAAGAATGTGGCAGTAGTCAAAGGACTGAAGCACAATCTGATAAGTATAAGTCAGATATGTGAAAATGGTAAGTATGAGGTAAAATTCACCACACTACTCTGCCATATTATTGATATCAAGACTGGTGCCACAGTACTCAATGGAATCAGAAAAGGAAAAGTATATGTAGTGGACTTTAGCACCTCACCCACAGAAGTCTGTTTATTCAACAATATTATTGATAAAAGTGAATTATGACATAGGAGACTAGGTCATCTAAACTACAAAACAATTAGTAAAATAGCAAAGAATAACCTAGTCAGAGGCTTACCAAAGGGTAGGTACTCTAAGGAGTCTCCATGCAGACATTGCCAACTAGGAAAACAAACCAAATCATCCTTCAAACCAATTGGTAAGAATGACTCTCCCAGGGACCTTTACTTACTACACATGGATCTCTTTGGTCCCATATCCACTCAGAGCTTAGGTGGAAAATCCTATACCCTAGTCATTGTGGATGACTACTCTAAATTCAGCTGGGTATTCTTTCTAAGGGCTAAGTCTGAAACCCACAAGACTCTCTCAAGATTCATAAAACAAATTCAATATGAACTCAATAGTCAGGTTTCCATAATTAGAAGTTATCATGGGACTGAATTTGAAAATCAGTTTATGAGTAGTTTCTGTGAAGATATAGGTATCAAACAAAGTTTTTCAGCTCCTAGAACCCCTCAGCAAAATGGAGTTGCTTAAAGAAAGAATAGAACTTTAATAGAATCAGGAAGGACCTTACTTGTAGAATCAGGTTTGCCAAAAACTTTCTGGGCTGAAGCAGTCAACACTGCCAACTATGTTCTAAATAGAAGCTTAATACCCAAAACTAAATCAAAAACTCCATATGAGCTCCTGAAAGGAAAAACACCCATAGTTAAATATTTTAAGATCTTTGGATGTGCTTGTTTTATCCTAAATAATGGAAAAGATCATCTTGCCATGTTTGACAAGAAATCTGATGATGGAATATTTCTGGGATATTCAGCATCTAGTAAAGCCTATAGGTGCTATAACAAGAGAACACTTAAAATTGAAGAGTCTATGCACATTATATTTGATGAAACTAACATGCTGTTTAAGGGGGAGGGAACTCCCACCAGCTCTTTTCAACAGGAAAGCAGCAGCATAGAAACACAGCTTGAACAACTGGTTCTAGAGAACACAGATAATGGAAAAGAAAACAAGATAAAGGAATCAAGTGAGGAATCTGAACAAGAACATGAAGAAGATTCAGAAAAGAGCTTTCAAAACCAACTCCCACAAAAGAACATGGTTCAGGAAGGCCAGGTAGACATTGATCCTATCACCAATGTGGAAGAAGAACATCTGACAAGTCCAGGTAGGACAAGGGTCAATTTGAAAGATCATCCACAAACTCAAGTAATTGGAGACCCCAATACAGGAGTAAGAACAAGACACCAGGTCTCCAATGGGATGATGCTCCAATGCTTCCTATCACAAGTTGAACCAAAGAAGTTTGAGGAAGCAAATTGTGATCCTCACTGGATTTTGGCCATGCAAGAAGAACTAGGCCAATTTGAGAGAAACAAAGTGTGGAACCTAGTTGAAAGACCAAGAAACTACCATGTGATTGGTACAAAATGGGTATACAGGAACAAACTAGATCCCACTGGAGTAATTGTCAGGAACAAGGAAAGACTTGTAGCACAGGGATATAGACAAGAAGAAGGGATAGACTACAACCAGACCTTTGCTCCAGTAGCCAGATTAGAGGCAATCAGGCTCTTTCTTGCCTATACAGCTGTTGAAACCAGCAACTGGTCTCTTGAGTTCGGACCCACTGGGGGTGTAGCCGGTGCTTATTTCTCCCTCACTAGACTCTCTTGACGGTGGATGCTCGAAACGGAATAGACACAAGGCTGAAGCGAGGAGGTCCCGCCACACACCCGGAAGATCTTAGAGAGCTTCCCCTCCCAAACCAAAGCTCAACCGGGCACCTTGGAGGGCACTGGCTGCCAACTAGAACTAGCCTATAGGAGAGGATTCTCTAAAAATCGGATCCCCTCCAAGGTGCCCTTAAGGGTCTATTTATAGTTTTCCTAGGCTGGTCTGCAAATAACATGAATCCGCCTTTTAATTCTACTAACAGCACCCCAAATTGGTCTGCTAATAGCCTAACTCCGCTGTTCCGAAGGGCTATTTGCAGCCCACCAGGGGTATTATGGTCATTTTCCCCTCACACCCATTTGGGCAAATGGTCCGTGAGGGCACCATTCGCTGGGCACCCGCCTGGCTGGGCGAATGCCCACGCTTCTGGGCGAGTGGTCCGTGAGGGCACCACTCGCCTAGCGCCTTCTCTCCTACAGCTTACCCCCACCAACCCGGGGGCATTTTTACCTTCCTTAGCCTGGGCGAGTGACCCGGCGAATGATCCGGACGACCCAGGTTTCGCCAGTTGGCTGGGGGGGGGGGGCCCACTCGGCGAATACGGGTTGTACACAATCCCCGCTCTTTACGAGCGGTTCCTGCGGTCGTAAAGAACAGTCCAACCCTGTATTCGATGAGTGCTTGCTGACTGGATCCATAAGATTCCGTGGGTCCCACCGCCACCTTATATATATACCCTCATGTCAGGTTTCTCTGGACCACTCTCTCATCTTGGCTCGGAGTTTCTCCACTTCCTAATGTCTTTCCACAAACCTTCTGCGAAACCCCTCTCGCGAGAGATGATCGACCGCCTAGCTGCGGCCCAAGCTGCGACTGCCCCCAGGGAATCCAAATTTGCTCCCTGGCTAATGTCTAAACGGGATCCGAGCGCCCCCTATGTCTCGCGTCGAGCCAAGACAATTCGGCTGAATCGTCAGAGAGGCGAGACTGCCTCGGAGTCTCCGGCGGATACTCCACCGGCGAACACGCTGGTGGATGCCCTTCCGGACCCCGCGGTGCTGGTATGAGGATTCTTCCTGTCTCCATTTAGTTCCTGTCCCTTACCCTGCGCTTATTCCGACCATTCGCAGGGGTCTTTGGTACCTAAGGATGGCCATGGGGCCGTTTTGAGCAGTGCGGTGGTGCCACCTCCCGCGGACGAGGTACCTCCTCCCGATCTGGATCTTGCTCCTCCGCCTCCTCCTGGGGAGACTGTACCCCAACCCCGTGAGTTGTGAACCTTCTCGCTTTTTACTTTTATGTTGTCGGCTACTAATCATTACCTTTTCGCAGCCCTCAACCCTGACGTCCCGCTGCGGGACTCCATTCCTCCCAGTCACCCTGCTCAGGTGAACCCCTCTGTCACCGCGAATGAACGGAGGGTCTCCCCTGAGCGAGAGCTGGATCAGCCTCTCTGTGCTGATGACCGTGCGGATGCTCCGGCTCCTTCTTCACATCCTTACCGTCCAGGAAAGGGAAAGGTCTTACCTCCCGCCTGGCTGTTTGGGACGCACCCCCATTCGTCTCGTCCTTCGGGTCACCCGGACCCCACCCCAGGTCAGTTCACTCATCCGCCTCTATTGTACTCGCATATTTTATCACCACTAACCTAGCTGTGATTCCGCAGGCTATCGAGAAGCCTCCCCTTTCGATTCCTACTACGAGGGGGGAGAGGGAATGCTCTCGCCTCTCCCTTCCCCTGGGGATCTTGCTGACTTCTTGGGTGATCCCTCGGATCACGCGACCCTGAAGGATCGGATCTCGGAGGTCTTGGGGAAGCTCATCCATATCCAGCGAAACGTAGCCGGCCAGGTGGACGACGTGCGGCTGAGGGTCGCGCGTGAGTTGAAGGACCTTCGACAAAGTCACTCGCATCTTCTCGCGGAGGTGGAGCGGCTAGGGGGTGAGGGAGGGGAGTTGTCTCCCAGAACCTACGCCGCGCGAGCCCGGGACCAACTCCAACTGGCTTCTCGTTAGATCACCAATATACTCGCTTATTACCGCCCGCGAATGCCCATGGAAGCTGGGTCGCGAAAGCGAGGTCGGTGGATCTGGGAGGAGATCTGACTTTCCCATCGTCCACCCTTGTTATTGTTTTCTTTTCTTACTTTATGCTGCGAATGCTGAACATTCTATTTATCTGTAACAATTTTTCTATGCTTTGCGAATGCTTCTTTATTCGTTTTTCGTATCTCATAACTCTGCTTGGGAATTGCCGAGTGATAACTTATAGCCGGATGCTCTTCCAACCTCGTTGCGCAGCCGCGGAACGAATAGACATAGGGCATTTTCCATTAATGGGCGAGAGGGACCGGCTCGGGCCTCGAGGTGTCGGGAAGGCGCGATGGCTATCCGCACACCCGTGGCCTCGAAAGTCCAAACGACGTTTAGTCCCTCTATAAATAGGTCTTTCAACCACCGTATTAAATACCTAACCATCCGCTCTCTTCCCTTGCACTAGCACTCTCGCTTCTTCCTTATCTGTTGCTCCCCTTTCCTTCTTCACTCGCAAAAATGGGTGGCGATGCGGAAGGCAGGGCCAAGTGCGCCAGCGCATTCGCCAACCATGTCTTTGATTCCTGCGACCTCTCCGAGGAGGCCTACCTGACCGCCGTCGCCGACTACGTCCCGCCGGGTTTCGAGGCGCGAAAGCCCAGGCCGGATGAGCGCCTGAATACCATCTCGTCTTGTGCTCTCGCGATCCCGCTAGAGCATTTCGAGGTGGGGTTCCGCCTCCCGATCTGACCGGAACTCCGCTAGACCTTCAGATACTACGGGGTCGTGCCCGGCCAGCTCAACCCCAACTCCATCGCTATGCTGGTCGGGTATGCGAGCTACCTGCGAGAAGAGGGGATCGAGTTCTCGCTGCCCGTCTTCCGCAAGCTCTATACCTTCCGCTGCACCCAAGGTATCTCGGTCTTCTCGGGACTGAGCCCCCTAAAACACTATGGGCTCCCGAACAAGAACCATGACTGGGTTCGCCGCTTTATTTTCGTAAGCGGGAACCTAGGAAACACCCTTCTCGTGCCGGTGCAGGAGGAGGAGTCAACCTTCCGCCCCCCGACCCTAGGGGGCACGAAGCCAAACTCCACCAATACATCCTGGAGAACGGGATGGATCTCGTCCATCTCCGGCGAAATGTCAACTCGCTTCCACCCATTCCGCAGGGCGAGGGTAAGTGTTCGAGACTTCATTCGCTTTCGCTTTGTGATTTTTACATCATTCGCTAGAACCATTGGCTATATTATGCAGGTGTGCGCCATTTCCCTCTTCATCCGCCGCGTCCTTCCGGATCTATCCTCTCTCTCGCACAGGCCACCGCGGATGCCTGCCGGGAGGAACCTTCTTCCTCCAAGCCTGGCGGAAAGAAGCGCAAGCCAGCGGCGCTGACCCCTTCCACCTCCAAGAAATCCAAAAACCCCCCTTCCGCCAAGGGGAAGGGGGTCCTGGGCGAGACCCTCGCGGCGGGTGCTCAGATCCAAGCACTGGGGACGAGTGCGCCAGGAGAGACCACCCCTCACGCGGGACCGTCGTTGCCTCCACCCCCACTTCCCAGGGACCATCGGAACTTCCCCAACGGCGAGAAGTACATGGACCCCTCGGGGGCTCTCTTGGTCAAGTGGGACAGGAATGCGAACCGGGTCTCGCTCTCCACCCTCCATCCGTCGTGGATAGAGAGCGATCTTGCTAGCGGGGAGGCTTATGCCATCGCGTATGCCCTCTATGGCCGAGAAGACGCCGAAGTATACGATGCCGAGACGACCCAGATTCTCGCCCACGAGAGTGCCAGGGCCATGCTGCGGGCGCTCGAGCTCGCGCACATGTCTTCGCGCCGGAGCATCAAACTGGCGAGGGACTTGGCGGCGGTTGAGGAGTCCCGGTCCGTTGCTTCTACTGAGGCGATGGAGCTTAGGACCAAGCTGACGGCTGCGGAGACCCTTCTCGCCAACCGCCCTATCGCAGAGGTATGTATGTTTTCTCCTTTCTCGCGAATGACTTGTTGCCGATTGACAAACTTTATTCTTACCACCTTTGTTATTATTTTCAGGATACCAGCCCTGTCGCAGAATTATACGATGCCAGCAACTGGTCTCTTGAGTTCGGACCCACTGGGGGTGTAGCCGGTGCTTATTTCTCCCTCACTAGACTCTCTTGATGGTGGATGATGGAAACGGAATAGACCCAAGGCTGAAGCGAGGAGGTCCCGCCACACACCCGGAAGATCTTAGAGAGCTTCCCCTCCCAAACCAAAGCTCAACCGGGCACCTTGGAGGGCACTGGCTGCCAACCAGAACTAGCCTATAGGAGAGGATTCTCTAAAAATCAGATCCCCTCCAAGGTGCCCTTAAGGGTCTATTTATAGTTTTCCTAGGCTGGTCTGCAAATAACATGAATCCGCCTTTTAATTCTACTAACAGCACCCCAAATTGGTCTGCTAATAGCCTAACTCCGCTGTTCCGAAGGGCTATTTGCAGCCCACCAGGGGTATTATGGTCATTTTCCCCTCACACCCATTTGGGCGAATGGTCCGTGAGGGCACCATTCGCTGGGCACCCGCCTGGCTGGGCGAATGGCCATGCTTCTGGGCGAGTGGTCCGTGAGGGCACCTCTCGCCTAGCGCCTTCTCTCCTACAGCTTACCCCCACCAACCCGGGGGCATTTTTACCTTCCTTAGCCTGGGCGAGTGACCCGGCGAATGATCCGGACGACCCAGGTTTCGCCAGTTGGATGGGGGGGGGGGGGGGGGGCCCACTCGGCGAATACGGGTTGTACAGCAGCCTTCATGAAGATGAAAGTCTACCAAATGGATGTCAAGAGTGCTTTTCTGAATGGTGATCTTCAAGAAGAGGTATATGTGGAGCAACCACTAGGTTTTGTTAATCCCTCTTCTCCTAACTTTGTTTATAGACTTAACAAAGCACTATATGGTCTTAAGCAAGCACCTAGAGCTTGGTATGAAACTCTCTCTAATTTCCTTTTAGAAAATTCCTTTGAAAGAGGAAAAGTAGACAAGACACTCTTTACTAGAACCCATAAAAACCAACTCATCCTTGTTCAAATATATGCAGATGACATCATCTTTAGCTCAACTCATCCTAAACTATGTAAAAGATTTGCTAATCTAATGCAATCTAAATTTGAAATGAGTAGTATGGGAGAACTCTCATATTTCTTAGGATTACAAGTAAAACAAAGTAGTGAGGGAATCTTCATCTCACAATCAAAATATACTAAAGAGCTAATCAAAAAGTTTGGTATGGAATCAGCATCTACCATGAAAACCAATGTCATTATAGAAAAAGATGATAAAGGAAAATCAGTAGATCAAAAGACTTATAGGGCCATCATTGGATCCCTTCTATATCTAACAGCTAGCAGACCTGACATCATGTTTGCCACTTGAGTATGTGCTAGATTTCAGGTTGATCCAAAGGAATCCCATCTCACCTCTGTAAAAAGGATTCTTAGATACCTAAAGGGAACCCCTGAACTAGGTCTATGGTACTCAGCAGAAACCAATTTTGAATAATAGGTTTCTCAGATGCAGATTATGCTGGATGTAGGGTTGATAGAAAAAGCACATCTGGTACCTGCCAATTCCTAGGTGACAGATTGATATCATGGTTTAGTAAGAAACAAACCTCAGTCTCAACCTCAACAGCTCAAGTTGAATACATAGCTGCTGGGAGCTGTTGTTCACAAATCCTGTGGATGCAAAATCAGCTACTTGACTACAAATTGGAAATACATAACTCTAAGATCTATTGTGATAGCTCTAGTGCTATATCCATAGCATCCAACCCAGTCCTTCATAGTAGGACCAAACATATAGAGATCAGACATCACTTCCTTAGAGACAATGTTGAGAAGGGTAAGATAACCTTAGAATATATTACCACAGATAATCAAAGAGCAGACATCTTCACAAAACCCTTAGATGAAACTAAGCATAATTATTTAATCAACACCTTAGGAATGCTTGATGGTAGTCTGTAACTACCATTGTTGGGAAATCTAAAAGAAATCAAGAAATCTAAGAAAGTATTTGAAGATGCGTCGAATACATATCGACGCACCCTTGAGAAGAACTCGACGCTGGCGTTGATTTCTTCCCGGCAAAGATACATCGATAACTTATCGACGCTCCGTCGAATTGCTATCGACGCAGGGCTATGAACAAATCTCCACGGCGCGTCAACTTTATATCGACGCATATGTCGACATCAATTTGACGTAACGTCGACTTCTGGCTACAATTAGAATCAAATCCTCACTTCCTCTTTTGACGATTGGATTACTTGATATACCTTGATTTCTGTTTCCTTTCTCGACGTTTCACCTCCTTTAAATAATACTTCTTATTTCATAACATATACTCACCTAAAACCCGCCAAAACTTCGTCTTCTACCTCTCTCTCTCTCTCTGCAACAATGGCACCAACTCCTGATCAATCGGCCCTCATCAAAACGATGAACGATGCTCTCGAACACCTAGTAAGTGATTTCCAGAATCGCCTGAATCACTTCGCCAACAAATGCGCTGCCATGATCAACACATGTGCAGCCAAACTGGCAACCCTCTCTTCTTCTCTTCCTGAGCTTAATGCTCTCATTCAAGAACGGCCTCTGTCGCCAGAAAGGTTTAAATCCTTTGTGCAGGATATAAACCAGGGGGAGATTTGCTCCAGAAACCCCCCTTGTCAGGTTATCTATCTCTCTTAAAAGCTCAGGATTAATTTCCTTTTCAACTCTAAACATTATCTCTAAAGAATTACACAAACCTCATCTCTTATAATAGGCTCCAATCCTCTCCAATCACTCTGACTACACATTCAACAAATACTTTGGAGAGACCTCCTCTTATCACACTGAAGGAGATCATGCTGTAAATTCAGCATTTAGAATTGATGCTCCATATACTCAGGGGGAGCTTCCTGGGGTAAAGAACTCAGGAGTTCAGGGGGAGGAAGAAGCAGCCACCTCTGATGACTGGAAGGGACAGGTGTGGACTGATGCACACCTATGTGAAGAAGAATTTCAGCATCACTCTCCTGGCTTCTCTGCCAGTTACATCAAACTGAAGACACCTCTACTTGAGGACATCCCTTCAGAAGAGCCTGGAAGAGACAAAACTCCCTCTGCAGAGATTACTCTACCAGAGGACATTCTGCCTTCTATTGCAGAACAAACTCTTTTTCTTGAGAAAGTTCCTTCTCCACCTAAAGAGAAAACTCCATCTCCCTCTCCTTCTCTACCTCTACCTCCTCCTCAACTTCCTTCTCTACCTTCATCTCCACCTCTACCTCTACCTCCACCTCAACCTTCTTCTCTACCTCCACTGCTACCTCTACCTCCACTGCTACCTCTACCTCCTCCAATAGCAAAACTCACTAAACAGATCCTACCTTGGCAAAGTCCAGAAGGACAGATGAAAAGGAAAAGAGAAGCCATTCCCTACTGGCAAAACTTCTCCAAAGAAGAAAGGAAAGAGTATGCAAAAGAAAAGAAGTATAGAAAAGCATGTGAAGAAATAAAAAACATTTGAAAAGATGCCTATTATCACTCCTAACAGCCCTGTAAAGGAGTACCATGACCCTGACATGGAAAAGAGGCATGAAGAGATAAGAGAAAGAGAACTGTATGAATATGAAGCAGCTAGGAAAGAAGTGGAAGATAAAAGGAATGCCTGGATGGAAAAGATCAACAAGGGAATGAATAAGGAACAAATTCTTGCTGAATCTTCTATCAGAATTCCAATGAAGTAGTTTGATATTGAAGCTTATCAAAAGAAAAAACCCTCAGGCAGGGTTCATTCTAGAAAAAGGTCAAAAACACAAGAAGGGTGTAGGGTGTACAGAAGATACTTACATTCCCTATAAGAAGCCCAACAGACCTGTAAAATTAGACAAGTGGCATGCCGCACCCTGGAATGGGAAAGGAAAAATGGCTGAGATTACTGAGAAGCAGCAATCAGAAAAGAAAACAAAATATAGGCCCATGGTTGATAGCAAGGGACCACCTGAGATCAAGCCTACTGAAAAGAAAGTTCAAAACATTACAATTGAGATGATTGATGAAAAGGCAGCAATCATCATCAGCAAAGGCTACTCCATAAATGACACATTCCCTGATGGTGATAAACTCTTGGAAAAAGTGCATACAATCATCAGGAATGTCCAGGAACGACCTGATAGAGCCAGGTGCTACATTTTTGATGTTATTGAAAACTTATCTAGGAAACTTTATTCTACTTTTGTCAACTTCATGTACAAAAAGAAGTTTCTGGTTTAATTCTTGTGAAAGACAAATACTTGTCATATGCCTTCTTATTCTAATTTCTCTTCTGATTATTTAATATATTTCTTATCTTTACAAATGCTGTGCTCGGTTAATTTTATGCTAGTACAATTTCCCTCTAAATAGGATTAAGACAAATAGGGGGAGATTGTTGGGAAAATGATTTCTCTTAACCCCTGAAAAAGAGTTGAATATGAATTTTAAGAAAGGAAAATCAAGGTTAAGTAAATATGCGTCGAATAATATTCGACGCAACGTCAATGTAGTATCGACGTTCCTTTCAGAATGAGTTGAAGTACCTTTAAGAATAATTCGACGTATCCTATGTCGACGTAGCTCTGACTTCTAGTCGACATATCTTGAGAAGTCGACGCACCTCAGTCGACGCACCTTCCTTATTCTCCTTTCGACGTCCAGCCAGGACGAATTTGACGCGTACGTCGAATAGTAATCGACGCACATCAATTTCTATGATTAATTCAAAAATCGTTAGATCTCTTTCCTTCTTTTATAAATCTGATTTATATGGAATCAATTTATTCGTTATAGCCGTTCTGAATCATTCTTTACTCTAATAGATTCTTGGCTAAATTGATTAAATCCTTTATGGACATTATTTGAAATCAGATTGAATACTTTCCTTCTACGGATTTATTTTATGGAAATTTCTCTTTGTTTCTAATACTCTACCTGCTAATTGATTATTCTCCTATAGTGTTATTTTAAACAGAGCTATAAATAACAAGGTGGTCGGCAGAGAGCAATACATAGTGATTCACCATTTTTACATTTGAAAAAGAGGAGGAAGAGCTCCCAAGTGAAAAGAGAAAATTGAGAAATAGTGCTGCAGAAAAGAACAAGCTTCCTTCTTCTTCTCACTCTGAAGCCATACTGCTGCAAACTCTGATAGCTCTCACAAAAGAGAGAAAAGTGCTACAATCTACTTCTCACTATAGAAGAGAGATTTCATTCACTACTTCTTGTGCTTCCAATCTTCTTGCTAGGAAGAAGATTCCTTCTTGTCTTTATATTATCTCTCTTTCTTCTTTACCTTTATTTTCACATATTCTAAAAGAGTTTTTAGAATCACTCTTCAAAAAATTCAGTTGTACTGGTTCTAAGAGTCTCCTTTTCAAAAGACTCAGTTGGTTCTAAGAGTCTCCTTGTCAAAAGACTCAGGGTGGTTCTAAGAGTCTCCTTATCAAAAGACTCAGTACAAGATAGTGAATTTCCTACCAAGGGGGTAGAAGAGTGGACTACCCAAAGTTTGGGGAACCACTATATTTCTTTGTGTTGTGCTGTGATTTTTCTTATTGCATTTATTTTTCTTTACTTGTTTAATTCTTGTTGGTGTGTGGGAAGCTCTAATCTGTGATCACTACACACATATATATATATATAATTATTAACTTTGCACAAATATATTTTAAATCTCTATTCACCCCCCCCCCCCCCTCTAGAGAATTCTAGTGAGGTTAACTGTGCACTTTCACCCGGTTTGCAATTTTGTATCAGATGGATGATGCAGGATACACAATAAGGTTCTACAAGGGCCTTCGTGATGAACTGAGGCAGGCCCTCCTCTTCGTCTCTGACGGTAGTATGACTAAGATCCTGGAGATGGCTAAGAAACAAGAAGCTGACCAGTACTTTGTTCGAGGAAGGAAGAGGCCGGCAGAAGATCAGGGACGGGGAGGCAGAAGGGACCATCCGAGAGGCCGAGATGCTGGGGAAGGAAAGACGGAGGTCAGACCCAGCCAGGAACAGAGATAGGAGCAAAGGGAGCCGATAGTGTTGGCTCCTCAGCCTCTACAGATGCGGGAGATGCTGAGGATTGGAGGAGGTGGGCCACCTCTTGAGTGCTACCATTGCCTCCAGACTGTCCACATCCGGAGGAACTGCCCTCAGAGGAATACACCACCAGCACTACAAGCTGCCCCTCAGGCCCAGCATTTCGGGGGCCGGCGACGTGGATGATTCCATGGATTTCAGGGCATAGATCTGAGGTAGAATAGGGAGCAGATGTATGCCTTGGACCTAGCACAGCCCCGGGACCCCGCAAGGGTCATTACAGGTACTTTTGATGCCTTTCGTTTTATGATTCATTAGTACATAGTAAACCTTAGATATACCTTAGCATTAAACCAAACAAATAAAAACAACCCAGGTATAGTACGTGTAAGACCCCTTTTTTAATTTGAAAACCCGGGTCTTATGCCCAGAACTGCCGCTTTGCGGTGACACCAACACACGGGAATGTTGCTACTAGAAAGCGCTGATCCTGCCGGCCATATCGATCACAGAAGAAGAAAAGTATAAATGAACAAAAAGAAGTTCAAGTCCACAATCACATGCTATATATAATAAATGTCCACATGGTATAACTAAAATAACAAAGTTACAATAATAAAGGGCTCATGCCCTATACATCATGTCCTCACTACAAGATCACTCGCGGAAGCTAGCTACTAATCACTCACTGATCCTGAATCCTGTGCTCATGTACTAGACTGGCCCGCCTCCACCTTCACTGTCCTCTACTGCTGATGCGTCTCCTCGATCCACTAAAATAATATGGTCCACCGACCGTTAGTCAAAAAGACTAAGCCTTATGTTCCCCACCTCACCCCCAATAGATCCTAGGCACCGTGTGGGAGGATGAAGTGGAGGACAGCAAGGGGTATAAAACAAAGCAGGTGACGGTGGATTTTGTCTACAGGAAATGTCTACAACTACACATGTTTATATAGATAATTGAAGCAGTAATAGAAAGCATGGTAAAGAGCAAGTAAAGAACAGTAACTAAAGACAGTATACAAAAACATGTATATAATAGAAAAGTAACCATTGATTTATAGGAATGCCCATACAAACCTATAGACCAAGGGGTCGTTTAGCAAGGCCTATCGTATAAAGAGTGCCATAACCAATTTATACGATAGGGGTAGGGGTTGAAATGCAATGTTTATGCCATGACATGCAGAGTTATGCAGTTTATGCTATGTTCACACAAGTGCAACTCACACACCACGACTCTATGCGCACAGACCTTTAGTTCGCCCTTTTTGGAGCTAGCAAGACTCCCAGGATACTCCCATAGTGGCAAACGGAAGCGGCGGGTTGGGCCTCACCCACCTCTAGGTTGGTATTCACACTACCTAACCTAGACCTATCGTACGCCTCAACGCAAAACCACGGAGCATCTGTGTACTCTTACTGGCTGGACCACCAGACTTTCATAGCTAAGTGCAAATTCCACACTTGCCGAGTCAACGTATTGACGTCGGTGTGAACGACCGTCCAATACCGAAGACCCACCACCTTTATGCACATGCAAACATGTTTACCATCTATCTCCGAGCCATAAGCTCCCTGGGCTAACCCGCCCATCATAATAACCTTCCGAGCCAACGGCTCACCGGACCAACCCGTTTATACCAACAAGCATTACTAAGTCACAAGCTCACCGGACTAACTAGTCTGCTACTTCAACCATGAGCCTACCACTCGTAAAATCTAAACCAACTAACCTACCGTAACCACGGGGTCTGGGTGTGTGCGTTATTAAGTTAATCTTGTATATCGACTTATGTTGAAAATGTTGAAGTGGAAGTTTGTGGAAGCTGGCGGTCTGGGGGGAGGTCGCGTGGTCTGGCAAACCTCGCGGTCATGCGATCTCCCTTTGCAGTCTGACCTCTCTGGTCTAGCCACTGGTCTCTTCGGCATGATCGCTATTCTTCTGTCCTAGGTGCCAGGATGAGGTCGCGCGGTCTGGTCGTGTGACCGCGTGGCGGAGCAGGTTTCTTCATGATGAGACCGAGCGATCTGGTTTGCGTGACCGCGTGGTACGGGTAGTCCGGTCTGGTGTCTGTCTGGTCTCTGGTTGGTGCGCGCGGACTAAGGTATTCTTAGTCGCGTGGTCTCCGGTGTGTGTTCGCATAGCTGGTCCTATTGGAGCTTGTGTTCCACATCTCTTAGTTGGAGAATAACAAATCACATTATGTATTTGATCTTGCTTGTGTTTATAAGTATGCAGGTACTATTGTTAAATAACCCTATGAATAGGATGCTGTTTGATGAGGATCCTCTGGAAAGAGAGCTAACGCCCTGTGTTAGTTGTTAACGCCCCGCGTTAACTTCTATTGAGAAGAAAACTGCTGAGAAGGAAGCTGCATTTGATGAATGGAACCTGCGTTCGACGAACAAGGATCTCCGTTCGACGAAATTTCCTGCGCTCGATGAATTTGCGCTGGACAACCTACGTTCGACGAACGAAGAGCTCTGTTCGATGAAAGTTCCTGCGCTCGACAAATTTGTGCTCGACAACCTGCGTTCGACGAACGAGGAGCTCCGTTCGACGAAATTTCCTGCGCTCGACAAATTTGCGATGGACAAGCTGCGTTAGACGAACGAGGAGCTCCGTTCGACGAACTGAGCCTGCGCTCGACTACATTGCGCTCGACAACTGCGTTCGACGAACTTGAAGCTCTGTTCGACGAAATCGATTTCGTTCGACAAAGGTTGGTTTTGTCACGATCCTTGGTGGTTTGCACGATCCTAACGGTTGCGGTTTTTCCATTCGACGAAGGGTGCGTTCGACGAAGGCGTGTTCGACGAAATCAGTCCCGTTCGATGAAATTTTGTTCTGTCATGCTCCCGACTTTTTGCATGACTTCAGCAACTGCCAGACACGATGCTTAACGCTGGCGTTAACCATAATGGCAGGCATTAGCTCCCGTGTCTATTTAAAGACTTGATTTCGGTGTTCAATAGATCTTTTCTGGAAGCCTTCACTCCAATCTTTTGAGAGAGCATTTTATCCCCAAATTCAGAGAACTCCCAACACCACCATTGAGGAACAAGAGTGAGAAGGAGATTTGCAACTGTCAATTTGAAGAAGGACGCTCGCTTCAACTCCGATGATGATCAAAGCGTGTCTTCAACATCTCTTTCAGCACTCTTCAATATAGGGAGTTTTTTATTCTGATTTGTATCTTTATCATTTCATTTACTTGTAACTGTAGTGAAATCGCCGCCTTGCGTGTGGCACTAGGTCCTTGTGCGGCTTAGGGGGTAATTCACTGTCTTGTGCATGGCGACTAGGTCAAGGGTAGATCTAGGGGGTGGCTAGAGGCCTTATCTGGGGATAGATAGGCTATAGCCAACCGGTCCTTGGGAGAAGGACCGGTGAAGGAACAAAAAAGAGATTTTCAACTTGTCGCCACAAGTTCAAGCGTTATTGAAATATTATCCTTGCAATCATTTTGTGATATATAAAATTCATTTTTTTTAGTATATCTATTTTTCTGGATTTATATTTCATTTAAAATTGTGCAAGTAAAATCACTTTGTTTATTTCTGCCAAAATACTTCTTGGAGGGATAACGCCAGGCGTTAACTAGTCAACGCCAGGCGTTAACAACAGTGCTAAAAAAGTTTTCTGTTTCTTTAAAATCTATCAGTTTATTGTAAAAACAGTAAACCCCTTATTCACCCCCCCCCCCCTATAAGGGCGCCATCAGATCCAACACTTGGTATCAGAGGAAGGTTATTCCAAAACAGTCTCACAACCGGGAATAATGGCGCATCACGATCATGCCTTTTTGGAGGGTCAAGGGATAAGTAGACCTCCACTATTTACTAGAACTGATTATAATTATTGGAAAAATAGAATGCGTTATTTTTAACTGCTTTAGATAATGATGTTTGGGGTATGGTAGAACAAAGTTATTCTCCACCAACATTTGTTGTTGGAGAAGTCACTATGGAAAAACCTAAAGATAGATGGGATGACAATGATAAGTTGAGATGTAAGAATAACGCTAAAGCAATGAATGCGTTATTTTGTGCTTTGGATAGAACGGAATTTAATAGAACTTGTGCTTGCGAAACAGCTTATGATATTTGGAATCTATTAGAAATTACTCATGAAGGCACTTCGCAGGTGAAGGATTCAAAGCTCTTCCAACTTGAATCCGAGTATGAGAAATTCCAGATGGAGACGGTTGAAGATGTGGATTTTATGTACACAAGGTTCACCAAAATTGTCAACGACTCAAAAGTGCTTGGAAAGGTGTTCTCCAACGGCGACTTGGTGAGAAAAATTATAAGGTCTCTCCCTCCAAAGTTCAATCCAAAGGTGACGGCTATCTCCGAGTCGCACGACTTGAAAAAGCTCAAATTGAGAGCCCTATTGGAAACCTCAAGACCCATGAGGTTGAACTCAAAATTCAACAATAAGAGTACAACTTGGAGCCAAAGAAGAAGAGCTTGGACTTAAAGTCAAAGAAGGATGCAAATGAAGATGATGATGAAGAGGATGAGGAGAGCCTTTTTGTGAATAAATTCAAAAGGTTCATGAAGAATCCGGAAAGGAGAAAGACCTTTCGGAAATATTTCATCAAAAAGGGAACTTCATCAAAGAAAGAGAGAGGTAGCGACGAGGACGATGATGAACGACCACCACCGGAGTGCTACCATTGTAGAAAGACCAGACATATTTGGAGCAAGTGCCCAAAATATCTGAAAGAGCGTAAAGAAAAAGGGCACAAGGGAAATGAGAAGAAGAAGGTCCTAAAAGCGGCTACATGGGATGACTCCTCCTCTGAGGTTTCAAGCGGCTCATCCACTAGTGATGAAGAAGAGGCAAACATGTGCCTAATGGAAAAGAGTAACAAGATATCCGAAGATGAATGCAGTGTCCAAAGCGACACTGAGGTAACTTTCCCTACTTCTTATGATGATTTATGTTTTGAATATTTACAAACATGCAAATTTTTTGATAAAAGTTTAAAAGATATTGATCTTCTAAATTCTGAAAATAAACTTTTGTTAAAAGAAAATAAAAAATTATCTAAACAATTGGGGAAAGAAAAGGTATCTTGCCAAGAGTGCAATCACTCCTTGACAAGAGTGAAAGAACTTGAAGAAGCTCTTTCTAAATCCCACTCCACTATTGAACTTCTTACTAAGGAGAAGGGGGATTTTGAAAGAACTTTAAAACACTCTCTTTCTCAAATAGAGGATGGGAAGAAGAGTTTTGTGAATCAGTGCGTTATGTT
This sequence comes from Dactylorhiza incarnata, assembly GCA_033032865.1. NCBI lineage: Eukaryota > Viridiplantae > Streptophyta > Magnoliopsida > Asparagales > Orchidaceae > Dactylorhiza > Dactylorhiza incarnata. Next base: position 3,021,847 of record JAWHQI010000298.1, read on the forward strand.
TGTAACGGAAAACACCGCTCTCAAAGCCCGTATTCATGATTTAAATTTGTCTATTAAAAAATTCGGAGTTGGACAAAGATCTCTGGACATGATCTTGGCCAACCAATGCCATGGGAGTGCCAATCTAGCCTTGGATATAGTTCTGGAATCTATCGCTAGGCGTTAAGTCCTAACACCAGAGTTAGCCATAATTCCAGAAAAATTAATTCTGGTAATAATGATTTCAAAAACTTAAATGTTACCTCATATTCTAGCAAGAGCTTACTCAAAACTTCAAAAATGATCTCATCCCCTTTTATAGCGTGTGCCAAATGTTATTTATTTGGACACACCTCAAACTCTTGTAAGAAAAAGGGTCGCAATGCAATAAAGCAGATCTGGGTGCCTAAGGTTTCCACCTATTCTATGGGAGGAACCTCTTGGATATCCGGATCTTTACTCTCATCTCCTTTTTAGGTATGTTGGCAGGCTAAGGACAAACAAGACGTGTGGTATTTGGATTCAGGATGCTCCAAACACATGACGGGAAGCAAAGCAAAGTTCCTTAGCCTTGAGATGAAGAAAGGAGGGATGGTGACATTTGGTGACAACGGTAAAGGAAGGATCATGGGCATCGGTACAGTGGGTAACGATTCTTTCTCAATTTCAAATGTTTTATATGTAGATGGTTTAAAACATAATCTAATTTCAATTAGTCAATTATGTGATAAGGGTTTAAATGTATTATTTGAATCATCTACAAATCTTTGTGAAATTATAAATTCTAAAACAAATGATGTCGTACTAACCGCACCTAGGATGCATAATGTTTATATGATTACTTTTAATGATCTTTCAAATTCTTCTTTAAAATGTTTTATTTCTAAAAATGAAGAAATAGAACTTTGGCATAGGCGTCTTGGTCACTCTGGCACCAAGCTTATTTTGAAATTATCAAAAGATAAATTAATTAAGGGATTACCTATGCTTAATGGAAATTTATCTTCTCTTTATACGCCTTGCCAAAAAGGAAAATTTTCAAAAAATTCTTTTAAGAGCAAAAATGTAATTTCTACCACTAGACCTCTTCAATTAATTCATATGGATTTATTTGGACCAGTTAGCACTTCTAGTCTAGGAGGTAGAAAATATACGTTTGTAATAATTGATGATTTCTCTAGATTTTGTTGGACATTATTTCTATCTTCCAAATCCGATGCATTCCTTGAATTTACTAAAATATGCATTCGTATTCAAAATGAACTTGATTTAAAGATTAAATGCATACGTTCGGATCATGGAGGAGAATTTGAAAATGATAGATTTTCTTCTTTTTGTGATGATTTAGGAATTAAACATGAATTTTCCGCTCCTCACACCCCACAACAAAATGGTGTAGTGGAGAGGAAAAATAGAACCCTTCCGGAGCTAGCACGCACTATGCTTTGTGAGTATGGGTTACCTAAATCATTTTGGGCCGAAGCGGTTAATACTTCATGTTATATCATTAATTGTGTCATGCTTCGTCCTATTTTAAAATTGACACCTTATGAGCAATACTTTAAAAGAAAACCTAATGTATCTTATTTTCATGTGTTTGGTTGTAAATGTTTCACTTTAAACACTAAAGATACACTAGGAAAATTTGATGAAAAAAGTGATGAGGTAATTTTCATTGGTTACTCTTCAACTAGCAAGGCTTATAGAATATATAATAAAAGAACTAAAGTAGTTGAAGAGTCTATACATGTAAGATTTGATGAGTTTGTTCCTTGTGTAGATTCTAATCATACAGGAAATGAAGACGAACCTATTTCCCCTTTGGTGCATGAGAATGATGAATCACTTGGAGAAAAAGAAGAAGAACAAGAGGAGAAAGAAAATGGGATAATTGAATATGTTCCTCCAAGCGTGTTGCAGTTCACTAAGGATCATCCAAAGGAGCTTGTGATAGGAGAACCATCAAAAGGGGTAAGTACTCGTTCTTCTTTACATGAGTCTTTTTCAAACCTTTGTTTTATATCCGAAATAGAATAAAAAATGTTTCAACCGCTTTAAATGATGAATTTTGGTTTATAGCTATAAATGATGAATTAAATCAATTTGAATGTAACAAGGTTTGGAATTTAGTAGAGAGGCCATCTAATCATCCGGTTATAGGAGTCAAATGGATTTTCAAAAATAAATTAGATGGTGACTCTAGGATAACAAGGAATAAAGCAAGACTTGTTGCACAAGGTTATTCACAAATCAAAGGGGTAGATTTTGATGAATCTCTTGCACCCACTGCTCGCCTAGAATCAATTAGAATATTTCTTGCATTTGCAAGTTTTAAAATATTTAAATTATTTCAAATGGATTTTAAAAGTGCCTTCCTAAATGGGATTATTAAAGAAGAAGTTTATGTAGAACAACCCCCAATTTTGTGAATGAAAAATTTCCTAATCATGTGTATAAGTTAGAAAAACCACTTTATGGATTAAAGCAAGCGCCACGTGCTTGGTATGATAAATTGACATTATTTTTGATAAAGCACAGTTATAAAATAGGAAGTGCGGATAATACACTCTTCATTAAGCATGTAGATAATGATTTGATTATATTGCAAATTTATGTTGATGATATCATTTTTGGAGCCACTAATGAAGAGTTATGTAATGAAGTTATTTTAGTGATGAAAAATGAATTTGAAATGAGCTTGGTAGGAGAACTCACTTATTTTCTTGGATTTCAATTCTCACAAAAACAAGATGGTATATTTATTTGTCAAACTAAATATGTTCATGATATTCTTAAGAGATTTGGATTTGAAAACCTAAAGCAAGCCAATACTCCTATGAGTGCATCACTAAAGTTAGGAAAAGATGAAGCCGGTATTTCAATAGATCAAACAATATATAGAGGAATGATAGGCTCATTGCTTTACTTAAGCGCATCTAGACCCGATATTATGTTTTTCGTTTGCTTAAGTGCTAGATTTCAAGATAACCCAAAAGAATCACATTTAAAAGCGCTTAAACGTATTTTTAGATATCTAATCGGAACATCTAGATTAGGCTTATGGTATCCTCATAATAATAGTTTTATTCTACACGGTTTTTTCTGATTCAGACTATGCGAGATGTTCATTAGATCGTAAAAGCACTAGTGGCACGTGTCATTTTATAGGCCCTTCACTTATATTATGGTCGAGTAGGAAACAGAATTTTGTTGCCCTCTCCACCACCGAGGCCGAATATATCGCACTAGGTAGTTGTTGTGCACAAGCATTATGGATGACCCAAACATTAGAAGACTTTGGTGTTCATCTAAATAACATTGAATTAAAGTGTGACAACAAGAGCGCTATAGATCTCACAAACAATCCTGTACATCATTCTGGATCTAAACATATAGATGTCCGACATCATTTCATTAGAGATCATATTAAGAAAGAACATGTTAAAATTAGCTTTATAGGGACAGAATCACAACTTGCCGACATTTTTACCAAACCTCTACCCGATGCACGTTTTCACATGCTTAGGTTAAAATTAGGTGTCTTAGAAATGTCACTTTGACCCTTATAAAAAGCTATCAAATTATTTTATGTACTTTAATATTTTCTTTTTTCTCTTAAAAAAAGTTATTAATTAAAAATCAATAAAATTTAAAAATTATCGGAAAACCACCAAAAACACTTTAAAAAGGCTATCGTATCAACTCCATAATGTCTGAAATTTCAACTGTATGAAGGCCTATTTATATTACAAATGTATCATGAAAAATATTTTTCAAATAAATCAAAAAATGGTGTTCTGTCTCGGCGTTATGAAGTTAATGCCTGTCGTTAGCTTCTATGCTCAGAAATTTTTTTTGTGTTTTTACAACTGTGTTGGTATTTTGGTGTGTTTTCTTTCAAAACTTAAAAACAAAAAAATACTATAAGCTTAAATGTTGACTTCAAGGATGATTATATAGATATTGGTTCAAGATTATTTACAATGTTTAATTTAAACCTTCAAGTTTCATTAAAAACATTATTTTGATTTAATCATCCCTTCAAAATTAATTATCTTCAAATGTGCAAAGAGTTTGAGAATAGATAACATATGTCGAAATGCTTTTACATGCCTCTAAGTATGAGTAAAGTTTTTATCTTTGATAATGATTTTCTCAATTACACTTTTTGGTTAATATAAATGTGTTTTTAAATCTTATTTTACATGGTTGTGTAGCATAAGAACTTATTTTGAATTTCATAAACAGTTTACCTACACAACATTGAATTCTTTCTTGAATTCTTTGTTTTTCATGCACTTGTATTTAGAGAAATGTTGTAAATAAAATTCAAAACAAAATATAAACTATGTTTGCCAAACAAATGAATGACAAGGATAACTCCACCAAGCACTACTTTAACCTCCTGATAAGTCTTAATGAGCATTGTGAGGTTGAGCACCTTGGAAAGAATTGTAAAGTGTCTTGTGCAAACAAAATTTTCACCACTTCTCATTATAAAAAAATCTATAGTGCATTGAAATTTGTGAAAGTAAAGTTGCTTTTGTTTAATTCAATATATGCTCTTACATTACATAGTTTCATGTGGTTTGATTTCTACACTTGTATTCTTTATCAAAACACATTTATTGTACACATCATTATAAATTATAATACTTCCACTCATGAGAATTGGACATAAAGCTTACCTACATTGTTCTCTCCAATCATGAGTAAATGCACTAGATAGCAACGCATGATCTTTACAATGTTTATGATTTCTTGAAATGCAAATTATTTTACATTGTACACCTATCTTCCATTGATATTATATATTCTTGCTTGCTAACTTTAAATATTCCAAATTTCAAATGTTTTTGCAACTTGTGTATTTCAATTCAAAACATCAATTTATTTGATTTATAACGCTTATTATGTTTCGTTCTTACAAATTCTTAACGATGTTCAAATATTTCTTTCGTTGTGTTCACTTTCAAAGAGTTGCAATTATCTCTACAGAGTGCACAAAAGAACAAATTCCAACTACTCATCCCTATCTCCTTTTGATTATAACAAAAGGGGGAGAAGAGACTAACTTCAAGAAATAACTTAGAAAAATCTATTATTTAGGGGGAGTACATTATGACATGCATTCATGTAGGGGGAGTATCCACATAGGGGGAGTATGCATGATTATCACGCTTATCATATACTATAAACACTACTCTATTTTAATTTCTTATTAGTGGATTTGTTATCATCAAAAGGGGGAGATTGTTGGAGCTTGTGTTCCACATCTCTTAGTTTGAGAATAACAAATCACACTATGTATTTGATCTTGCTTGTATTTATAAGTGTCCAGGTACTATTATTAAATAACCCTATGAACAGGATGCTGTTTGAGAAAGAAGTTGCGTTCGACGAATGGAACCTGCGTTCGACGAACGAGGAGCTCCCTTCGACAAAATTTCCTGCGCTCGATGAATTTGCGCTGGACAACCTGCGTTCGACGAATGAAGAGCTCCGTTCGACGAAAGTTCCTGCGCTCGACAAATTTGCGCTTGACAACCTACGTTCGACGAACGAGGAGCTCCGTTCGACAAAATTTCCTGCGCTCGACGAATTTGCACCGGACAAGCTGCGTTCGATGAACGAGGAGCTCCGTTCGACGAACTGAGCATGCGCTCGACGACATTGCGCTCGACAACTGCGTTCGACGAACTTGAAGCTCCGTTCGACGAAATTGATTCCGTTCGACGAAAGTTGGTTCTGTCACGATCCTTTGCGGTTTGCACGATCCTGACGGTTTCAGCTTTTCCGTTCGACGAAGGGTGCGTTCGACGAAGGCGTGTTCGACGAAATCAGTTCCGTTCGATGAAATTTTGTTCTGTCATGCTCCTGACTTTTTGCACGACTTCAGCAACTGCCATACACGATGCTTTACGCTGGCGTTAACCATAACGCTAGGCATTAGCTTTCGTGTCTATTTAAAACCTGATTTCGGTGTTTAATAGAGCTTTTCTGGAAGCCTTCACTCCAATCTTTTGAGAGAGCATTTTATCCCCGAATTCAGAGAACTCCCAACACCACCATTGAGGAACAAGAGTGAGAAGGAGATTTGCAATGGTCAATTTGAAGAAGGACGCTCGTTTCAACTCTGATGATGATCAAAGCGTGTGTTCAACATCTCCTTCAACACTCTTCAATATAGGGAGTTTTTTATTCTGATTTGTATCTTTATCTTTTCATTTACTTATAACCGTAGTGAAATCGCCGCCTTGCGTGTGGCGACTAGGTCCTTGTACGGCTTAGGGGGTAATTCGCCTCCTTGTGCATGGCGACGAGGTCAAGGGTAGATCTAGGGGGTGACTAGAGGCCTTATCTGGGGATAGATAAGCTATAGCCAACCTGTCCTTGGGAGAAGGACCGGTGAAGGAACAAAAAAGAGATTTTCAACTTGTCGCCTCAATTTCAAGCGTTATTGAAATATTATCCTTGTAATCATTTTGTGATATATAAAATTCCTTTTTTCAGTATATCTATTTTTCTGGATTTACATTTCATTTAAAATTGTGCTAGTAAAATCACTTTGTTTATTTCTACCAAAATACTTTTTGGAGGGATAACGCCAGGCGTTAACTAGTCAACGCCACGCGTTAGCAACAGTGCTAAAAATGTTTTCTGTTTCTTTAAAATCTATCAGTTTATTGTAAAAACAGTACACCCCTTATTCACCCCCCCCCCCCTCTAAGGGCGTCATCAGATCCAACAGGTCCTTCGGCGATCAGCTGGTATATGCGTTCACTGCTGTTTGGTCGACTTGGCGGGCTGTTGCCCTAGTCGGCCTGGTGTGTTCGCGGTCTCTAAAGGAGGTCGGGTGGCGAACACAAGTGGTGAGCGTCATGACCGGGCGAGTTGTCATGATCGCGCTACTTTTGTCTAAGTTTGCGAGCTCACGATGCATATTAATCTTTTGCTGATCGCTCGGGTTGACCGGTCTAGACACGCGATCAAGGGTGGTGACCCTATCTCATAGGGTGGTGACTGGATCATGTCTCACACCTATAAATAGGAGCCACTATAACAGCAAACATATAGCACCAATTGTAAGTTGAGCACGCATTTCATTCTTGCGGTCTCTTTTTTGTGACCGGCCGGTTAGCTGATCGAACTTTTCTTGTGCAGCTTCTGCGGATTGTGCGGGAAGCAGTGGTCATCTCCTCTTCTGAAGGTGTTCGAGCGGTCTCGTGGCTTGCATTGCGGGTTGCTGGAGTTCGGGAGGATCAGTGGAAGATCGCGGGGTTCTCAGTTGGTGTTGTTCAAGGCGCAGACAGGCAGTTCAGGCGGTCTTGTTTTCCTACTCGCACGAAATTCCAGGTCGGGCGGTCAGGCGGTCTCAGGAATTCAAAACGTTGGTTATCTTTCACCATTGTTTTGCTCCTTGTTTTTTGTGTACTGGCAAAATGTTGTCTCACCATGTATACCTCGCCTTGTAATGAAGTTTTCTGCTAGCATCAATAAAGATTGAAGTTGTTTTTCATGTGATTCTGGTTGTTGGCTTGAACTTTGAGTTATACTATTCCTGCTCACTCCTAGATCTACAGAAATTTCACATGGTATCAAAGCAAGGTTGGTGTGGATAGAGCAGTGGATAACTCATAGTTGCCATCGCCTTTGTGAAGAAGGAACCAGTGGTAGAGCCATGGAAGCAATAGGTCTTGGAATTGAGATGCTCAACTCGACTAACTTTAAGAAGTGGAAGTCGTGTATGCAGAGTTATCTTCTGGGTGAGGACCTCTGGGAGGTGGTTGGAGGAGAGAGCACGGAGGAAGTTATCCTGATTGGGGACAATGGTCATGAGGTGAGAAATTGGAGGCAGATTAATGCCAAGGCAGAGTTCGCTCTGAAATGGCAATATCACCTGACCTGTTTAATCATATCTTGGGGTGTGGATCAGCTGCTGAGATCTGGAGAGCCATGGATGGGTTGTTTAACAAGAAGAATGTGGCTAGACTTCAATTCCCAGAGAATGAGCTGGCTAGTTCAGCTCAGGGTGATCTTTCTATTTCTACGTTCTTCCTGAAGATGAAGAACCAATGCACTGAGATTTCAGTACTGGATCCTGATGAGCCAATTTCTGAGGCAAAGTTGAAGAGGCATCATGTGTGGCTTGCGAAAGGAGTATGCGGCCTTTGCAACATCGGTGCAGGGTTGGGCAAATCAGCCATCTCTGCTGGAGCTGGAAAATTTGCTTGCGTCGCAGGAGATTTTGCCAAGGCAGATGGCGGGGGTGTCTGTGTCTGGGGTAGATGGCGAGGTTCTCTTCATAGGAAAGAAGAAGAAGTGGGATAAGAAGAAGACTGCTAGAGGCAATGGGCCATCAACTTCTGTACAGCAGGATATGGGTTATCCTCCTAAGGCTGAAGGGAAGAAGAAGGGGGAAGGACCCACGTGCTTTAGATGCGGGAAGCTTGTGTTGAAAATGTTGAAGTGTAAGTTTGTGGAGTTGGTGGTCTGGGGGGAGACCGCGCGGTCTGGTCTGACCGCATGGTCTTGAGGTCTCCTCTGGCGGTCTGACCTCTCTAGTCTAGCTGCGGGCTATTCGGCTTGACCACCTTTCTTCTATCCAAGGGTTTCGAGGTGAGGCCGCGCGATCTGGTGCTTGTGACAGCGTGGTGGGGGCAGTCCGGTCTGGTGGCTGTCTGGGTTCTTGTTGGTGCGCAAAGACTAAGGTATTCTTATTCGCGCGGTCTCCGGTTTGTGTTGCATAGCTGGTCCTTTGGCGATCTGCTGGTATATGCGGTCACAGGTGTTCGGTCGACTTGGCAGGTTGTTGTCCTAGTCGTCCTGATGTGTTCGCAGTCTCTAGAGGAGGTCAGGTGGTGAACACAGGTGGTGAGTGTCATGACCGGGCGAGTTGTCATGATCGCGCGGCTTCTGTTGAAGTCAGCGAGCTCACTAAGCAGGAGGATGTTTTTGCTGATCACGCGGGTTGACCAGTCTAGTCGCACGGTGAAGGGTGGTGACTGGATCAGGTCTCACGCCTATAAATAGGAGCCACTGTTGCAGCAAACATATCGCACCAAGTGTAAGCTGAGCTCGCGTCCTGTTCTCGCGGTCTCTTTTTTGTGACCGGTTGGTTAGCTGATCGTACTTGTTTTGTGCAGCTTCTGCGGATTGTGCGGGCAGCAGCGGTCACCTCCTCTTCTAAAGGTGTTTGGGGTGTCTCGCGGCTTGTAGTGCGGGTTGCTGGAGTTCGAAAGGATCAGCGGAGTTTAGGAGCTCGCGGGGTTCTCAGTTGGTGTTGTTCAAGTTGCAGGCAGGCAGTTTGGGCGGTCTTGTTCTCTAGCCGAGCGGACTATCAGGTTGAGCGGTCAGGCGGTCTCGGTTGGCAGACCGCTGGTTATCCTTTCAGCTTGTTTTCTCTTCTGTTTTTTGTGTACTGGCAAAATCATGTCTCGCCATGTATACATCGCCCTGTAATGAAGAATTTTGCTTGATCAATAAAGATTGTGTTTGATTCATGTGCTTCAGGTTGTTGGCTTGAACTTTGAGTTATACAATTCCAGCTCACTCCAAAATCTACGGAAAATTTCACATGGTATCAGAGCTAGGTTGGAGTGGATAGAGCAGTGAGTAACTCATAGTTGCCATCGCCTTTGTGAAGAAGGAACCAGTGGTAGAGCAATGGAAGCAAGAGGTCTTGGAATTGAGATGCTCAACTCGACTAACTTTAAGAAGTGGAAGTCGTGTATGTAGAGTTATCTTCTGGGTGAGGACCTCTGAGAGGCAGTTGGAGGTGAGAGCACAGAGGAAGTTATCCTGATTGGGGACAATGGTCATGAGGTGAGAAATTGGTGGTGGATTAATGCCAAGGCAGAGTTCGCTCTGAAAGGGGCAATATTACCTGACCTGTTTGATCACATCTTGGGGTGTGGATCAGCTGCTGAGATCTGGAGAGCCCTGGATGGGCTGTTTAATAAGAAGAATGTGGCTAGACTTTAATTCCTGGAGAATGAGCTGGCCAGGTCAGCTCAGGGTGATCTTTCTATTTCTACGTTCTTCCTGAAGATGAAGAGCATGTGCGCTGAGATTTCAGTACTGGATCCTGATGAGCCAATTTCTGAGGCGAAGATGAAGAGGCACAATATCCATGGCTTACGGAAGGAGTATGTGGACTTTGTGACGTCGGTGCAGGGTTGGGCAAATCAGTCGTCTCTGCTGGAGCTGGAAAATCTGCTTGTGTCGCAGGAGAGTCTGGCAAGGCAGATGGCGGGGGTGTCCGTGTCTGGGGTAGATGGCGAGGTTCTCTTCACAGGAAAGAAGAAGAAGTGGGATAAGAAGAAGACTGCTGGAGGCAATGGGCCTTCAACTTTTGGACAGCAGGATAGGGGTTATCCTCCTAAGGCTGAAGGGAAGAAGAAGTGGGATGGACCCAAGTGCTTCAGATGCGGGAAGCTTGGCCACATAAGGAAGGATTGCCGGGTGAATCTTCAGCCGGGGCATGCTGCTGCAGGAAAGGAGGAAGCTGAGGCCAGGCAGAATGATGGAGGATGGGGAGGAGCCTTCTCAGCTTCTGTTGGAGCTGCGACTCCTATCAACTATCAGGAGGGCTGGATCGTGCACTCGGGGTGTGGTCATCATCTCACCGGGGACGAGTCGAAGCTTACTTCAGCGCAGCCTTACTCAGGTAACGATGCCATAATAACTTTTGATAACACCGCACATAGTGTCGAGAAGGTGGGAGTTGTTTCCTTGGGCAGTAATAGGGGGCCGTTAACTTTGAAGAGTGTCTATCATGTGCCCGGAATGAGGAAAAACCTCTTCCCTGTGACCAACGATGTTGACGCTGGGTATCACGTTCTGTTTGGCCCAACAGAAGTGAGATTTCTTCGAAATGTTGAAGCAGTAAATGCGGAGGTCGTTCATGTGTGGAGAAGGACAAAAGACTTGTTCGTGTTATCGACAAGTTCTTATGTTGACAAGATGAGGACCAATGATAGAGCTGTCATATGGCACGAGAGGTTGGGGCATGTAGGCATGGACAAGCTGAAGGCTATGGCGATGAAAGGTCTGGTCAAGGGCCTGCCTAGTCTATCTTCCTACGGAGATGGTCATATTTGCGCAGGATGTCAGTTCGGCAAGTCTCATTGACTACCATTTGACAAGTCGTAGACAAGGAGTAGTGTGCCATTGGAGTGCATCCACGGTGACTTGATGGGACCGACTGCTACCCCAAGCCTCGGAGGCAGCAGATATATGCTGGTGTTGATCTATGACTATACCAGATATGTCTGGGTATATTTCTTGAAGGAGAAGGCGGAGGCGTTTGCCAAATTCATGGAGTTCAAGGAGCTTGTGGAGGGTCGGCTAGGCCTGCGGGTGAAGAAGCTAAGGACTGACAACGGAGAGGAGTTCACCTCTAGTGAGTTCTCTAGTTTTTGCTGGAAGGCGGGCATCCGGAGGGAGCTTACTTGTGCGAATACTCCACAGCAAAACGGAGTTACAGAGTGGAAAATCCGTCATCTGACGGAGACCTGCAAGTGTTGGCTGCATGCCAAGAGTATCCCAAGGTCCTTCTGGGCGGAGGGAATGTCTTGTGCTGCCTACCTCATCAATAGGATGCCTCTCAGTCCCATCTACATGTTGACCTCGCATGAGATGATGTTCAAAGAAAATCCAAGTGTGGCACACCTTCGGGTGTTTGGTTCCACCTGCTATGTGCACATTCCAGATGCGCTTCAGATGAAGCTAGATGCGAAAGCAAGGAAGCTAGTCTTCGTGGGTTATGATGATCGGAAGAAGGGCTAGAAATGCATGGACCCGGAGACGTTGAGATTTGTTGTATCTCGCGACATCGTGTTCGACGAGGTGACATCTTACAAGGGAAGTTCTGGCATTGAGCTACCAGAAAGCAGGGTGGAGGAGCCGGAGAAAGCTGTGGAAAATATTCAGGTGGAGTTGCCTGTGTCACCAGGCGGCCCATCAATATCTAGTTCTGAGGCGGAGGCTTCTGGATCAGGGAGCAGGGGGAGCGATGCTCCTAGTACGCTGGAAGGGGAGCTAGGGAAGAAGCAGCTGAGGATGTTGCGAGTCAGGGGAAGGAGCTGAGGAGTTCGAAGCGAATGATCATTGCCCTTGATCGCTATACAGGAGGAAACATGGTGAGCTTTGTCTCATGTTTCTTTGCTGGTCCCTTGGATGAGCGGGAACCAGTGAGCTTTGAGAAGGCCAAAGGCGTGGAACAGTGGGATTCAGCTATGTAGGGAGAGATGAGTGCTCTTGAGAAGAATGAGACTTGGTCTCTGGTGCCCAAGCCCAAGGGTATCACCCCTGTGACATGCAAGTGGGTCTACAAGCTCAAGAAGAAGGCGGATGGCAGTATTGAGCGATACAAGGCTCGCCTTGTGGCTCAGGGATTCTCACAGCAATACGGTGAAGACTATGAAGAGACATTCAGTCCGGTGGAAAAATGACTTCAGTTCGGTTTGTGATTGCCTCTGCGGCGTTTTGGTGATGAGAGATTTGGCAGCTTGATGTAAAGAATGCCTTCTTGTACGGAGAGATTGACAAGGACATCTTCATGGTCCAGCCGCCAGGCTTCGTGTCTGAAGATTTTTCGGACTATGTCTGTAAGTTGAAGAAGGCCCTATATGGGTTGAAGTAAGCGCCGAGGGCGTGGTATGGGAAGATTGCAGAGTATCTCCTATTCTGTGGATTCGTTGCTTCAGACTCTGACTCGAGCTTGTTCGTCAAGAAGAGCGGGGAGCTTCAAGTCATCGTGCTTCTTTACGTCGATGATATGATCGTGACGGGGAATTCGAAGGAGGTGGTAGCAAATCTTTGGGCTGAGCTATCTATCAGATTCGAGATGAAGGACTTGGGTGAGCGTCACCATTTCCTTGGACTCAAAGTGCAGAGAAAGGGAAGTGGAGTGTTGGTGTCCCAGGCTGGATATGCGGAGCGAATCGTGGAGCGATTCGGCATGAAGGAGGGAAAGTTCATATCTACACCTCTGGAGAAGGCCATGAAACTTCGCAAGGATGAGGGGAGGATTTTGGAAGATCCGCTGGTGTTCCAGGCTCTGGTTAGGAGCTTGATCTATCTAACGATTACCAGGCCGGATATTGCGTATGCAGTTAGCAGGTTGAGCCGTTATATGGCGGAACCACGTATGCCTCATCTACTAGCGGCCAAGAATATATTGAAGCATGTCAAGGCGACTTCTAATATGGGTCTCCTTTATAGGAGGGATGCGGGCTTCGAAGTGCATGGGTACATGGATGTTGATTACGGGGGAGATTCGGATGATAGGAAGTCGACGTCTGGATTCGTCTTCATGGCGGGCCCTACAATTATATCATGGTGCAGCAAGAAGCAGGATTCCGTGTCTATCTCTACCACGGAAGCAGAATATAAGGCTTCAGCCTTGGCAGCTCAAGAAGCCATCTGGCTTAGGAGGTTGGTGGGAGACGTCCATAAGGAGGTTCGGGGCCCGACTCTGCTCCGCGGCGATAATGAGAGTGCTCTCAAACTGGTTACTAATCAAGTATGTAACGCGAGGACCAAGCATATCGAGATCGAGCATCACTTCATTCGTGAGAAGGTGTTGGAGGGGTCTCTTTCGGTCGAGCATGTTCGGAGTCAGGAAAACATTGCTGACGTATTCACAAAGGCACTGGCGAAGGGGCCGTTCACTCGGCTAAGGAGTTTACTTGGGCTGTTTTCAACTTCCCACTTCAAGGGGGAGTGTTGAAAATGTTGAAGTGGAAGTTTGTGGAGTTGGCGTTCTGGGGGGGAGACCGTGCAGTCTGGTCTGACCGCACGGTCTTGCGGTCTCCTCTGGTAGTCTGTCTCTCTGGTCAAGCCGCGGGCTATTCAGCCTGACCGCCGTTCTTCTATCCAAGGGTGCCGAGGTGAGGCCACGCAGTCTGGTGCTTGTGGCCGTGTGGTGGGGGCAGTCCGGTCTAGTGGATGTCCGGGTTCTTGATGGTGCGCGCGAACTAAGGTATTCTTAGTCGCACGGTCTCCGGTTTGTGTTCGCATAGCTGGTCCTTCGGCGATCTGCTGGTATATGCGGTCACAAGTGTTTGGTCGACTCGGCAGGCTGTTGTCCTAGTCGGCCTGGTGTGTTCGCGGTCTCTGGAGGAGGTCAGGTGGCGAACACAGGTGGTGAGCATCATGACCGGGCGAGTTGTCATGATCGTGCGGCTTCTGTTGAAGTCGGCGAGCTCACTAAGCAGGAGGATCTTTTTGTTGATCGCACGGGTTGACCAGTCTGGTCGCACGGTCAAGGGTGGTGACCCAATCTCATAGGGTGATGACTGGATCAGGTCTCACGCCTATAAATAGGAGCCACTGTTGCAGCAAATATATCGAATCAAGTGTAAGCTGAGCTCGCGTCCTGTTCTTGTGGTCTCTTTTTTGTGACCGGTCGATTAGCTGATCGAACTTGTTTTGTGCAACTTCTGCGGATTGTGCGGGCAGCAGCGATCACCTCCTCTTTTGAAGGTTTTCGGGCGGTCTCGCGGCTTGCAGTTCAGGTTGCTGGAGTTCGGGAGGATCAGTGGAGATGGGAGTTCGCGGGGTTCTCAGTTGGTGTTGTTCAAGTCGCAGGCAGGTAGTTCGGGCGGTCTTGTTCTCTAGCCGAGCGGACTATCAGGTAGAGCGGTCAGGCGGTCTCGGTTGGCAGACCGCTGGTTATCCTTTCAGCTTGTTTTTCTCTTATGTTTTTTGTGTACTGGCAAAATCATGTCTCGCCATGTATACATCGCCCTGTAATGAAGAATTTTGCTTGATCAATAAAGATTGTGTTTGCTTCATGTGCTTCTGGTTGTTTGCTTGAACTTTGAGTTATACTATTCCCGCTCACTACTAGATCTACGGAATATTTCACAGCTTGGCCACATAAGGAAGGATTGCTGGGTGAATCTTCAGCCGGGGCATGTTGCTGCAGGAAAGGAGGAAGCTGAGTCCAAGCAGAATGATCGAGGATGGGGAGGAGCCTTCTCGGCTTCTATTGGAGCTGCGGCTCCTATCAACTATCTGGAGGACTGGATCGTGGACTCGGGGTGTGGTCGTCATCTCACCGGGGACGAGTTGAAGCTTACTTCAATGCCGCCTCACTCAGGTAACGATGCTGTTGGGGAAATGATTTCTCTTAACCCCTAGAAATAAGTTGAATATGAATTCTAAGAAAGAGAAACAAGGTTAAGTAAATATGCGTCGAATACTATTCGACGCAATGTCGAAATGAAGTCGACGTTTCCTTCAGATTGAGTCGAAGTAACTTTAGGAAGATTTCGACGTATGTGTTGTCGACGCTACTCTGATTTCTAGTCGACGCATATGGAGAAGTCGACGCACCTTAGTCGACACACCTTCCTTATTCTCCTCTCGACGTCCAGCCAAGAAGAACTCGACGTTTACGTCGAATGGTAATCGACGCACGTCGATTTATATGACAGATTTAAATATGCGCCAGATCTCTTTCCTTCTTTCAGTAGATCTGATTTGTATGGAATAAATGTCAATATTTTATAGCCGTTCCGAATCATCCTTTCCTTATATCTAATTCTTGGCTAATTTGATTAAACTTATTTGGACATTATTTGAAATCAAAATTAGTTCTTTCCTTCTACAGAAATAAATATTATGGAAACATTTTCATCTTTCTATTTTTCTGACTGCTAATTGATTATCCTCCTATAGTATTATTTTGAATTAACAGAGCTATAAATAAAGAGGAGGTCGGCAGAAAAAGAAGAATAAGTGATTCACCATTTTACATTTGAAAAAGAGGAAGAGCTTCCAAGTATAGAGAGAAATTTGAGAAATTGTTCTGCAGCAATATTCAAGCACTTCTTCTTCTCCTGCTTCTGAAGTCATTCTGCTGCAAGTTCTGATAGTTCTCAAAAAGAGAGAAAAGCTACAAACCTTCTTCTCTCTATAGAAGAAAGATTTAATTCACTTCTTGTGCTTCCAATCTTCTTGCTAGGAAGAAGATTCAATCTTGTTCTTATTTCTTTCTTCTTTCTTATTCTTACTTAAATATTGTAAAAGAGTTTTTAGAATCTCTCTTCAAAAAATTCAGTGTACTGGTTCTAAGAGTCTCCTTGTCAAAAGACTCAGGGTGGTTCTAAGAGTCTCCTTGTCAAAAGACTCAGGGTGGTTCTAAGAGTCTCCTTATCAAAAGACTCAGTGCAAGATAGTGAATTCCTACCAAGGGGGTAGAAGAGTGGACTACCCAATGTTTGGGGAACCACTATATTTTCTTGTGTTGTGCTGTGATTTCTTTTCTTGCATATACTTTCTTTACTTGTTTAATTCTTGTTGGTGTGTGGGAAGCTATAATCTGTGATCATACACATATATATATTAACTTTGCACAAAATAATTTCTAATCTCTATTCACCCCCCCCCCCCCTCTAGAGAATTCTAGTGAGGTAAACTGTGCACTTTCAATTGGTATCAGAGGTAGGTTGATCTAAAAAGGTTAACTCCTTGATCAAAAAGATCCTACCTCTTATATATATATATATATACTTTTCTAACAATCAATTTTCACATGGCACAAATCAAAGATTATGCTTCCACCAGACCACCAATGTGTAATCTTGAAAAGTTTGCAGTTTGGAAAACAAGAATCAGAATTTATATGAACTCCATTGATGCTGACTTGTTTAATATTACTGTGACAGGTCCCCCAAAGCCCTATAGAAAGGATGCAAGTGGCAATGTCACACAAACACTTATTCCAAGATCTGAGTGGACAGAAGATGAGAAGAAGGCTAGAACATATGATCTAAAGGCCATGAACATACTTGTCTCAACTCTCTCAGATGACATCTTTCAAAGGGTTGTTGACTGTGAATCATCCAAAGAAATTTGGGATGCTCTTACAAAGATGGTGGAAGGAAGTGCTGATGAAAAGAAAGATAAGAAGGCCCTATTGATCTCCCAATATGAGAACTTCCAAAAGAAGAATGAAGAGAGTATCTCTGAGATATATGACAGATTCAGTCTAATCATCAACCAATTGAAAAACTTGGATAGAGAGATCTCCCTCACTGAGATTAATGACAAATTGCTAATGAGCCTCCCCAGTTCATGGGACTCAAGAATATGGGCAATAAGAGACACAAGAGGACAAAAGGAAATCTCTACAGTTGCTCTCTTAGGAAAACTCAAATCCTATGAGCAACTACTAAAAACTAGAGAAGAGAAGAAAAGAAGAGAAAACACTCCAATCTCCTCAAAAGACAGGAACATAGCTTTAAAGGCAACGGAAGAATGGACTCCTGTCACTGAAGAAGAACTATTCAGTTTCCTAGCCAGAAGATTTAAGAAATGGGTCAAGACAGATGGATCAAAAAGTAGGGAGTCAAAACCAAGGTATGACAAAACTCCCACTAAAGAAATTATTTGCTATTCTTGCAGGAAACCTGGACATATAGCCCCAGAATGTCCAGAGAATGCTGAAACAAAGAAAGATCTGAAAATAAAGGATCTCAAGAAAAAGGGGAAGAAGAAAGAAAGAGGCTTTATTGCAGAAGCCTGGAGTGAAACAGACTCTGAGGACAGTTCATCCTCTGAGAGTGACAATGAAGAATCTAGGCAAGAAGACCTATGCTTGATGGCCTTTGAAGGCCCCATGAATGATGATGGTGCTAAATCTTGGAGTGAGATAGGATCAGAAGAAAGCATATCTTCTGAAGATGAAAAAGAAAATAGCCTTATTCTCATAGAGGAATCTGAGGATAAGGATGAGGTAAGCATCTTTGATGAAATAGATTTTCAAAGTGATAAATTCAGAAATGATTTTATGGGAATGTGTCTAGATCAATTAAAAGCTAAACAAGAAATCAATGACCTAAAAGAACAAATTCATATGGTCAAGAACCAAAGAAATAAAAAGGATATAAGCTCAATAGATCATGTATTAAGGGCTAACATAAGAGAGAAGGAAATAGAAAGAGCTAGAATAGAAAATCAGTTCTTTAAGGATAAGGTTTCTCAGGCAAAGGCCTTTGAAGAATCAATAAAAATGAGAAGCCAAACTCTTAAAGAAATCACTGAAAAACAAACAATAAGACACAAAAATCTTGGGCTAGGGGTTGATCCATTAATCAGCCTAATTCCATCCAACAAGCCTGCATGGATGAGCCCTGTAAAATTCACTAAACCCATCCAAGCAGCAAACCAAGAAAAAGAATCACAACATAAGAAAGAACACTTCTTCAAGGAAATAAAGGAATTTGATGAAACATCATATTATTCAGCTGATGACTCACAAACTTCATCTAAAGAGACCACTAAACCAAAAGAAACAACATACAAAGGAGTAAAAACAGAAAAAGATAAAATGAAAATTTATGAGGACACAATCGCGTCGACTTCATATCGACGCATGAATGATAATGCGTCGACTTCTACTCGACGTACCCTCTTAGATGCCTCGACCTCTACTCGACGCTTGAATAAAGATATGTCGACATCCAATCGACGCAACTTCCTCCATGCGTCGATACCAGATCAATGCAATCTAAGGAATGCGCTGAATATAAATCGACGCAACTATCAACATGCGTCGAATAGATATCAACGAACAAAAGTTCAGAGCAACTTAAATACCTTTCCTCCAAAAGCCTTTCATCCTAACCCATATTCGGGACCCATTCATCCCAATCATGACTTCTATCCTAATCAACACCTCTATCATGATTTCTATCTTAAACATGGTAACCAAAATTCCCATTTTAACCAAAATTTCTATCCTAACCAAAATAAAACTTTCTATCCTGATCAACCCTTTTATTCTTCTCTAAACTCAAATTATCATAATAATAAGATAATCAAGTGCCATATATGTAACAAAACTGGCCACCTTGCCAAACAATGCTGGTACAACCAATCAAACTATCTGTAAAAATTAGTCCAAGGCTGACTTAGAACTAGGTAGAGATAAACACCTCGAATTCTTCAGGAAAATTAAAAGTCACGTCGATCTCTAATCAACGCACCGTCGATAACAAATCTATAAGTAAAATCGACGCATGCGTCGACTCCACTCGACGCATACGTCGATAGGAAATCCTATCATCCCAAATCAGACTATATCGATGCCCACGTCGAAGTCCTCTCGACGTAACGTCGACTTCATGAAAACGAGCGGCATTACCAAAATATTTTTGGTCACATCCACGGAAGTACCGAATAAGCCTCGACTTGAGCCCAGTTTCGACGCTTCACCTGACTTAAATAGTCTCTTCAGTTAGAATCCTTCACTTCTCTGCATCTTTCATCCTTCTTGCTCCTCAGACCAGCGGACTTCTTCCTCTCTCTTTCACTAACCTAAAATGGCTCCAAAGACCAACTCAGGCTTAGACATTGACCTTGAGTCCTTCCAAGCAGCCGCAGAAAACTACAAGAGCATCATTGCTCTCTTTACTGAAGCTGGCCTGAACAAACTTATCTCCACAAGAAGTAAGCTCCTGGAATCAGAACTCACAGAGCTGACAACTAATGTTCAAATATTTGAACAAGGAGAAATTCAAGGAACAATCTATGAGACACCTGTCTCAATCTCAGCAGAACATATTAGGGCCACCTTTGATCTACCTTCAGGTATATCCTAATATATTCTTTGTTTAAATGAAATAAGAAAAGAAAAAGAGCCTCTAAAAAGAATGGCTAAACTAGTCTTAATTATTTCCCTATTAGGTGATGAATCCATTGAACTCACACCTAATGAAATCAAGCACTTGCTCACCACCATGAATTTCTCAAAAGATAGGCCAATCCATCTGAAAAAGATAGACTTTTCTGATGAGTACAGATTGCTGGCATACATAGTAGGGAAGATACTACTATGCAAGATATCAGCCCATGATGCAGTGCCCAAGCTGCAACTGAACATCATGGGGGCCCTTGTGCTGAAGAAGAAGGTGGACTGGGCCTACTGTCTTCTCAAAATGATAGCTTCCAAATACTCTCACAAGGAAAATGCCTACATGAGAATCATGAGACAAGTACTCTTCCACTCTTTCCCTGACCTATGTAGGTCAAAAGGAATCCACATTCCTCCAGGGAAGAGGATGTCAATTGCTCTCTTTTCTAAGTGGACCAGGAAAATTCCTAAGCCTGGTTGCATCCCTGAAAGAACTCATTCTCCTCTTTATCCTCCTCCTCCTCAAAGAGACAACCCTTCTATACCACCATCATCCACTCAAATACTCTCTACTACCCTCACAACTCCTACTCTACCTATCTTTTCTCAAACACCTGCTCAAACAGAAGTTTCTCCTTCTCTTCCTCCTCCAAATTTCCCATCTTCTCTACCTCCATTATCACCCTTACCTCATGAATCAACTCACTTCTCTCCTCCTCTGTCACCTCTTCCTCCTCCATCACCTCCTCACCTTTCACACCATGAAACATCTTCATCCACTGAGTCTCTCATCACTCAGTGCATCAAATCAGCAGCTGAAAAATTCCAAGTGATGCTGGATGAGCATTGCTCCCAAATTCATTCATCCATCCTTCACATGTACACCCAAATAGATGGGGTCAGTGCCTCTGTGCAAGGCCTAAAGACCTCTCTCTCTTCCTCTAGAGTTACAAGGTCTTTCTTAACATCCCTGGCCAAGAAGGTCAAGAAGGGGGAGAATTTAGATGAAGAGCATCCCTCCAATCCTAAATCTCTCTCTCACAAGTCCCCTCCTTCTTCAAAATCTGACAAAATCCTTGGGAATGAGATAGTACCTGAGCTACACAATGATGAACAAACTATAGAGGTACTTCATATAGCAAGAGAGGCTGCAAGTCAAGTAGTACTATTACAATGGGAGGCAAGCAGAGAAGAAATTGAAAAGGAAGATATAGCAGTTGGGAAGAAAGATAAAGAAACTACAAATCAGGAGGAGCTGGATACTGATATGAATGAAGCTGGAGATAATAGTGGAGCTGGAACTGGAGCTGGAGAAAGATTAAAGGAGGTTCCATCCCAGGGGAGCAATCTGCTCAGGGGGAGCTAGGTGCACTTCCTACAAATGAGAAAGAGAAACCCTCCTCTCCTAAAACAGTAGTATTCAAGAGAAAGAGAAAGACCCCTCCTACCCCTCCTGAGTAATATTTGAAAACAATGCTGATATATCTTACCCTATTGTTGAATACTACTTGGTATGAACATGAAAATCTGTTTATATGATTCTGAAAATTTGTTCATATTTCTTTTCTATACAAATGATGTGCTGGATTGATTTTATGCTAATACAATTTCTCTCTAAGTAGGGTTAAGACAAATAGGGGGGAGATTGTTGGGGAAATGATTTCTCTTAACCCCTAGAAATAAGTTGAATATGAATTCTAAGAAAGAAAAACAAGGTTAAGTAAATATGCGTTGAATACTATTCGACGCAACGTCGAAATGAAGTCGACGTTTCCTTCAGATTGAGTCGAAGTAACTTTAGGAAGATTTCGACGTATGTGTTGTCGACGCTACTCTGATTTCTAGTCGACGCATATGGAGAAGTCGACGCACCTTAGTCGACGCACCTTCCTTATTCTCCTCTCGACGTCCAGCCAAGAAGAACTCGATGTTTACGTCGAATGGTAATCGACACACGTCGATTTATATGACAGATTTAAATATGTGCCAGATCTCTTTCCTTCTTTCAGTAGATCTGATTTGTATGGAATAAATGTCAATATTTTATAGCCGTTCTGAATCATCCTTTCCTTATATCTGATTCTTGGCTAATTTGATTAAACTTATTTGGACATTATTTGAAATCAAAATTAGTTCTTTCCTTCTACAGAAATAAATATTATGGAAACATTTTCATCTTTCTATTTTTCTGACTGCTAATTGATTATTCTCCTATAGTATTATTTTGAATTAACAGAGCTATAAATAAAGAGGAGGTCGGCAGAAAAAGAAGAATGAGTGATTCACCATTTTACATTTGAAAAAGAGGAAGAGCTCCCAAGTATAGAGAGAAATTTGAGAAATTGTTCTGCAGCAATATTCAAGCACTTCTTCTTCTCCTGCTTCTGAAGTCATTCTGCTGCAAGTTCTGATAGTTCTCAAAAAGAGAGAAAAGCTACAAATCTTCTTCTGTCTATAGAAGAAAGATTTAATTCACTTCTTGTGCTTCCAATCTTCTTGCTAGGAAGAAGATTCAATCTTGTTCTTATTTCTTTCTTCTTTCTTATTCTTACTTAAATATTGTAAAAGAGTTTTTAGAATCTCTCTTCAAAAAATTCAGTGTACTGGTTCTAAGAGTCTCCTTGTCAAAAGACTCAGGGTGGTTCTAAGAGTCTCCTTGTCAAAAGACTCAGGGTGGTTCAAAGAGTCTCCTTATCAAAAGGCTCAGTGCAAGATAGTGAATTCCTACCAAGGGGGTAGAAGAGTGGACTACCCAAAGTTTGGGGAACCACTATATTTTCTTGTGTTGTGCTGTGATTTCTTTTCTTGCATTTACTTTCTTTACTTGTTTAATTCTTATTGGTGTATGGGAAGCTATAATCTGTGATCATACACATATATATATATTAACTTTGCACAAAATAATTTCTAATCTCTATTCACCCCCCCCCCCCCCCCTCTAGAGAATTCTAGTGAGGTAAACTGTGCACTTTCAGATGCCATAATAACTGCTGATAACACAGTGCATAGTGTCGAGAAGGTGGGGGTTGTTTCCTTGGGCAGTGATAGAGGGCCATTAACATTGAAGTTTGTCTATCATGTGCCCGGAATGAGGAAAAACCTCTTCTCCATGACCAGCGCTGTAGACGCTGGGTATCACATTCTGTTCGGCCCAACAGAAGTGAGATTTCATTGAAATGTTGAAGCGGTGAAGGCGGAGGTCGTTCATGTGGGGAGAAGGACAAAAGACTTGTTCGTCTTATCGACAAGTTCTTATGTTGACAAGATGAGGACCAAGGATAGTGCCGTCATATGGCACGAGAGGTTGGGGCATGTAGGTATGGACAAGTTGAAGGCTATGGCGGTGAAAGGTCTGGTCAAGGGCCTGCCTAGTCTATCTTCCTACGGAGATGGTCATATTTGCGCGGGATGTCAGTTCGGCAAGTCTCATCGACTACCATATGACAAATCGCAGAGAAGGAGTAATGTGCCGTTGGAGTGCATCCACGGTGACTTGATGGGACCGACTGCTACCCCAAGCCTCGGAGGCAGCAGGTATATGCTGGTGTTGATCAATGATCACACGAGATATGTCTAGGTTTATTTCCTGAAGGAGAAGGCGGAGGCATTTGCCAAATTCGTGGAGTTCAAGGATCTTGTGGAGGGTCGGCTAGGCCTGCGGGTGAAGAAGCTAAGGACTGACAATGGAGGGGAGTTCACCTCTGGTGAGTTCTCTAGTTTTTACAGGAAGACGGGCATCCGAAGGGAGCTTACTTGTGCGCAAACTCCATCGCAAAATGGAGTTGCAGAGCGGAAGATCCGTCATCTGACGGAGACCTGCAAGTGTTGGCTACATGCCAAGAGTATCCCAAGGTCCATCTGGGCGGAGGGAATGTCTTGTGCTGCCTACGTCATCAACAGGACGCCTCTTAGTCCCATCAACATGTTGACCCTGCATGAGATGATGTTCAATGAAAAGCTAAGTGTGGCACACCTTCAGGTGTTTGATTCCACCTGCTATGTGCACGTTCCAGATGCGCTTCGGACGAAGCTAGATGCGAAAGCAAGGAAGCTGGTCTTCGTGGGATATGATGATCAGAAGAAGGGCTGGAAATGCATGGACCCGGAGACGCGGAGATTCGTTGTATCTCCCGACATCGTTTTTGACAAGGTGACGTCTTACAAGGGAAGTTCTGGTATTGAGCTACCAGAAAGCAGGGTGGAGGAGCCGGTGATAGCTGTGGAAAATCTTCAGGTGGAGCTGCCTGTGTCACCAGGTGGTCCATCTACTTCTAGTTCTGGGATGGAGGCTTCTGGATTAGGGAGCAGGGGGAGCGATGCTCCTAGTACGTCTGGAAGGGGAGCTAGGGAAGAAGAAACTAAGGATGTTGCGAGTTAGGGTAAGGAGCTGAGGAGATCGAAGCGAACAATCATTTCCCTTGATCGCTATACAGGAGGAAACATGGTGAGCTTTGTCTCATGTTTCTTTGCTGGTCCCTTGGATAAGCGGGAACCTGTGAGCTTTGAGATGGCCAAAGACGTGGAACAGTGGGATTCAGCTATGCAGGAAGAGACGAGTGCTCTTGAGAAGAATGAGACTTGGTCTGTGGTGCCCAAGCCCAAGGGTATCACCCCTGTGACATGCAAGTGGGTCTATAAGCTCAAGAAGAAGGCAGATGGTAGTATCGAGCGATACAAAGCTCGCCTTGTGTCCCAGGGATTCTCGCAGCAATACTGTGAAGACTATGAAGAGACATTCAGTCTGGTGGCAAAAATGACTTTAGTTCGGTTTTTGATTGCCTTGGCGGCGTTTTGGGGATGGGAGATTTGGCAGCTCGACGTAAGGAATGCCTTCTTGTACGGCGAGATTGACAAAGATATCTTCATGGTGCAACCGCCAGGATTCGTATCTGAAGATTTTCCTTACTATGTCTGTAAGTTGAAGAAGGCCCTGTATAGGTTGAAGCAAGCGCCGAGGGCATGGTACGGGAAGATTGTAGAGTATCTCTTATTCTGTGGATTTGTTGCTTCAGACTCTGACTCGAGCTTGTTCGTCAAGAAGAGCGGGGAGCTTCAAGTCATCGTGCTGCTCTACGTCGATGATATGATCGCGATGGGGAATTCAAAGGAGGAGGTAGCAAAGCTTCGGGTAGAGCTATCTATCAGATTCGAGATGAAGGACTTGGGTGAGCTTCACCATTTCCTTGGACTCGAAGTGCAGAGGAAGGGAAGTGCAGTGTTGGTGTCCCAGGCTGGATATAAAGAGCGAATCGTGGAGCAATTCAGCATGAAGGAGGGAAAGTGCATCTCTACACCTCTGGAGAAGTCCATGAAACTTCGGAAGGATGAGGGGAGGATTCTGGAAGATCCGCTGGTGTTCCGAGCTCTGGTTGGGAGCTTGATCTATCTAATGATCACTAGACCGGATATTTCTTATGGGGTTGGCAGGGTGATTCGTTATATGGCGGAACCACGGATGCCTCATCTACTAGCGGCCAAGAATATTTTGAAGTATGTCAAGGGGACTTCGGATATGGGTCTCCTTTATAGGAGGGATGCGGTCTTCGAAGTGCATGGGTACATGGATGCTGATTACAGGGGAGATTCGGATGATCGGAAGTCGACGTCTGGATTCCTCTTCAGGGCGGGCTCTAAAGCTATATCATGGTGCAGCAAGAAGCAGGATTCCGTGTTTGTCTCTACCACGGAAGCGGAATACAAGGCTTTGGCTTTGGCAGCTCAAGAAGCCATCTGGATTAGGAGGTTGGTGGGAGACATCCATAATGATTTTTGGGGTCCTACTCTGCTCCGCGACGACAATGAGAGTGCTCTCAAACTGGTTACTAATCCAGTTTGTCACGCGAGGACCAAGCATATCGAGATCGAGCATCACTTCATTCGTAAGAAGGTGCTGGAGGGGTTCTTTCGGTCAAGCATGTTCGGAGTCAGGTCAACATTGCTGACATATTCACAAAGGCGCTTGCGAAGGGGTTGTTTACTCGGCTAAGGAGCTTACTTGGACTGTTTTCAACTTCCCACTTCAAGGGGGAGTGCTGAAAATGTTGAAGTGGAAGTTTGTGGAAGCTAGCGGTCTAGGGGGGAGGTCGCGCGGTTTGGCAAACTGCGCGGTCTTGCGATCTCCCTCTGCAGTCTGACCTCTCTGGTCTAGCCACAGGTCTCTTCGGCGTGATCATTGTTCTTCTGTCCTAGGTGCCAAGATGAGGTCGCGCGGTCTGGTCGTGTGACAGCGTGGTGGAGCAGGTTTCTGCATGATGAGACCGAGCGGTCAAGTTTGCGTGACCGCGTGGTATGGGCAGTCCGGTCTGGTGGCTGTCTGGTCTCTTGTTGGTGCGCGTGGACTAAGGTATTCTTAGTCGCGCGGTATCCGGTGTGTGTTCGCATAACTGGTCTGAAAGTGGAGGTTAGATCTTAAGTTACTCTAGAGGGGGGGGGGGGGGGGGGGGGGGGTGAATAGAGTATTAAAAACTTTTCCTTAGTTTTTATAGCGGAATTAAAATAGTGTTATATATATGTGTAAGCAGTGTGAGATATATATAAACAGAAAAACTGAATAAGTAAAAGCACACAGCACAGCACAGAGAAACAAACAAACACAGAGGACACAAGGAAATATAGTGGTTCCCCAATAAATCTGGGTAGTCCACTCTTCTACCACCCTTGGTAGGAATCCACTAGGAGAGTTGATCAGGTGCCTTAGCACCAAGGTGATTTTGTTTAGATGTCCACACACCACAGAGCTTTTGTTCAGGTGATCAAAACCAACTAGATTTTTTGATCAGGTGTCTTGCCACCAACAGGTAGACTTTTGAAGGGAGATTTAACCCTATATAAGAGAGGTGAGAAAGAGTTTATAGTGTTCTTCTCTGTCAAGATGCTGAGAGAAGACTCTAGTGGATTTGTTGTAAAGCTCCCCTTGTCTGATTGAAGTATTTGACAGTTGGTGGAGAAGCTTTCTCTTGAAACAGAAATCTTCTGTAGCAGATTGATCTGGAAGAGATAATTCTTCAGATTCTTTGTTGCTCTTTCAGAAGACTTGAACTTGCAGCAGATATCTGAGAGATTGATCTTTGAAGAAGATGTTCTCAGAGAAATGGTGATTGCTGCTTGAGGAAGAAGACTGAAAGTATTTTGACTGAGTGTTCTTCTTTTTCTTTCTCTATACTTGTTGTTGTTCTCTCTCTGTATTCTGTAAGAATATTTGAATTCTGTCGAGATATGAGACAATAAAGTCTGTCTTGATATATTCTCTTTTTGGAAATAGAATAATCAGACTTTAATTCTTTCTTGGAATAACAACAAAGACAAAACGACTTTGGCAGGTCCTTTAATTCCTTAGCCGTGAAATACTCCTTTGCATTAATTGTCAACGACTATCTTTGCCTTGGAATACAGGAACGAAAGAATATAATAACTGAATATAATATCCTTACTTATCTGACTTGAATACGTCCAAAGATATTGAATAGATCCGTTAAAGTCGTCGATCTATGTTCAGAGTAATGACAAATAACTGATATTTAAGAATTAAATAATCTGGAACTGAATTTGTCGATCTGAGATTCAATAAAGAATTTGTCGAGCTCTTGCTGAAAACTGTCGAGCGCTGGCTGGGATCTGTCGAACGCTGGATGAGATCTGTCGAGCACTGGCTGAGATCTGTCTAGCGCTGGCTGAGATCTGTCGAGCGCTGGCTAAAATCTGTCGAGCGCTGGCAGGAATTCGTCGAGCGCTGGCAGCCATCTGTCGAACGCTGATAGCCATTTGTCGAACGCATGGAACTTAACTTTTACCTTAAGTTCTAGCTAATCTAACAACCTAAAGACTTGATCCTTAGACTATACAATGGGGTCAACTTGATCCTAGGTCAACATATAGTGATCCTAGCCCAAATCAGTAATAGGGTTGTTCCAACAATCTCCCACTATTTGGGTTAGGATACTATTTGACAATCAATCAAATAAATACAACAGAAAAATAAACAGCTGAGCATAAATATATCTGACAGAATGTAAATTCATTTCAGCAGATAGAATAGAATGTAGTGCTCTGAGTTTATAAACTTTACAATCAAAATGTCAAACAAGAATAAAATAAAGTCTGAACCTTTTTCATTTCTTTGCTGAGGAAGGCTTGAAGATAATTTTTCTGTTAGGATCTTCAGATTTTTTTCTTACTCAAATAGAGATCCTGAGCTCCCAGAATAGTCTGAGATTTTCCTTGAATAACAACTTCTTGAGGGTACTGCATCAAAAATTCTTCAGCATTGAAAAGATTCTTTGATTTATACTTTTCAAATTCTTTTCTTCTATATTCTGACATGGTTGAATATTGAGAGTAGTCTTTTCCTTCAGCTTTTGCCTTATTAATCTGAGTTGTGGCAATTGTCTCCTTGAATCTAGCCATCTGAGCTATTTCTTCAGCTTCTGTATCAACAAAGGAATAAGGCCTTTCATCAGGATCAATGGCCTGCAATGAAGGTTGTTCAAAAGGAATATTTCTTTTCCTGTGCAAGGATCCATCAGATATTTGATACTTGTATTATGTGGAAACATTCTTGGAAGATTTTGAAGGCAGTCCTAAAGACCAAGAACTCTGATAACCACTTGTGCTAGCTGGTGTACTTGAATGCTGAGAACTGAACTTCTGAGAAGAAGATAATCCTGCTGAACCTGCTGATCCCGCTGGAGGAGGAGGTGGAGGAGGATTAAACATAACTGGCTTATCAGAATAATAACCAGTTTTCCTCAACTTCTTTCTTCTCTTGTTTTCATTCCTTGAGAATTTCATCCAGTGTGGAGTATCTTTATCAAGAGTAATGTTATGAAGAATATAATAAAGGATATCACTATCAGGGTTTGGAGGCTTGGGGACAGCCAATGACTTTGCTTTTCTTTTCTTTCTCTTCTTTGATGATGTATCATCAGAATCACTGTCATTATCTTCATTAGAATCAGAAGATGGAATTGGTTCATCATATAAAGCATTGACCAATTTGAGAGCTTTAATCTTTTGCTCTTCAGCTTCAAAAGATTCATCTTATGCTTTCCAGATTTCATCAAAATCAGGAATTGGGGATTCATCAAAAATAAAGGTTGGAACATCAAAACTTTGGTAATTTCCTCTGAAAGTACAACTGGTTCTTCTGCTTGACTTTTAATTAGAACTGATACAGGAATTGGATCTGCAATCTGAACTTCAAAGCTTCTGATAATCTTTTTCAACAGAACCTTATCTATGGGAGCAGTGTAGGGAACAATTGCTCTAGAATATTCATGATATTTTGGCAGAACTGAGTAAACGGTATTGAACTTAGACAGCAAATGAATAATATCTAAAGAAGGATGAATGTAGATATTATTTGTCTCCTCTATGGCTGGAATTTCTGAGACTTCAAACATTTCTAAATCATAAACTAGAACTGTATCTTCAACAAAAACTGTAGCCTCTGAAACTTGAGCTTCTGGAGCTTCTTCATAAGGCATCTCCCCCTGCCTAGCTTCAGGGAAACCTGAATCTAGGCCCCTAGAAGAAGGGATAGAAAGAGAGGAAGGATTTGAAGATATTTTAGAAGATAATTCAGAAATGGCTGTAAGAATTGG
This sequence comes from Dactylorhiza incarnata, assembly GCA_033032865.1. Taxonomy (NCBI): domain Eukaryota; kingdom Viridiplantae; phylum Streptophyta; class Magnoliopsida; order Asparagales; family Orchidaceae; genus Dactylorhiza; species Dactylorhiza incarnata. The sequence continues at coordinate 3,051,073 of JAWHQI010000298.1, forward strand.
AGCAAGTTTTGCATCCATGGTGGAGTCAAGATTAGAAAGAATATGATGAATTGGAGCATGTTTTGCATCCAGGATTTGATCTAGCATGGGAAGAATATAATCAAGAATTTGATCAGCAACAGATTGGAAATTTAGGAATAGAAATTCAGATGGATGAGATGAAGATGATTGAGAAGTGGATGGAATGGAAGTAGGTACAAAGATGTTTGCAACATTGGCATGTTGGGTAGGGATGTCTGAATGAATAGGGCAAGAATGATGGATGGGTGACTGATGGTCATCATGCATGGGAGATGGAGGTGGAGAAGTATGAGGAGGTAGAAGGGTAAATGAAGGAGGTGGAATGTCATCAATGGGTGTAGGAGAATTTGGAGGTGGAGTTTTGCAGGGGAAATATGCTGAGGTGGAGATGGGAGAGGAGGAGAAGAAACAAGAGGAGGAGCTTCTGGAAGGGTTGAGGGAGTGACTGGATCAGTCCTGGTGCCTTCAGAAACTTTCTTTTGTGCAACTTCTCCTGGGTTCTTCTTTGGAATAACCCTGTCCCATTTTGCAAAGAGAGCTGAGGTCAGCTTCTTTCTAGCATTTATTGTTACTTTGGGAGAGACCAGTAGGTCTTGGTGCTTTTCCTGCAAAACTATGCCAATAACTCTTCCAAAACATACATTATCCTTAGAAATTTTCTTCTTAATCAATCCAAAGAGAATTGATCCCCAATTAACTTTCTTCTTTTCCATCAAGGCCACCATCAACAGAAATTGGTGCCTTTTAATGTAGTCATGACTTGTTGTCTTGCCTAACAAAACCTTTCCGACAATATCAGATAAAAACTTGTATTCCAAAGACAAGTTTTTCTTAAGCAAATGATTAGGGTTTCCAGTATAATGACCCATTTTAATCAAAGCTTCACCATATTCAATGGACCTTAGCTCTAAATCATCATCACCATTCATAAAACCAAAAATTTTAGATAGAATGGTTGGGGTAAGAGAAACCTGATGTCCTGAGATGGTTCCAGTTAAACTTTCATCTTCCGGCTTAGCCGTATAACACCATTCTTTTATCTCTGCGGTATGCAGCTTTATCCTCGTGCTCATGAACTTCTTCAACTGTTGTTCTTCAAAAAGTTGAAGAATATCTTTGAATACTTGGTCTGATTTTGCAAAAGATTCCATATCAATGTCAAATCCGGCGTCGAACTTCATGGAGTAAAGCGCGGATTGAGAAATCGCCATTCGTACCTGCAAGAGAAAAAGATCAAGTGCAGAAGGGAACTGGAGGGAAACGATTTCTGTAGGCGCAATCTATTAAGAAATAAAATAGAGGTTACATAGACCGGAGAAGGGAGCGCATTTGTGGAGCGATGTTCGGCAAAAACCTAATAGAAAGCAGAAGTCCAAAAGACTTTAGGTCTCCGTCAGACAGCGTTCGACAAAAATATCTTTTTCGTCGACCACCATTCGACAGGTGAAATTTTCTTTATCGATTCTGAAGTTAGAAGATTTCATCGACCACCATTCGACAAATGATTCAAATTCGTCGTCCTCTGTTCGACGAATTTAGGGGATAAATAGATATTTTAATTTTTAACAGATTGAATCTCCATCTATCATTCCTATTTGTATTATAAAGAAGATATGCTTCTTTTCATCCAAGGGCTTGGTGAAAATGTCAGCTCTTTGTAAATCAGTAGAAATAAATTGTAGGTAAATTTTATTTTTATCCACATTATCCCTAAGGAAGTGGTGCCTAATTTCTATGTGTTTAGTCCTACTATGGAGAACTGGATTTTGTGTTATAGATATTGCACTAGTATTGTCACAAAATATAGTTGAATTATTTAAGTTGATACCATAGTCTAGAAGTTGATTTTGTATCCACAACATCTGTGAGCAGCAACTGCCAGCAGCCATGTATTCAGCTTCAGCTATTGATGTGGACATGGATGTCTGCTTCTTACAAAACCAAGACACAAGCCTATCACCAAGAAACTGACAAGTTCCTGATGTGCTTTTCCTGTCCACTCTGCATCCAGCATAATCTGAATCTGAGAATCCAGTTAATTCAAATTCAGATGTTATTGGATACCAAAGTCCTAGATTAGGGCAACCCTTTATATATCTCAAAATCCTTTTTAATAAAATTAAGTGAGATTCTTTGGGGTTAACTTGAAACCTAGCACAAATACAGGTAGCAAATAGTATGTCAGGCATACTAGCTATTAAATAAAGTAGTGAGCCAACAATTGCTCTATATACTTTTGAATCAACAGGTTTCCCTGATTCATCATTATCAACAACAACATTTGAGGGCATGGGTGTTTTCATGGTGGAAGAATCAAACATACTAAATCTTTTCACTAATTCCTTAGCATACTTAGATTGGGATATGAAGATTCCATTTGGGGTTTGCTTCACTTGAAGACCAAGGAAGTGTGATAACTCACACATACTACTCATTTCAAATTTAGATTGCATTAGATTGGAAAATCTTTTGCACAAATTTGAATCAGTAGAGCCAAAAATAATATCATCTACATATATTTGAACTAGCAAAGTTTGATTTTTATGTATCTTGAAAAATAGGGTTTTATCTACTACGCCTCTACAGAAATTGTTTTCCAAAAGAAAACTGGCTAAAGTATCATACCATGCTCTAGGAGCTTGTTTGAGACCATAGAGGGCTTTCTTAAGCTTAAATACAAAAGAGGGTTGAGTTGGAGAGATGAAACCTGGTGGTTGTTCCACAAAGACTTCTTCCTTGATTTCTCTATTTAAAAATGCACTCTTCACATACATTTGATATACTTTGAGCTTTTTATATGAAGCAAATGTAAGAAAAATTCTGATTGCTTCAAGTCTTGCACCAGGAGCAAAGGTCTGATCATAATCAATTCCTTCTTCCTGTGAATATCCTTGGGCTACCAATCTTGCTTTATTTCTCACAATATTGCCGTGTTCATCTAGCTTGTTCCTGAAGACCCATTTAGTGCCAATGATTGGATGGCCCTTTGGTCTTGGAACCAAATCCCAAACCTTGTTCCTTTCAAATTGGTTGAGCTCCTCTTGCATTGCAAGAATCCAATTTGGATCTTGTTCTGCATCTGTTATAGTTTGAGGTTCAATTTGTGATAGGAAACAAGTATGCATCTGATTTTGGTGTAGTTGATGCCTTGTTTGAACACCTGCTGAAATATCTCCAATTACTTGTGATATTGGATGATTTCTAACTGTGATGTGGTCAACAGTTGGCGCTGGTTCAGCAATTGTATCTTCTTGGGGAATTTGTTCAGGTGTCACTTGAATTGATTTGTCAGCAAGATCTTCTGGATGAACTTCTTCTTCATTATCTTCAAGTGTTTGAGTTGTTGGAAGTTGATGCGATAATTTCGGCAAGTGCACCGGTCGCGCAAGTAATAATAATGGGGAAAATCCCCGAGTGTCGGTCTCTTGAGGAACACAGTAAGGTGGAGTTAGGTTTCGAGGAAGGACTAGAGATTGAAATCCTTAAATCGGATGGAATGCGGGGGAGTTGGGTTGGCTTTTGGAAAATAAAATAAAAGCTATCAACTACTCCTATGCAATGCCGCTATGCAATGCTTCGCTTGGCGGGATGGAGACTAGGCAGGCCTTGAGCGCGCTGCGTCGAACGGGCGGATGGACGAGTAGGCAAACGGATCGAACTATGCAGGCCTTGAGCGCGCTGCTTCGTTAGGCGGGATGGAATACACGGGCCGCTATGCCATGCTTCGGTAGGCGGATGGGAGAGTAGGCTAACGGAATGAGGGTCGCAAGCACCTCTTCGACAAGCACGCCACTAGCAATTGCTAGTGCGGCACACGAACGCGGTGGTGAAGTGGAAAATGGATGGTGGCGCTCCTCATAAACACATAGACCACAAAAGCATTTCACACAAACATGACATCTATATAAATAAAAGCAAGTCTAAGTGCAACTTCATCAAAATATATTGATCTAGCTATTACAACAATCAATAAGAGAAGAATAAGGCAAGAAATCGACCGAATCCGAAGGCTCGTTGTAGATTCACGGTTGGAATCGCCGGGTTGTCAATCCGCGTCCAAACTCGGTCCGCAACTACGTCCGGGGTAGAGAGAGCTGTCACGACTCTCCAATGGACTCGTCTTCTTCGTGTCACGATCCGGTAGAGGTTGCAAACTTCCTCTTGCTCGATGGAGATGGCGGCTAGGTCTTCCTTTGGAGCTCTTGGATGAAGGAGGAGGCCGAGAGGAAACTCCGGCTCAAGATTGGCGTGAAGAGCAAGCCCGGAGCACCTCTAGATGGTGGGCGGCGATGGAGGGGCGAAGTCGGACGAACTGGAGCCGAAAACGGCGGAATACGGCGGTCGATCTGACCTAAATCGCGAGCAGCGGATTTTATAGGCGCTGGAATTAAACAGTGCGCACGGTCAGTGGCGCACGACCAGTGGTCGTGCGCACTAGAATCCTGTGATCGTGCGCTCTGCCTGGACGGAGCCTGCAAAGACAGAAATTATGAAATAACATGTTCGCACGACCAGTGGCGCACGACCGGTGGTCGTGCGCACTGGAGTTGATGGTCGTGCGCACTACAGCAAACAGAACTCGGAAATTAAATGGTAAGTGCGCACGAGCAGTGGCACACGACCGGTGGTCGTGCGCACTAGCGTAGATGGTCGTGCGCACTGCACCAAACAGAACTCATAAAAAGGGTTAAGTGCACACGATCAGTGGCGCACGACCAGTGGTCGTGCGCAATAGAACCAGTGATCGTGCGCAGTGTTCCTGTACAGAATTGTACCGGGAATACCTGCACGACTCCTGTTCCAGCATACGACACCATTCTAGCCACTGAAAGTGGAACTTAATCAGCACAAGAAAACTAATAACGAAGAAAGATACGAATTTACACCAAATAGGGCCTATAAGTGCACCTAGCATAGAATGACCAATATGAGCTAAAACAGGGCTAAAGTGCAGTGAAAAGACTAAATAGATGGCCCAGATGAGTCCATAAAAGTGTATATGATCAGGACTCATCACACCCCCAGACTTAACTGTTTGTGCGTCCCGAGCAAACAAATTCTAAGCGAACTAGGAAAGAACAGTAGATGGTTTAATGATTACACTACAGAGTACCATGCGAAGTCGCATGCTCACGTGCATAAGAAAAATAGTAGAAAAGATTTCTGATTATAAAAACAGTTTATATATTTCTAAAAGAGTAAAAGCATATTACAACTACTCAAAATGGTGAACAACGGTGAATCATTCCGTCATGCATACGGAGAAAGTAGACTAAACGCTGAGACGAGCATTGCTCAAGATCGGGATGCAGGACAAACTCCACTGAAATCCATCAGTGTCGGTGACCATAAGCTCACCCGGTCACATTCTCTCCACGACACTAGATTGGTTCATAGCGTGAGTCGGTAGGACTTTAGGTTAGAGATGGGGCTTGGGTTACGGTGAGGTAAACGATGATAAACAAAATGGCTTAAACACATAACCCAAAAGAGCTTTTAAAAATAACTACCCGCGCACCAAAATCGAATGCAAGTGCACCACACCCCCAGACTTGAACTTTTGCAACATAGGTGTGTGCACCGCCTACTCCCAATACATAATTTTTCTACATGATTTTTCAAAAAAACTCATTTTTCTTTCTTCTCTTTTTTTCATTTTTTTCTTTCCATCTTTCTTTTTCTTGTCTTTTTTTTTTCTTTCAGCAAAATTTTCAAATGAGCACATCCACAAATTCACATAATAGACACCACAATCAACATCCCCCAAAATGTAAATGAAACTACAACTAAAGCTCAGATTTGGGTGTGCGACTAGGCTAGGCTTTTAGGCTTTGGTGAAGTAAATGTGGAGCTGAATCAAGAAAAGGGTAGGCACAAAGGGGCTAGCAAGGGTAGACGATAGGTATGAAATAAAAAGTTCACCCGGGCCAAAATTATGGCCTACGTCATTCTCACGCACTAGAACTATCCTATGCCAATGCTTCAAGAATCGCTTGGGGCAAGTTCTAGCCACCGAGAAAGATTCTCCTTTCTCCGGACTCAAGCAATACGAGTCTAGCGATCGTTTACACACATCCCTACGCTACCGTTTGATTCACACCGGATTCACCATTTGAGTAGAGTAAACAACATTTACACTAATAGAGAAAAATATAAAACCATAGTATAAAGAGAAATCTAATCTACACGCATTTCTATGCAACCGAGCACTCGACTAGGAGCACTACTAGAGTCAACATTTTACTCTGCTATATAGTCCTAAGCCATCACCTAGACTTTCCCAAATAAGCAGAAGAATTAAATTCACAACAGAGCAGGCAAACAGATGAGTACGTGCTCAAGTGGGTGATGTGGTGTGCAATGAAAATAAACAAAACATTTTAAATGAAATCTTCTAGCATGCAGTGCAATAGTGCACGTGAGCGGGTAAACAAAACTACTCTCCCCCAGACTTAAACTAAACAATCCGCATAATATATGACATGAAAATCAGCATAGGCTAGGGAAAGAGGGTACCCAATGCTCAGCAAGTGAGCATACCAGAAGATTGGCGTTTAAACCAAGACTAAGCTGCAGCATCCGCCATCCAGAAAAGATACCTGCAGGGGTCAGCTCCGCAAAAACAAAAGAAAATAGAAAACTGAAAAGAAATATTACTAACTAAACATGATTAGATGAAATAAAAATGCAGAAAAGAAAGATAACTACTGGGGTTATTGTCATCCCAGCACGACTTATTCAACTTTAAGAGTTCTAGCTAATGGGCCTATGGAAGGAGAAGTGGACAGGTAACTGGCCTAATATCCGTGTCGGTAGCGGGTACCGATACGGTGATAGAACAGTCACCCCTCTACCTAAATATAGATACCTGCTCCTCACAGGTAAAGGGTAGAGAATGTAAGAAAAGGAGGAGGCCTGGTCCTCACTCATCTCATAAAACACATCCTTGCTTAGCAAGGTATCGTCAACAGGGAGGCAGCAGGAGGAAAAGGCAATGAGTGGAGCTTCCTCAACGGAGGGGGAATAAACCTCCTCACATGAGAGGATACTCTCATCATTGACTTGAGCAAAAAGCTCCAAGTCCTCCTGGGATACCTGTGAAGACTCAACCTGCACAGGCTCGGATGAAGAAAGGGGATCAAGAAATAAAGAAGACGAAAAACATAAATAAACATCAATCGGGGGAGTGATCCCGGTCTCACTCCCAGCAGGATCCAAGGGTAGATCACTATCATCATCGTAAATATCATAGCAAGGGGGACTTGAGAACTCAGGAGCCTCAGTGGTGATTTGGACCTCCTCGTCCCATGAAGAAGTGCAAACCTCCTCATCAGAGAGAGTATCCTCCTCATCCCACCGAGGTGCATCATCGTGTTCAAAGTATTCATTCTCCCCCTCAGGGAAAATGACATCCTCATCCCACTTTGGAGCACCCTCCGAGTCAGAAGCATCACCCAGCTCCTTTACTTCGATAGGATCATAAAGAATATGTGTAGAAAAATCTTGCAAAGAAACTGGAGGGACAAAAATATTCGGTTCCTCCGCAAAAAGATCTACTAAAGCCTCCCCGATGGAAAGAATACTTTCCTCATCATACTCAGGTGCATCTAGGAGCTCCCATTCCTCTCCTTGTTGGCTAACAGATGAGTGATCATCATCACTGGGAGTGAAGCCATAAACAGGGAGTGAGGAGTCCGTGCACGAGACAAGCTCGGGGGTAGAGGGCACAATTGCCTCCATGGGTAAAGAATGAGCGATAGGGACAATGTTGTCCTGAGTGGAGGAGTGGCGGTCAGGCTTGAAAAGACTAGGACAGTCCTTCAATTCATGACCCTCTCCTCGACACAACAAGCAAACAATGTTCCTACACTGCCTAGCATTCAACTCATTCATTTGGTCTATATAATAAACCATCTTATCATTAAAGCTAGGCGAAATACCCCATGACGACATTTTCAAAATTCAAAGCAGATAAAAAGAAACTGAAATTCTTTGCTAGGAAATCTACACAACTAGAAAAACTCCTTGAATAAAACTTGTCTAAAACTTTAAAATAGGGGAGGAAGAAATAAAAAACAAACAAAAGATAATTAAAAGGCAAACAAAAATAATAAAGCGGCTATACACACTGGAAGAACTACTATCTCTCGGCTCTCCCACTCAAGAAAACTCACACGACTGTGTTCCCCGGCAACGACGCTAAAAACTTGATGCGATAATTTTGGCAAGTGCACCGGTCGCGCAAGTAATAATAATGGGGAAAATCCCCGAGTGTCGGTCTCTTGAGGAACACAGTAAGGTGGAGTTAGGTTTCGAGGAAGGACTTGAGATTGAAGTCCTTAAATCGGATGGAATGCGGGGGAGTTGGGTTGGCTTTTGGAAAATAAAATAAAAGCTATCAACTACTCCTATGCAATGCCGCTATGCAATGCTTCGCTTGGCGGGATGGAGACTAGGCAGGCCTTGAGCGCGCTGCGTCGAACGGGCGGATGGACGAGTAGGCAAACGGATCGAACTATACAGGCCTTGAGCGCGCTGCTTCGTTAGGCGGGATGGAATACACGGGCCGCTATGCCACGCTTCGGTAGGCGGATGGGCGAGTAGGCTAACGGAATGAGGGTCGCAAGCACCTCTTCGACAAGCACGCCACTAGCAATTGCTAGTGCGGCACACGAACGCGGTGGTGAAGTGGAAAATGGATGGTGGCGCTCCTCATAAACACATAGACCACAAAAGCATTTCACACAAACATGAAATCTATATAAATAAAAGCAAGTCTAAGTGCAACTTCATCAAAATATATAGATCTAGCTATTACAACAATCAATAAGAGAAGAATAAGGCAAGAAATCGACTGAATCCGAAGGCTCGTTGTAGATTCACGGTTGGAATCGCCGGGTTGTCAATCCGCGTCCAAACTCGGTCCGCAACTACGTCCGGGGTAGAGAGAGCTGTCACGACTCTCCAATGGACCCGTCTTCTTCGTGTCATGATCCGGTAGAGGTTGCAAACTTCCTCTTGCTCGATGGAGATGGCGACTAGGTCTTCCTTTGGAGCTCTTGGATGAAGGAGGAGGCCGAGAGGAAACTCCGGCTCAAGATTGGCGTGAAGAGCAAGCCTGGAGCACCTCTAGATGGTGGGCGGCGATGGAGGGGCGAAGTCGGACAAACTGGAGCCGAAAACAGCGGAATACGGCGGTCGATCGGACCTAAATCGCGAGCAGCGGATTTTATAGGCGCTGGAATTAAACAGTGCGCACGGTCAGTGGCGTACGACCAGTGGTCGTGCGCACTAGAATCCTGTGATCGTGCGCTCTGCCTAGACGGAGCCTGCAAAGACAGAAATTATGAAATAACATGTTCGCACGACCAGTGGCGCACGACCGGTGGTCGTGCGCACTGGAGTTGATGGTCGTGCGCACTACAGCAAACAGAACTCGGAAATTAAATGGTAAGTGCGCACGAGCAGTGGCACACGACCGGTGGTCGTGCGCACTAGCGTAGATGGTCATGCGCACTGCACCAAACAGAACTCATAAAAAGGGTTAAGTGCACACGATCAGTGGCGCACGACCAGTGGTCGTGCGCAATTGAACCAGTGATCGTGCGCAGTGTTCCTGTACAGAATTGTACCGGGAATACCTGCACGACTCCTGTTCCAGCATACGACACCAGTCTAGCCACTGAAAGTGGAACTTAATCAGCACAAGAAAACTAATAACGAAGAAAGATACGAATTTACACCAAATAGGGCCTATAAGTGCACCTAGCATAGAATGACCAATATGAGCTAAAACAGGGCTAAAGTGCAGTGAAAAGACTAAATAGATGGCCCAGATGAGTCCATAAAAGTGTATATGATCAGGACTCATCAGAAGTAAAGAATCTCCTTTCTCTAGATTTAGCTCACTTAGCTCTTCACCTAGATCTGATACCTGCAAAGTATTTATGGTAGAGGTGGTATTCCTCTCCTCATTTAACAGGTTAGTTTCATTAAAAGAAACATGCATGGACTCCTCTATCTTAAGAGTAGATTTGTTGTAGACTCTATATGCTTTACTAGATAAAGAGTATCCAAGGAATTTGCCTTCAGCTGCTTTAGCTTCAAACTTCCTTAGATATTTCTTATCATTGTTATGCACATAGCATTTACAACCAAAAATCATAAAATAGCTAACCTTAGGCTTTTTATTCTTGAGTAGTTCATAGGGAGTCTTACCCTTAAGTTTATGTATCAGGCTTCTATTCAACACATAATTTGTTGTGTTCACTGCCTCTGCCCAAAAGGAGAGTGGCAAATGAGCATCAGCAAGCAATGTAGTTGCTAATTCAATTATTGTTCTATTTCTCCTTTCAGCTACCCTATTTTTTTGAGGGCTTCTAGGAGCAGAGAAACACTGCCTGATCCCTTCTTTTCCACAGAATTCTCTCATCAAAAGAGACTCAAACTCAGTGCCATGATCACTTCTGATCAATGCAACAACAGTAGAGTTCTCAGTCTTGATGGACCTGAGAAAGTCTGTTAGAACATTGAAGGTGTCAGACTTGTTCCTAAGAAAGAACACCCAAGTGAATCTTGAGAAGTCATCTACAATAACTAGAGAATAATGCTTCCCTAATAAGCTCTGTATAGCAGTAGGTCCAAAAAGATCTAAATGCAATAAATACAGAATCCTAGGTAAATCACTCTTGGATAAAGATTTGAAACTACTTCTAGTCCGCTTACCTAACTGACAAGCCCTGCAAAGTCCTTCCTTCTTGTATGAACTAGAAGACAGTCATCTGACAAGATTGTCCTTAGACAGCTTAGAGATAGTTCTAAGGTTAATGTGTCCAAGCCTTTTGTGCCATAATTCATTTGTCTTACTTATTGAATTAAATAGACAGATGTCTGTATTGGTAGAGTCAAAATTGACTAGATAAATGTTTCCTTGTGTAATACCAGATAATACATTTATATTCTTATTATTGGTAATAAGACATTGGGAAGGGTTAAATGTTACCTGATAACCTTCATCACATAACTGGCTTATGCTAATGAGGTTGTGCTTGAGACCTTTGACATATGATACTTCTTTGAAGGTGAATGCTGCAATCTTGACTTGTCCATATCCTTTTGTCTGTCCACAGTTGGAGTCTCCAAAGACAACTTTGGGTCCAAGCTTTGCCTTATAATTTTTTAGGTTGGCCTTGTTTCCTGTCATATGCTTTGAGCATCCACTATCCAAGTACCAATATTCCTTTACCTTTGGATAGTTGTGTACCTGCAAAGACAAAAAAATTAACTAGTTGTTTTTGACCCAGACTACCTTGGGTCCTTTTGTCATACCACAATATTCAGAAATAAAGGACATTTCAGGCTGATCCTTATAGCCTTGTGGATGATATCTCCTTGGAGGTATAATCCATTCAGTGAAAGGATTTTTTTTGTGTTTAGAACTAGAATTCCTGAAATTCTATGTATTGTATCTGTTCGACAAATTTGGGTAAATTCGTCGATCGCCGTTCGACAAATGTACATGATTTCGCCGAGCGCCGTCCATGTCATAACTATACTGAAAATCTATTTTCAGTTTTCGTCGATCTCCGTTCGACAAATTGGAATCTTTTCGTTGAGCATCGTTCGACGAATTCTTCTGAATTCTTTTATTCTTAACAGACTTGCTTGAAATATCTTTATTTGCTTCTACAGCCTCTTTGCTTTTAGCAGATATGAATTTTATGGGTGTAGATTATATATTCTTCTTAATCAGATGTGGCTCACTTGATGAGGTACCCAATCCTAGTTTGTTATTAAGTCTAGCATTTACTGTGCTTGTAATGTCCATTAGTTTGATGCTTCTCCCATTTAGGGATTCTTCAAATTTTTTGGCTTCAGACAACTTGCTCTCAATGAGAACAATCTGTTCCCTGGGGCAGCCAAATCTTTCTTAAGATTTATATTTTCTTCACTTATAATTTTCATTTCAGCTAGCTTACTTCTGAGTGAAATTATTTCTTTCTCAGATTTTAGTAAGTCTAAGCAAAGAACTTTGAATTTAGCTTTGAATTCAACTGAAGTAAAGTCAAAGTTAGATAATACCTGATCTGCATCATCTTCTGCTTCTGATTCTGATTTTTCTTCAGAATTATGTCCTGAGGCATTGATAGCCATCATGCATAATGTTCTTTCTTCTTCATCATCATTGGAGCTGGATGAGGAAGCATATTCTGACTCACTGCCTGAGTCATATACTGCCATCAGACATTGGTCACTTTCCTTTGAATTTTCTTCATCATCATCAGATAAGCTGGATGATGATTCAGATTCTGTGTCACTCCATGATTCTGCTTTAAATCCTCTTCCCTTCTTTTTGTGCTTGTGGGAGGAAGATTTGCTGGAGCTTCTTTTCTCTTCCTTTTCCTTTTTCTTTTCTTTCTTTTGATTTTCTGGACATTCTGTCAGGTAGTGTCCAGGTTTCCTGCATCCATAGCAAATAACTTCTTTAGGATTTAATTTGTCATACCTTGATTTTTCTCTTGTTTGGACTCTTTCTTTCTGAGTTCCTTCTTAGCCATTTTGTAAAATCTCTTGGCTATGAGACTCATAAACTCCTCATCTTTTGGAGTCTTTTCTTCTTCTGCATCAGCTGCTTTGAAAGCTATGCTCTTTTCTTTCTTTGTTGCTGGAGATGAAGTGGATGATTCAGCTTCCCTGGATTTGATGAGCTGCTCATAAGATTTGAGTTTGCCCAACAAAGCTTCAGTGCTAATCTCATTGAGGCTTCTGGCTTCCTTGATTGGCCCGATCCTAGAGTCCCATGTGCTGGGGAAGCACATTAGGATCTTATCATTGACTTCAGTGACAGATATCACTTTGTCCAGAGATTTCAGCTCATTGATTATGAGACTGAGTATGTTATACATGACTGCAACTGTCTCTGTTTCTCCATTCTTGAAGTTTTCATACAGAGAGATCATGTGTGATCTTCTGTCTTTCCTTTCATCTGCAGAACCTGCAACCATATTATTTAGTGAGATCCAAATCTCTCTTGCTGAAGTACATTCAACCACTTTTTGAAATATGTCATCAGACATAGTTTGAGCCAGAATGTTCATGGCTTTAGCATCTGCACTTCTTTGCTTCTTTTGTGTTTCTGTCCACTCAGGAGATGGGACAACATGGTTGTCTGCTGTAGCTTCAGTGCTTGTTGATGCTTTAGGTGCTGGAGGCCCTGTCAGAATAACATTGAAAATCTCTTCATCAATAGAGTTCATATAAAGCCTAATCCTTGCTTTCCACAGTGCAAACTTACTAAGATTGCACATAGGAGGTCTTGTGCTTGAGTACTCCTTGTTTTGTGCCATGAGTTTTTAACAAAAATAAATAAAATAAAAACTCTAAATTAATTTAAGATCTAATTGATCTTTGTGATTCAGGTGTTAGCCTGTAAAGAGTCAACTTCCTCTGATACCAATTGAAAGTGGAGGTTAGATCTTAAGTTACTTTAGAGGGGGGGGGGGGGGGGGGGGGGGTGAATAGAGTATTAAAAACTTTTCCTTAGTTTTTATAGCGAAATTAAAATAGTGTTATATATATTTGTAAGTAGTGTGAGATATATAAAAAAAGAAAAACTGAATAAGTAAAAGCACACAGCACAGCACAGAGAAACAAACAAACACAGAGGACACAAGGAAATATAGTGGTTCCCCAATAAATCTGGGTAGTCCACTCTTCTACCACCCTTGGTAGGAATCCACTAGGAGAGTTGATCAGGTGCCCTAGCACCAAGGTGATTTTGTTCAGGTGCCCACACACCACAGAGCTTTTGTTCAGGTGCTCAAAACCAACTAGATTTTTTGATCAGGTGTCTTGCCACCAACAGGTAAACTTTTGAAGGGAGTTTTAACCCTGTACATGAGAGGTGAGAAAGAGTTTATAGTGTTCTTCTCTGTCAAGATGCTGAGAGAAGACTCTAGTGGATTGTTGTAAAGCTCCCACTGTCTGATTGAAGTATTTGACAGTTGGTGGAGAAGCTTTCTCTTGAAATAGAAATCTTTTGTAGCAGATTGATCTGGAAGAGATAATTCTTCAGATTCTTTGTTGCTCTTTCAGAAGACTTGAACTTGCAGCAGATATCTGAGAGATTGATCTTTGAAGAAGATGTTCTCAGAGAAATGGTGATTGCTGCTTGAGGAAGAAGAAGACTAAAAGTATTTTGACTGAGTGTTCTTCTTTTTCTTTCTCTATAATTGTTGTTGTTCTCTCTCTGTATTCTGTAAGAATATTTGAATTTTGTCGAGATATGAGACAATAAAGTCTATCTTGATATATTCTCTTATTGGAAATAGAATAATCAGACTTTAATTCTTTCTTGGAATAACAACAATGACAAAACAACTTTGGCAAGTCCTTTAATTCCTTAGCCGTGAAATACTCCTTTGCATTAATTGTCAACGGCTATCTTTGCCTTGGAATAATGGAAAGAAAGAATATAATAACTGAATATTATATCCTTACTTATCTGACTTGAATACGTCCAAAGATATTTGAATAGATCCGTTAAAGTCGTCGATCTGTGTTCAGAGTACTGACAAATAACTGATATTTAAGAATTAAATAATCTGGAACTGAATTTGTCGATCTGAGCTTCAATAAAGAATTTGTCGAGCTCTGGCTGAAAACTATCGAGCGCTGGCTGGGATCTGTCGAACGCTGGCTGAGATCTGTCGAGCGCTGGCTGAGATCTATCGAGCGCTGGCTGAGATCTGTCTAGCACTGGCTGAAATCTGTCGAGCGCTAGCAGGAATTCGTCGAGCGCTGGCAGCCATCTGTCGAACGTCGATAGCCATTTGTCGAACGCTAGGAACTTAAATTTTACCTTAAGTTCTAGCTAATCTAACAACCTAAAGACTTGACCCTTAAACTATGCAATGGGGTCAACTTGATCCTAGGTCAACATATAGTGATCCTAGCCCAAATCAGTAATTGGTTTGTTCCAATATGGTCCTTTGGCGATCAACTGGTATATCCGTTCACTGGTGTTTGGTCGACTTAGCGGGCTATTGCCCTAGTCAACCTGGTGTGTTTACGGTCTCTGGAGGAGGTCGGGTGGCGAACACAGGTGGTGAGCATCATGACCGGGCAAGTTGTCATGATCGCGCGACTTCTGTTAAGTCGGCGAGCTCACAACGCAGATTTATCTTTTGCTGATCGCGCGGGTTGACCGTTTTGGTCGCGCGATCAAGGGTGATGACCCTATCTCATAGGCTGGTGACTGGATCAGGACTCATGCCTATAAATAGGAGCCACTATAGCAGCAAACATATAGCACCAAGTGTAAGCTGAGCTCGCGTTTCTTTCTTGCGGTCTCTTTTTTGTGACCGGCCGGTTAGCTGATCGAACTTGCCTTGTGCAGCTTCTGCGGATTGTGCGGGCAGCAGCGATCATCTCCTCTTCTGAAGGTTTTCGGGGGTCTCACGACATGCAGTGTGGGTTGCTGGAGTTTGGGAGGATCAGTGGCAGATCGCGGGGTTCTCAGTTGGTGTTGTTCAAGGCGCAGAAAAGCAGTTCGGGCGATCTTGTTCTCCTACTCGCGCGAACTTGCAGGTTGGGCCGTTAGGCGGTCTCAGGAAGTCAGACCGCTGGTTATCTTTCAACATTATTTTGCTCCTTGTTTTTTGTGTACTGGCGAAATCATCTCTCGCCATGTATACCTCGCCTTGTAATGAAGTTTTCTGCTAGCATCAATAAAGATTGAAGTTGTTTTTCATGTGCTTCTGGTTGTTGGCTTGAAATTTGAGTTATACTATTCCTGCTCACTCCTAGATCTACGGAAATTTCACAACTTATCCCTACAATTGATGGTAAATCTTGGACTTCCCGAGGATTACCCTGTTAGGGGCTCGCTACGGTACTAGGAACTATAATGGGATGACACCCCAAAGCTCCCTTTCCCAAGACACTTAGTATTGTTGGTATCTACCCATGAGATTACCCCTCTTGTCATTACACTTGGATTACCTTAAGTATTTTATGACCCGCTAGGGGAAAGACGATCCTTCGTCAATCCCGAGCATAACTTTACCCTTAACTCACCAAGCACACCCTCATCACCTAAACTCCTTTCTGGTGACCTTCAATCTTCTCAACCAGTCTAGGTACAACCTCTACCTTCCATTCCCTCCTAATGATCCATAAGGTTCTCAGGTTTTACAGTTATACTATACGCAGACCAAACTAACTATATGAAGCTTATAAGTAGAGGTACTCCAAATATTCATTCAACTGACTCAAGATATTTACTGGAGGTCAATCATGATGTTTCAAAACTAAATCCAGAGAATCATATTTTTCCTTAATTATTTGTGTTTATTATCATTTCTCCAATATTTGCCAAGTATGAATATGAGCATGAAGTGTAAGGTATTCTAATGATATAGCATAAAATTAAGATAAATATATCATGCCAAAATAACAGTAAGAAATGAATATCACACTTTTACAGTAAGAGAATGTCCTCTGTTTTTAATATTTAACTTCTATCAAAATTTGAAGAATTATGAAGGAACTACCAAGAATACTTATGCCAAAATTATAGAAAATTTACCAGAGCTCTATTGTGTCCAGAAAAGCATAATTATAGAGTTTCACAATTTATGGGAATAATTTCCTCACTGAAATAATTAATCCAAATAATTCCCAATTTGCACATATTGTGAAGTAGCCTACTGATAACAATTTCCAAGAATTCTATAAAAAATCACAGAGCTTCCTAGTGCTCTGAAATGTCCTATCACCAAGTTGCACATTTTTCCAGAGAGTTTTGGACCCTTAATTATATTTCTTAAGATTGAGACAAAATAGGTGCCTTGAGGATGAAGTACTAGTTAAATCAAAAAATAAATTATACAAAAATTACCAGGGGTCTAAAATATGATTAAAAAGGTATCACAAAGATTTCATCTTCATCCAAGATCATTTGTGCATGTAAATATCTCTTAAAAGAAGTTTACCTAAAGGGGTTATAACCTAATTTAGGGGGAATAATTTCTCCTAAAATTCTTTCATAATTCCCTAGGGCATAAATACATCCCATAAACATATCTCCTAGGTTCCATGGCCATTCTATAGATTTTGACCGCATGTCCTTCATAAAGCTCTATATGCACCCCAAGGGGTAAAACTGGGGTCCTAGGGCATATCCACCTCTACACCACCCCATCTTACTCATGAAGGTGTTTTAGGTGATCCTAACCAGTGGCCAAGGTTTCAACTCATGGTGATGAGTTTTGACCACCATACCCCAAGATAAACACCATGCCCTAACTTTGACCCAATTTGACCTAACTTGGGTTGACAAATTACCCAACCAAATCAGTCCCAATCGGTTGAGATTTTTACCAGGGTCAGGTAATAACCCTAAGAAGTACCCACCAAAATTTGGAGGGCATTGGAGGTCATTTGACCCACTAATTAATTAATATTTGATTTATGAAATAATTACCAAAACCTTAGAAAAGGTTTCCCCTAAAATTCCCATCTTTAGGTATGATGTGTGGATAGGTGTAAATAGCCTAGGTTTCAATTTTCAAGTCAATCCCATAACCCAATCAAAAGTTATTCAAGAAATGGTGGCTGTCCTACACTAGGGACCAGTCCCACCAAAATGGACCTATAGTGAGCTACAGAACACCTTTTAGGGTGAAATTAATTTTAAAATAAAGTAGACTCTAAGGGTACAACTTTGGTTTTGACCACATTTCATTTGAGGGTCCCTAGTATTTTTATTGATTAAAATGAAATACTGCAGAAAGTATGACAAGATGTGTTGGAACAAATCTCTGCGTTCAACGAACTTCCAATCCACGTTCGACGAAATCTGTTCTGCTTTCGACAAACGTCGTGCTTCAGTTTGATGAAATCCGATTTGCGTGCGTTCGATGAAATCAATTCTGCGTTCGACAAACAATGTGCTTCAGTTCGACGAAATCAGATCTTCAGCCAGTTCAGCAGATCATCTCCCAGTTCGATGAATTAATTCAGTTTGACGAATTAATTCAGTTCAGCGAATTAATTTCGTTCGATGAACTCTGGGTTTAGTTCGATGAATTCAAATATCAGTTTGTTGAATTACTTTTGTTCGACGAACTCAACTATCAGTTCGACGAACTCAACTATCAGTTCGACGAACTCCAGAGTGTGTTCGACGAATGAATTCCGTTCGATGATCTCCGGATTCAGTTCGACGAACTCAACTATTAGTTTGACGAACTCAGGCTACTGCTCGACGAATCTCTTCTACTCAGATCGACGAATTAATGCAATAACGATATAACATAATCATTTACTCTGGATTCAGTTCGACGAACTCAACTATCAGTTCGACGAACTCAGCCTACAGTTCGACGAATTTCTTCTACTCAGATCGACAGATCTGAAGGCTCAGTATTTTTAATAAACTAAACTATGCACAGCAAAATATGTGATAGAAATATATATCAAAACATTTAATATAAGATCTTGCACAGATCTTAAAGCTGAACAGACGACATTCGCTTATCTTCTTCCTATGGACGAAGGCCAGGATTAACTGCACCTGGAGCTCCTTAATCCTTTTTTTCCCGGCCACCTAAGCGCCACCCCGGCCGGCCAATGCCACCACCACCTTCGTTGAGGTGGTGGCAGGCAATATGCGGTAGTTGGCCGACCGGAGGTGGCCGGAATAGGGGTATGGAGGTGGGATTAAAGCTCCAAAAATGGAACTCTTGGACTACCCAATTGGGGACCAATTGGCCCAAATCCTTGCAGGCAACATGATGGGATCTATCCATAGAGAGAGAGGAGAAGAACCAGACCTGTGTGGAGCCTTGAAGCTTGCCGATTGGGTGGTCCTCCATGGTCGGCCTCAACCTTTTGGGTGCCATGTCAACTCCTGTCTTGGAGCTCGAATTCTTTAGGTAAGGTGGGGAAACTGATTCTCCCAGTCCTCTGAAGGAGTTATAAGGTTCAATTGGGGGAGAGGGGGGGGGGGGGGGGGGGGGGGGCGTAACTCCTAATTGCCATGAATGCTATTAATGGCCAATTTCGGCCAACTGAAATTTCATGAATACAACCACCTTTATGGCCGACCAAGGCTGTTTAAACTTCTCCAAATTACTGAGGGAAGGAGTACCAAACCATGGTAGATGAAGAGAGGAAGCCTTTGGCCTCCCAAGCCATGAATGGCCATTATTCCTCTCTTTCTCTATCCACCATTTTTGGGGAAAATGGGGTTTCTCTCTCCTAAACATCATTTAATGAAATTGGATGGATCTTTGAGTAATTCTCACCCTCTTATACAAATGGGCTACTCCAATTGGGCCTAGCCCAAGTAGATTGGGCTTGATTAGGTCAAAATAGGTCCTTTTGACCTAAATTTAGGGGGGAGTTGACTTTGGTCAAATTGGCCAAGTTGGTGGCCCCATGATGGGGCTTTTTGGTCCATTGGGTCCCTAATAACCTTATAAGGGTAGGGGAAAGGTCAATTGTGCATGGTGGAGGTCAATTGACCCAAATTAGGCTACTTTGACAAATTTGGTGTAATGGTTGACTTTGGTAAATTTGGCCTCTTTGGTTGACCCCAATGGGTCCTTGGTGCTCTAAGTGGACCCCTAAAGGACTAGGTATGATATGGTGGGTTCAAAGGGTCAAGGTTAGGCCCTTAAGTCAAACCTTAAGCTTGTTAACTGGAAATTGCTATTTGCAGACTACTATGGTTTCCTTCTTCCTGGCTAAGGCTGACGCGCAATTTCAGCACTGCTAGTTATCAAGCGCAAAATGCGGTACGACGGCAGTGCACCGGTCATTGTCAAGTAATAAAAGTAGGGAGAAACTCCCCAAATATCGTTCTCAAAGGACTGCAAGTTGGGTAGTATGATTTGCCTACTTGGGAAACTCTTATAAAGATTCTAAAACACTTACTGAAATGGGGTTTTGAAAGTGGTTTTCCTATGCTATCAACGGAGAAAGAAAATGCGGGCCTAAAGCTCCGCTTCGCTTGTCGGGATGGATGCAACGGCCGCGATGCCGTGCTTTGGTGAGCGGATGGATGAGAAGGCTGGCGGATGAGGGTCGTAGGCACCTCATCGTGAAACACGCAACTAGCAATTGCTAGTGCGGAGCACTAAGAGCGGTGGAGTGGAAGGCGGACTACGGCGCTCCTCAAATCTCATAAACCACAAAGGATCTCACAAACATGAAATCATTATAACTAAAACATAAGGTTTATGAACATCATCTATAATCTCAAATACATATAAACTCTTTAAGCGGTTGTCTATCTCACCAAAGGGGGATAAAACAATTAAGGACTTCCGTTATCGGGAGATACAGATTTCTATAAAAAATCGTTGCAAGGTTTTTCACTACTTACGTTTCACAAAGACTCTTTCATATTGTCATCGCACTAAATTTGGGAAATCACGACACAAGATTATTTCTCCAAATCGTAATGGTTCCCCCATGGGTTGTCTCCCAAGAAGCCCTTTTGTTTACTGTCCTTAAGGTGGAGCAAATACCTGTATTAAGCAAAGTTCATAAAGTGCAGAAGTTTTAAAGAAGAGTTCCCACACACAGTTCTTAGAACAAGAAAAATTAAAACTAGATATAAGCACTTTTGTAGTGCCCATCTCCCGTTGCTCGTAGGCTGGAGGTGAAAGCTTTAGGGCCAAAATTGGTATTGCCCAATTTTCCCCTAGCCTCCACCATCTTGCCACGGAGAGCAGCGGAGCATGCACCACGCAATAGTCTCTCTTGTTTATGCTTCTCCACTGTTGGAGAGCGCCAACGTTGATAATCTTCAGCATTTCCCACCTTGGTGGTGGGTGGCATCACTTCCGTTGCCGCGGGTGGCGACTGGATCAGCCCAAGAGATAGAACGTTTAAGAGGTCTATTACATAATTCATTACAAGCTAACAATGGGACGTCGTCCCAAGTTAAGTTCGGCTCGATAGGTTCATAAATGAGGTTCTCCTCCCTCTCCGAGTCACATTCTTTCCGGAAGTCAACTTCTTCCTCTTTCTCCGCTCGACTGATCTTCTTCCTTTTCTCCATTAAACGATCCTTTTTCCTCCCTGTTTTCTACATTATTAAGTGATTCATCAATAATAAGGTGGGGAGAGTGAAATAATGTTGCAGTTGCAATCTTGGGGCAAGTAGGGGATGTTACCTTACTAGGTAAGATAACACACCCCGCAGAAAAGTCCAAAGTGGCACCGCTCTCTTTCAAGAATGGTACTCCCAAGTTGGGAATAGATTGATTCTCACGGGGTCCCAATACTTGGAAATCGGCGACCACCACTTTCCCTTCGATTATGACTTCAACATTTCTTACTTCTCCCTCCGCCTGAATGACAGTCCCGTTCGCAAGCACTAGGGACTTCAAGTCATCCGTGTTCTTTTCAAGTTGCATTTTAGCAACGTCCTGCAGTGCAAGGATGTTGCGGGATGAACCGGAGTCACACAAGGCAGCAGTTTCAACATTATTTATGGAGCATGTGATAACCAATTCACTTGGGTTACCTACTTATGCATCAGTGAGACTCTTCCCTTGATTGATTGGATTCTTTTCAGTGTTGCTAGGAAGGGTCCCTTGCGAACGCTCGGTCAGTAGTTGAGCCAATTGGCCCAATTGCTTCTCCAAGCTTTGCATGGATGCGGTTTGGCTAACCATATTAGAGTTAGCGGCCTGCATGAATCTCTCCATCATTTCTTCTAAATTGCTCTTCTTGGGGGCTGGGGCATTTTGGTTATAACCCGGTTGTGGTGGCCGCGTTTGGCTACCGGAGGATTGAGCATTGAATTGATGCGAGCCTCCTTGCCATTGTTGGCCAGGAATGTTTTGTTTCCATGAGAAGTTCTGGTGATTCCTCGCACCCGGGTTATAAGCATTATTAAAAGGTGCTCCACGATTTTGATCATTCATATAATTGATACTTTCATCATAAGATACTTCGGTAGGTTACTCACCCGTGGGACACTCATATGCATGATGCCCCGGGCTTCCACAACCTTGACATGAGATGGCCATCACTGGGGCAGGAGGAAGGGCAGGCCTCTTAAGCAGCATGATATTTTCATAGGGTGCTGATACCATCTCACCAGATACACCAGGTGTGTTCACCTCAAAGAGTCCCCGAGCATTCCTTGGGGCATTCTGTTGGATCCAGCGTTCCTTCACTTGACCCGTATCGCCTTTCCGTTGATATAAAGATCAAGTTGCGCCTTCACCAACAGACCGGTCTTTTGGTCAAGTTGGGTGCGCTGGGTCCTCTCAATTGGTATCAGAGGAGCCATGTGTCAAGCCACCTCTGAGCTTGCGGGCCATGTGGAGCACCTCTGAGCTTGCGGGTCGTGCTGGACGCTGGGGGGGGGGGGGGATTGTTGGGTCCAGCGTTCCTTCACTTGACACTTAGCGCCTTTCCGTTGATATAAAGATCAAGTTGCGCCTTCACCAACAGACCGGTCTTTTGGTCGAGTTGGTTGCGCTGGGTCCTCTCACATTCCTTCCAGCAGTCCAGTATGAACTATGAATGGCAGTGTCCTGGAGAATCTGCAATGCGTCTTCGGCGGTATGGTTCATCAGAGTTCCGCCTGCAGTTGCATCAATCATGGCCCTGTAGTTGGGCTCGATTTCAAAGTAAAAATTCTCCACTAAGCTCCATGGTTGCAGCTCATGCTGGGGGCATTTCCGGAGAAGGTTCATGAACCTTTCCCATGCTTCTGCGAGAGTCTACTGATCATGTTGTCGGAAGGTAGTGATTTCTCTCCTCAAGTTCACAACCTTGTCAACTGGGTGGAACTTTGCCAGAAATTTTGTTTGCAGAGCATCCCAAGTGGTGGCTGTGCCAGGCGGTATCGTGTGGAGCCATGCTTTCTCCTTGTCTCGGTGGGAGAATGGAAACAGCCTGAGTTTCACCGTCTCATCAGCGATCCCAGCGTACCAAAATGATCCGCAAATTTCTATGAATTCAGCCAAGTGAAGATGGGGATCTTCACTGACTAACCCAAAGAATTGGGCCCGGTTGTGGATCATATTCAGGATGGCCAGCTTTATCTCAAAATTGTTGTTGGTGATGGCTGGGCCAAATCCGGGGTACACACTCCCAATAGTGGGCGTAGTGTAGTCTCTCATGGTTCTGGGTCTCGTCCTAGCCACTTCATTTTCGTCGGATGCCTGGCCAATGGCTGGTGCGTTTTCCGCCCCGGTATTGATCTGATTTCCATTGGCGTCCATGGTTGCAGCAGTACGGAGACGCGCCCGTAGGGTACGCTCTATTTCAGGGTTAAATGCTGCAACTTCACCGGGGTCTCGTCTCTGCATACACACACCAAAAATAATAGAAATAAAATAAAAACAACAACTCCTGTAACTATTGACTCAAACACCGAAATCAAACTACGCCTGCATTCCCCGGCAACGGCGCCAAAAACTTGATGCGGTTTCGGCAAGTGCACTGGCCGCACAAGTAATAAAGTTGGGAGTACGTCCCCGAATATCGTCTCTCAAGGAATGCGCGTGGATTTTTTTATTCTTCGGATTGAGAAAATAATTACTAGAGTTGATTAAAGGAAAAAATAGGGCTTTGATTTTGGTTTCCTAAATTACTACACGGAAATAAAATGCGTGTCAAAACTCCGCTTCGCAAGGCGGGATGGATGCAACGGCCCCGATGGCGTGCTTCGATGAGCGGGTGAACGAGAAGGTTGGCGGATTACGGCGCTCCTCAAACCTCATGAACCACAAAGGATCTCAAAAACTTGAAATCATATTAACTAAAACACAATGTTCATGATCATCATCCATAATAACAAACATATCTAATAAAACTCTGAAGCAAGCGAAGGGGAAAAGAGAAAACCGAAGCTCGAAGACTATGCTGAAGATTCTCGGCCAGAATTGAAGGGTTGTCAAGCCTCGTCTGCGATCGGTCTTCAGTTGCGTCCGGGCTACGAAGGAGCTGTCACCTTCCTCTACTTATACCCGTCTTCTTCGTGGTCTAGCTTGAGGTAACTCTTGTTCTACACCTTGAATGCAGTGGAAGCTCTCCGTCTATGGCATTCTTGAGCTTAAGGATAATGGAGGAGGCCAAGGAGGGAGCTTTGGTGGAAGATTTGCAAGCCAAAGGTCACCGGAGCTCCTCCTAGGTCAAATGGTGGTGGAGCGGCGAACTGGGCGAAAATGGAGGGCTCTAAAGCTTTTCCCGTGGGGGGATCCCTCTTCCAGCAGATTTCCTGCCTTAAATACTTAAAAGTCAGAAATTTAGTCACGCACGGGCGGACGCATGACCGTGCGTTGCTAGCCCATATGAGTCCATAAAAGTGTATAGAAATGGGACTCATCAATTTTCTTTCACTATTGTTAAATTAGGAAAACCAAGATCAAACCCTCTTTTTAATTAAGGGCATAGGAATCTTTATAATTAATTTCCTAACGAGAAATCATACAACCCAACTTGCAATCCTCTGAGAATAATATTTGGGGAGTCCCTCCTATCTTTTATTACTTGTACGCCCGGTGCACTTGCCGTCATCGCATCAGTGGTGATGGAGCGGCGAAAATGGCGGAACTGGAACCCTTCGGGCGCGAAAAATAAGAATGATCCGGTCTATGGCGAGATCTGCAGCTTTTATAGAAACAGTCAAAAATTTGGTCACACACGGTCGAACGCACAACCGTGCGTGTACCATGCGATATTAAATATTTAGCAGCACAGGAAGATGAAGCAGATCGCCCGTGTGATTTTACTCATGCACGGTCGAAACTGGTTGTGCGTAAAAACGCACGGGCAAATCCCGATGGCTCGAAAACAGGCTAACAGGGTGAGATCGTGCATTTCCTTCGCGCACGGGCAAACTGTAAGACCCTTTTTTTTCTTTCCAAACACCGGGTCTTAGGCCCAGAACCACCGCTTTGCGGTGACACCTTCACTCGGAAAGGTCGCCACTACAAAACGCCGATCCTACCGGCCAAATCGATCACAAAGAAAAGTGCATTAAAGGAGACAAGTCCACAGAATCAACATGAAATATAAAACCATAAAGGTAAATGTCCACATATAATAACTGAATAAAAGATAACAAGGGTTACAATAATAAAGAAGAAGGAAGGGCTCCTGCCCAGTACATCATATCCTCACTACAAGATCACTCACGGAAGCTAACTCCTAACCACTCACTGATCCTGGATCCTGTGCTCCTGCACTTTACTGGCCTGCCTCCGCCTGCACCGGCCTCTGGTGCTGCTCCGTCTCCGCGGTCTCCTAAAATGATATAGTCCACCAACCGTTAGTCAAAAAGACTAAGCCTTATGTTCCCCACCCCACCCCCAATGGCTCCTAGGCACCTTGCGAGAGGATGAAGCGGAGGACAACAAGGGGTATAATCAAAGAGCAGGTGACAGTGGTACATGAAATGTTTCTACAGTACAAAAGTGTATATATATAATTGAAGCAGTAAAAGAGCATAGTAAAAGCAGGTAAAGAATAAGTAAAGTGCAGTAAGTAAAGACAATAGTAATAGAAAAGTAACCATTGATTTATAGTAATGCCCATACAAACCTATAGACCAAGGGGTCGTTTAGCAAGGCCTATCGTATAAGAAGTCCCATAACCGACTTATACGATAGGGGTAGGGGTTGAAATACAATGTTTATGCTATGACAGGAAAGGTATGCAGTTATGCTATGTTCATACAAGTGCAACTCACCCACTTCGACTCTATGCGCATAGCCTCTTAGTTCCCCCTTTTTGCAGCTAGAAAGACTCCCAGGATACTCCCGTAGTGGCAAACCGAAGTGGTGGGTTGGGCCTCGCCCACCTCTAGGTTGGTATTCACACTACCCTACCTAGACCTATCGTACTTCTCAACGCAAAACCGCGGAGCATCTGCGTACTCTTACTGGCTGGACCACCAGACTTTCAAGGCTATGTGCAAATTCCACACTCGCCGAGTCAACGTATTGACGTCGGTGTGAACGACCGTCCAATACTGGAGACCCACCACCTTCATGCACATGCAACATGTTCTACTATATCCTGATCCATAAATTCCCCAGGCTAACCTGCCCGTCCTCAATAACCTTTCGAGCCACTAGCTCGCCGGACCGACCCGTCCGTACCAACAAACACTACTGAGTCACAAGCTCACCGGTCTAACTAATCCACTGCTTCAACCACCGATCCTACAGCTCGTAAAACCAAACCAACTAACTTCTCGTAACCAAGGGTGTGGGTGTGTGTTATTGAGTTAATCTTGTATAACATCTTACTCCTACAGTTTATGGTTAATCTTGGACTTCCCGAGGATTTCCCTGTAAGGGGCTCGCTACGGTACTAGGAACTGTAATGGGATGACACCCCAAAGTTCCCTTTCTCAAGACACTTAGTGTTGTTGGTATCTACCCATAAGAACACCATCCTTGTTATTACAATTGAATTACCCCTAAGCATTTTATGACAGGCCAAGGGAAAGACGATCTTTCGTTGACCCCGAGTGCAACTTACCTCTCACTCACCAAGCACACCTTTACCATCCATAATCCTCCTTGTTGAACATCATACCTTCTCAACTAAACTAGGTAAATGACATACCTCCCATTCCCTCCTAAGGATCCACTTGATTCTCAAATTTCACAGTTTTACTATACGCAGACCAAACTAATTATATGAAGCTCACAACTATAGGTACTCCAAATATTCACCCAACTGACCCAAGATATTTACTGGAGGTCTATCATGATGTTATAAAACTAATTCCAGAGAATCATATTTTTCCCTAATTAATTAATATTTATTTTAATTTCTCCAAACATCTGCCAAGTATGAAAATGAACATGAAGTGTAAGTAAATCTTATGATATGGCTCTCCAAAATTTATGATAAATCCATGGTGACTAAATAGCATCAGAAACAACATATCATATTTTTACAGTAAGAAATTTTCCTCTAACTTGATTATTTAACATCTGTCCAAAATTGTAGTTTTATGAAGGAACCACGAAAAAGATCAACACTAAAATTATGGGAAAATTACCAAGCTCTTGTATTCACCAGAAAAGGCTACTGACTAAGTTTCAGGATTTAAGGAAATCATTTTATTACTTAAATAAATACTTTCAGAAAACCTCAAATTAAATAAATTGTGAAGTAGCCTACCTATTTAAGTCCCCAAAAGTTCTATAAAAATTAACAGAGCTTTCTAATGCTCTGGAAGGTCCAATAACCAATTTGCACAATTTAACAATAAGTTTTGGCCCCTCAAATATTTTTCTTAAGTCTAAATCAAAACAAGTGCCTTGTGAAAGAAGTACTGATTAAATCATTTAATAAAATTCACAAAAATTATCAGAGGTCTAAACCATGATTATAAGGGCACCACCAAAGTTTCATCATCATCCAAGACTTTTTAAGCATGAAAATGCTTCTTATAAGAAGTTTCCCTAAAGGGGTTATGTCCTAATTCAAAGGGAATATTGGCTCCTAAAATTCTTATAAAATTACCCAGTGCCTATTTACACCCTATGAATCTATCCACCAAGTTTCATAACCATCAAGGTAATTTGACCACATGGCCTTCACAAGGGTCTAATTGCACTCCTAGAAATAAAACTAGTGTTCTAGGGCTTTACCATCTCCACACCACCCCATATCACTCATGGAGGTGTCTTAGGTGATCCTAAACCAGTTACCAAGGTTTCACTTCATGGTGATGAGTTTTGACCACCATACCCCAAGGTAAACACCATACCCTAACTTTGACCCAGTTTGTCCTAACTTAGGTTTACAAAATACTCAAACAAAACAGTCCCAATTGGGCTGATAATTTTACCAAGGTCATACAGTAACCCTAAGGAGCACCCACCAAAATTTGGAGGGCATTGGAGGTCATTTAACCCACTAATTAATTAATAGATGATTTATGAAATTATTTCAAAAACCTTAGAAAAAGTTTCTCCTAAAAATCCCATCTCTTGATATGATGTGTGTGTAGGTATAAGTAGACTATGTTTCAAATATCAAGTCCATATCATTTCCCAATCAAAAGTTATTCAAGAAATGGTGGTTGTCCTACACTAGGGACCAGCCCCACCAAAATGGACCTACAGGGAGCTACAAAATTCCTTTTGGGGTGAAATTAATTTTAAAATAAAGTAGACCCTAAGGGCTACAACTTTTGTGTTGACCACTTTTTCTGTATAGGGGCCTAAGTATTTTAATAATTAGATCTAGGTGCAACAAAATATATGACAGAAAATATAAACAATTAATTATATAACTGTTTCTGCGCTCGACGAAATTCAAACTCTGCGTTCGACGAAAGCAGATCAAATCTGCGTTCGACGAAAGCAGATCAAATCTGCGTTCGACGAAAATATCTCATTCGGCTAATATACTTGATAACAGTGCTCGACTAATTTAACGCAGAACTGCGTTCGAAGAAACCTTACAAAAGCTGCGTTCGACGAAAGCCGAACAACTCTGCGTTCGACGAAATCTGAACAAAGTTGCGTTCGACTAATTTTATTCCAGATAAACGAATTAAATGATATAACGTAAATAGTATACTATTTAATATAAGATCTTGCACAAATCTTGAAGCACTTTTGGACGGTATCAGGTCGTCTTCTTCATCCAGTCAACAGCTGGGATCGACCGCGGCTGGGCTGCCTTCCTCCTTATTTTCCCGGCCACCTAAACGCCACCCCGGCTGGCCAATGCCACCACCAACTTCGTCGAGGTGGTGGCCGGCGATTAACGGTGGTTGGCCGGTCGGAGGTGGTCGGAACAAGGATTTAGGTCGGGATTTAAGCTCCAGAAACGGAGCTCTCGGCCTACCAGATTGGGGCCAATTGGCCCCCTATCCTTGCGGCCAACTCAATAAGATATATCCACTGAGAGAGAGGAGAAGAACCAGACCTATATGGAGGGTTGATTCCCTGCCGATTTCTTGTTGGCCATGGCCGACCTGGAGTTTTTGGTGCCATTTCGATTTCTGCTCCTGGTGCTCGATTCCTCCAAGTAAAAGGGGAAAACCACTCCTCTCAGTCCTCTGAAGCTTTTAAAGGGATCAGTTAGGAGAGGGGGAGGTTACAACCTTGAAAACCATTAATGGACATCAAACCTAATTTTTGGCCATGGTGAAATCCATTGAATTCAGCCACCTTGAGGGCTGGAGAACCCTTTAAACTTCTTGAAACATCCAGAGGAGATAAATGGAGGGTGTGGGGGAATGAATGAGGGATCAATTTGCCTTGAGTGCCATTAATCCTCCTTTAATGGCCACCTTCTCTCTCTTCAAATTGGGGGAAACTCCCAATTTCTCTCTCCTAGCCGACTCTCTCCAAATTGAATGGCAACCTCAGCATCATTCAATCCCCATTAGGTAGTGGACCACCTTAATTGGGTCTAGCCCAAGTGGATTGGGCTAGATTAGGTTAAATTGGGGTATGTTGACCTAAATTAAGCTTGAGTTTGACTTTGGTCTTATTGACCAATTGGGTTGACCCCAAAGAGTGGCTTGGGCTCCATTGACTTCCCTTAAAGGTTAGGAAGGTCTAGGTAGGGTCAATTTGACAAGGTGAGGGTGAATTGCCCCTAATTAGGGCACTTTGACCAATTTAGGGTTTATTGCAAATTGGTCATATTGGAGGCCCCGTGCTGGGGCTTTTTGGTCCATTAGGATCCTAGTACCCATACAAGGGTAGGGGCATGGTCAATTTGGCATGGTGGGGGCCAATTGATCTTAATTGAGCTAGTTTGACCAATTTAGGGTTAAGGTTGACTTTAGTCAAATTGGCCTCTTAAGTTGACCCCAATGGGTCACTGGTGCTTCAAGGAGACTTATAATGGGTTAGGGATGATATTGTGGGGTCAAGGTTCAAGGTGGGGTCCTAAAGTCCAACCCTAGGCTTGGTATCTGAAAATTGCTATTTGCAGACTACTTGGGTTTTCTCCTTCTCACCTATGTTCACAAGGTCTTGAGCTCTTCCTATGGTTTTATCATGGCCTAGTCATGACAAA
Organism: Dactylorhiza incarnata; assembly: GCA_033032865.1. Classification (NCBI taxonomy): domain Eukaryota; kingdom Viridiplantae; phylum Streptophyta; class Magnoliopsida; order Asparagales; family Orchidaceae; genus Dactylorhiza; species Dactylorhiza incarnata. The sequence continues at coordinate 3,081,133 of JAWHQI010000298.1, forward strand.
ACCAACTTAGGGGTCTGGCTGTTTGGGCGATGTTACACAAACTGCCAGTGCGTGAAAAAAACACACGAGCCAGGGTAGATCACCATTATTATGCACAGGATGAATAACACGATTGCAGGGATCGTGCGTCAAGGAAACGCACGACCATGCGATTTCTCTAGGTTGCAATACCAAAAGAATGATGATCTGCCCACCTGCAATATAAACCAACATGCTGAGGCACAAATCACTAGCACACAGAAATATATAATAACAATAAAATATAGACTTGGGGAGCACCATGTGCTACCCCCAGCAGAATAGTGTGCATTTGCATACCAAAGTGGGCATAGAAGTGCACTTAGCATGGAATAATAGATAACAATAAAATATGAATGATAATAAGTCTAATGTGTAGTGCTTTGACTAGATTATCGGCCCAAATGAGTCCATAAAAGTGTATATAAATGGGACTTAACACACCCCCAGACTTACATGTTTTCGCATCCCGAGCAAACAAATTCTAAGCAAGCGGGAAAAGAAAAGTAGATGGCTTAAAATTACAATACAGAGTACCTTGCGAAGTCGCATGCTCACGTGCATAAGAAAAATAACAGAGAAGATTTCTCATTATACAAATAGTTAATAGATTTCTAAAGGAGTAAAAGCATATTACAGCTACTCAATATGGTGAACCACGGTGAATCATCCGGTCATGCATACAGAGAAAGTAAACTAAGCGCTTAGATGAGCATCGCTAAAGATTGGGGTGCAGGACCAACTCCACCGAAATCCATTGGTGTCGGTGACCATAAGCTCGCCTGGTCACATTCTCTCCACGACACAAGATTGGTTCAAGGCGTGAGTTAGTAGGACTTTAGGTTAGAGATGGGCTTGGGTTAGGGTGAGGTAAACAAAGATAAACTTGGAGGCTAAGCACACCGAACCCAACATGAGCATAAGGTAGAACTACCCGCATGAATATAAATAAACAAGTGCACCACACCCCCATACTTGGATTTTTGCAACATAGGTTTGTGCACCGCCTACTCCTAATACATACTTTTTTAAACGATTTTCGATAAAATTCATTTTTACTTTTTCTATTTTTAATCATTTTTTTCTTTTTCTTATATTTTTCTTTCAGCAAATTTCAAATGAGCATATCCACAAATTCACATAATAAACACCACAATCAACACCCCCAAAAATGTAAATAAAACTATAACTTAAAGCTCAGAATTGGGTGTGCGACTAGGTTAGGCTTTTAGGCGTTGGTGAGAAATATGCGGAGCTGAATAAATGAAAGGGTAGGCACAAATGGGCTAGCAAGGGTAGACGATAGGCATGAAATAAAAAGTTCAACCGGGCCAAAATAATGGCTACGTCATTCTCACGCACTAGAACTATCCTATGCCAATGCTTCAAGAATCGCTTGGGGCAAGTTCTAGCCACCGAGAAATATTCTCCTTTCTCCGGACTCAAGCAATACGAGTCTAGCGATTGTTTACACACATCCCTATGTTACCGTTTGATTCACACCGGATTCACCATTTGAGTAGAGTAAACAACATTTACACTAATAGAAAAAAATATAAAACCATAGTATAAAAAGAAGTCTAATCTACACAAATTTCTATGCAATCGAGCACTTGACTAGGAGCACTACTGGAGTCAACATTTTACTCCGCTACATAGTCCTAAGCTAGCACCTAGACTTTCCCAAATAAGCAGAAGAATTAAATTCAACTCAGAGCACGCATACAGGTGAGTACGCGCTCAAGTGGGTGATGTGGTGCGCAAAGATAATGAACAACAATTTTCAATAAACTAAAATAAAAGTACTTCTAGCATGCTATGCAATAGTGCACGTGAGTGGCACACAAAAGTACTCTCACACAGACTTAAACTAGTGAATACACACAATATATAACTATGAAATTCAGAAAAGAGCTAGGGGATAAGAGTACCCAATGCTCAGAAATGAGCATACCAGACGATTGGCATTTAAATCTAGTCCCAGCTGCAACATCCACCATCCAAAAGAAGGACCTGCAGGGGTGAGTTCCGCCAAAACAAAAAGAAAATAGACAAAAGCAAAATACAATACAACCATTAAACTAAACTAGATAAAATAGAAATGCAGGAAAAGTAAGATAACTTCTGGGGTTATTGTCTTCCCAGCACAACTTATATTTTCTTATTTAAAACAGTTCTAGCTAATGGGTCTATGAAAAAGGAAATGTATAGGTAACTGTTCTAATATGCGTGTCGATAGCGGGTACCGATACGACGATAAAACAGTTACCCCTCTACCTAATTAATAATACCTGCTCTTCGCAGGTAGAGGAAGAAGAAAGTAAGAAGTGGAGGAGGAGTCCTCCTCACTATTCCTACCAAAATATATGTCTTTGCCGAGCAAGGTATCGTCTTCTTCAGGACGGGCGCAGGAGGAAAAGGCAATGAGTGGAACTTCCACCATGGAGGGGGGTCAACCTCCTCACATAAGGGACTTCTCTCCTCATTGGCATGAGCAAGATGCTCCGAGTCCTCCTGGAGTCCCTGTGAAGAATCAACCTGCACAGGCTCAGACACTGAAGAAGGGGGGTCAGGAAATAAAAGAGAAGAAAAACATAAGCAAACATCAATCGGGGGAGTGGTCCCGGTCTCACTCCCGAGAGGTTGGGGAAGTAAGATATTGTCGGCATTATCGATAATGCTGCAAGGCTCGGCAGGATCAATAGTGGCCTCACCCATGATTTGGACTTCCTCCACTGGTGTTGAGGAAAAATCCTCTTCAGCTTGAAGTTTGCCCTCCTCCATAGGAATATGCATAACACATTGATCACCCGCCTCTTCCTGCGACGCACCCTCAATAAATGTCATCAGAAACGAATGTAGAAGAATGCACAAAATGGGGAGGAATATGGCTTGGATAAAAGTCAACAACCGATTCCTCATAAAGAATCGAATCCACGCATGATAATATATGCATAGGGGAGATGGGCTCAGCCATGTCAGATCCTAGATCAGTCACAACTCTGATGAGCGTGTCTGCATCATTTCCTTCAAAACTTGAAGGTGATACAACAATGTAACCATAGGTGGAAGGTGTACAGTCAGAGTTAGAAGTTGGGAAGAATTGGATATCTGGCTCGTCATCCTCGTCCAATTGGCAAAGATAGGCAGCACAATCCTTCAAGGCATGATCTGTGCTCCGACAAAACATGCACTGACTAGCTGGCTTCTTTGGCACAATAGGTGCTGAAGCCGCAAAGAAGTATGTCGGTAAAGGCTCAGATGAATAGACATATGACTTAGGCATGGTGAATGAGGTACCATACAGTGTCGTTGCCCAATACATTGAGCCTTGGGGCCTAGAGCTACTATCTCCCGATGGGCATCTATCACTAGCATGAGAAATATCTCCACACCAACGACAACGAATATTAAACGAGGCCCACATTGCGTGAAATAACTAGATTAAAAAGAAAAACACTATTGTGCAAAATACTACACTCAATAATAATTTACTAAGGCAACCTAATATAAAACAAGAAAAAGGAATATCAAGAACTGAAATTATTGGGAAAATGACCCTCAATGTTCCCTTGATTTGAAGAAGCTTCACACTTAATGCTAAGTGCAAGTTGTATTTGATAAACCCCATTCTGTTTGATGACCATGCAGGATTAGGTCATACCATGGTGTGATGTATGCTCTGTAGGTTTACTGTTAAAACCGCTGAGACAAGCTCTCAATCTCAGCTGAACCGCTGAGACAAGGCCAGGAGCAGCTGAGATGGTGTTTGGACCTGCTGAGCTGCAGATAAAAGAAAACCGCTGAGACAGCTGTCTATCTCCGCGGATCCGCTAGGACGGGACAGAAGTAGCCGCTGAGACAACATGCCATCTCAGCCTAACCGCTGAGACAGATTCAAAATGATCTGAGGGGTTCTGTTTTTGGCACAAGCTGTTGAAAGGCATATTAGGGTCCAGCAATCACTCCCATACCTATCAGAAGGACAACTAAGAGTCGTTGAAGATCATTTGAGTATAAAAGAATAAGTTAGGGCTTTGTAAAGATACTCTCCTACATTTTTATTCTCCAGCACACAAAAGAAGAACAACATTACTGTTCCATTGTCGGCAGCCAAGATGCTTTCACTTCCTAATTACTTGAGGTTGCAAGGAGAGAAGAGATTGCTCCTGTTGTTCAACTCAAGAAAGAGCAAGCTGATCCAGTCCATCATCTGAAGGAAAGGATCAAGAAGAATCAGGTTGGGGAATTCCTACTCCTCCCTGGTTCAAGACTGCATCAGCAGTTGTTCAGAAGTAGAAGACCACCTCTTTTATCTTCTGATTGTAATCCCATCTTATCACTTCTGTAGGAACTTAATTGTTATGAGTTTGTAGGGCATATTTGCCTGAGGGTGTAGGGCTGTTTGGCCTGAGCTGTAGAGCTGAAAGGTCAGCTTGAGTGTAGGATCATTGTGTGATCTCAGGTAGGGCTGTTGAGCCTGAGGAAGGGCTATTGTGCCTGAGGTAAGGTTTGGCAAAACTTGAGAGATCCTGACAGATCTATGTTATAGGCTCTTGGAGCTGACTTTGGAGAAGTTGACCTTGTCAAACTAATTGTTAGAAAGGTGAAGGGGGAAAGAGGACTACTTAAGACACCCTGTCTTGAGGAACCTCTATAAATCTTTGAGTGTTTTTTGTGCTTGATATTTTACTAACCTAAAATCAGAAAACAGTTAGCCTAAAACAAAAGAAACCTATCCACCCCCCTCTAGGTTTCTAAGACAATATCATAAATAAACTATCAAGTGGTATTAGAGGGAGGTTGGTCAAGAAGGACATAACTTTCTGACCAGTTCCTACAAAGGAATAGTCTTATCTCAATCCAATGGCCTCCACTAGATTGCATAAGGAGATGGGATCCATAAAGTTGCCCATATGCAACAAAGAAAACTTTGGCATATGGAAGCAGAGGGTTAGATTGTTCATGGAAGCATCTGACCCAATGATTTATGATAAGTAGGATTTATGCGTATTTTTATTATAATATTTAGGTTAAGTTTAATATAATTTTGTAAATATTATTTAGATTTTAGTTAAAAATCACTTCTTTTGTAATTTTAGTTCTAAATATAATTGTATTTTTGTTTTGCAGATTTTCTGGAAATTTTGGTCAAAATTCATAGTACACGCCCTAGGTCACACCCGTGACCAAGGGCGTGTAATCTTAATATATTCCCAGAACAGCTGCCGTGCGATCAGAGCCAAAATCCACAAGTCACGCCCTCGGTCACGCCCGTGACCCGAAGTCACGCCCGTGACCAAGGGCGTGTAACTTTAAAGATCACATCAAACTTTCCACGTGGACCTGTCAGCCACCGAATCCAATGTTGACCCAAGTCACGCCCGTGACCCAAAGTCACGCCCGTGACTTTCACGCGTGATCCCTGCTGTCTGCCGCGCCGAATTCAAGCCCATGCTGCATTGATTGAAGTCATCCTGAGTCACGCCCGTGACCCAAATGTCACGCCCGTGACATGTCTGATTTTCTCCCGCCGTCACGCAATCGCCCACGCCGCTGTCCCCGCTGCAGAACAAATATTACACGCCCTAGGTCACGCCCGTGACCGAGGGCGTGTAGCCTGAATTTTTCTCCTATAAATTCAGGAGCTCATTTCCAGCAATTCCGGCTCCTGCCCCCTGCCCATTTGGGCTCTTCTTGTACAGATTTTTCTTATTTTCATGTTTATGTTCATGTTAGTTTTTATTAATGTAATTTTTAGTTTAACTTCTTGTAATTTTATTTCATGCAAGCTAGCTTAGTTTCAATTCCATGCAATGTAAGGTAGCTTTCAATTTATGTAATCCCTCTTTTATGAAATGAAATTTTGTTATCTTTCTTTCATGCAACTCTCTTTCTTCCTCTTTCTCTCTCGTTCTTGTTTTAATTTTTCCCTTAGCTAAATATTTTGTAGTCTTGATTTTTAGCAAGCTTTGAATCGAAATCATCTCTTTCCTTATTATCGTATCTTCTCTCCTTCGATTTATTCTCGAAATATAACGATATCGAGTTCATATTCCGGTTATGAATTTCGGTATTTGTTTTCGTATTCTAGCTAGCCGAGAGGACGTGCGTACGAATCGATCACTCGAGAATAAAAAGAGTTGCACGCACCCCTCGAGAGAGGATGACGTAAATCTTCTGGATAGGAGTCAAATCCTATAGTGGGATTCACATCGTAAAGCAAGTCTTAGGTAATCAATTATAGGACGAGAGTCCGGTTGATTTTTCCTAAGCTTAGTTGGGCATTAACCTCGAGAGAGGCATGTTCGAGCTTCGGGAATCCCCACGGTCAAGGTTTAGAGTTGAATGATAGTATTTATCTTTTTATTTCATTTTAAGGTTTTGTTTTAAATCAAGTTTTGTTTTCTTCATTTTATTTTTGTTCTCTTTTTAATTAGCTTTTCTTTCCTTTCCAAATTATTCTCTCCGATAAAATAATAGTCCGCTTTCTCGAAGTAGAAGTACTCGACAAACCCGAGTTTAATACGACCTTGGTATTTTTATAAAATATCCTATATTATATACGATAAGGTACACTTGCCTTCATCGAATATAGTTTTGGAGAATATCATCAATCTTCTTCGCATAATCACAAATCATAAACCCTAAGAAGAAGATTTAATTTTTCTTATCAAATTTTTGGCGCCGTTGCCGGGGACATTTTGTCGATATTTTGAAAAGAGAGAGCGCTATTACTTTTATCAAAAATTCAAAAAAAAAAAATATTATTAAGTAACTTTTATGTTTTCTTTCATTTAATCTTATGTTTTGTCTTATGGTTTTGAAAGAAAATTTTTGCAGGTAATCGTGATGGTCGTCCGTCTCCAAATCAGGGCCGTACTTCTTTTCCTTTCCTTGTTCTTTTTCTTTCATAATCATGCTCTTTTATTTTCTATTTTGTTATTCTCCATACTTAGCTTTCAACATTGGGGACAATGTTGAACTTTAAGTATGGGGGTGTATTTCCCTTTCTTTTAAATTATAAAATCGTAGAAAATTTCCAAAAAAGAAAAATCACAAAATTCCAAAAATATTTGTGTACATAGTTTTGTAAATAGTTTATTTCCTTTTTAATGTCTTTTAGAAAAGAAAAATTAGCTTTTTCAAAAAAATTAGAAAACCCTAAAATATTCAAAAAAAAATTAGATAATCAAAAATTTAAATTCTCGGAAAGGATGCTTTAGGCTTGAATTCCCATCATAGCCTCTAGTACCTTGCGAGCCCTTCACCGGGTAGACCTTGGGAAGTCCAAGAATTAAAAAAAAAAAAAAAAAAAAAAAAATTAGGTTTATTAGTTTATGTTTAGCATTTTTTTTTTTACTTATTTCTTATCCTAAAATTCCAAAAAAAAATAATATCAAAAAAAAAAAATTTCAAAAAAATTGAAATAACTTAGAAAACTCCCAAAAATATAATAAGCCCTTACTTTGGTTTTTGTCATTTCCAAAACCATTTTGAGTTTATTTATAAGCGTTTATCTTTTTTTTTGGTTTGCTAATCATTTATTCTATCATGGTTTGCTAAATCTAGTTTTTGTTTAAGTGATTTAGTGTTAAGAAATATTTTATGATTTTAATTTGATTAGAGATATTTCTTTAGCACTTCTTCTCTTTTATTTTAAATAGTTACAATTTTTTAGTAATCTTGCTTAAACACCTTTAGATTTTAATTATTTCTACCTTAAGCTTTTTAAATCTTAGGAAAGTTTAAATTACTAAATTTTGCTCTCAAAATAATTTAATTTATAACCTAGAAATCTTTTCTCTACCCTACCCCTTTGATGGCATAAAAAAAAAATATGTATTAAAAGATCATATGTCATGGGAATAAGAGGATAAAATTCATTATTCCCTAAACATATGCACCCAAAATCATTTAAAAGATTATATGGCATGGAGTAAGAGGATAAAATTCATTACTCCTAAACATATACATTTTGGTTTTTTATTAGAAGAGAAAAAAAAAGAGAAAGAAAAAAAAAAGGAAATTTCATGGTAAATTCCATTTCCTCCATTCAAAAGTTTCTCTTCTTATGCCAAATTTTATGAAATCCCCCCCAACCCAATATCTTTGATCTAGATTTAAATTATGTTATGGAGAGAGCAATACTTAGTAAGTTACATTTTTCCTTTAGCTTTTTCAAAGTTATGGTTTTTATAAATTTTAAATCTAATTTTGTTTACTTATTACTCAATTTTGTTAACTAGTTAATATTTTTGAGAATTCTTGGCTAAATATTTTTCTCTTATCATTCTAATTTCATAATTTAGGACCTAATTCGTCAATCCTTAAATTTTCTTTTTAGCTTACTTATGATTCAATAAATTTTTAGGCTAAATTAAAAATTTTATTAAATGTCTTATAAATATTTCTCATACTTTTGCTCTGGAATAGCAAAAGCTTAAGTATGGGGGTATTTGATAAGTAGGATTTATGCGTATTTTTATTATAATATTTAGGTTAAGTTTAATATAATTTTGTAAATATTATTTAGATTTTAGTTAAAAATCACTTCTTTTGTAATTTTAGTTCTAAATATAATTGTATTTTTGTTTTGCAGATTTTCTGGAAATTTTGGTCAAAATTCATAGTACACGCCCTAGGTCACACCCGTGACCAAGGGCGTGTAATCTTAATATATTCCCAGAACAGCTGCCGTGCGATCAGAGCCAAAATCCACAAGTCACGCCCTCGGTCACGCCCGTGACCCGAAGTCACGCCCGTGACCAAGGGCGTGTAACTTTAAAGATCACATCAAACTTTCCACGTGGACCTGTCAGCCACCGAATCCAATGTTGACCCAAGTCACGCCCGTGACCCAAAGTCACGCCCGTGACTTTCACGCGTGATCCCTGCTGTCTGCCGCGCCGAATTCAAGCCCATGCTGCATTGATTGAAGTCATCCTGAGTCACGCCCGTGACCCAAATGTCACGCCCGTGACATGTCTGATTTTCTCCCGCCGTCACGCAATCGCCCACGCCGCTGTCCCCGCTGCAGAACAAATATTACACGCCCTAGGTCACGCCCGTGACCGAGGGCGTGTAGCCTGAATTTTTCTCCTATAAATTCAGGAGCTCATTTCCAGCAATTCCGGCTCCTGCCCCCTGCCCATTTGGGCTCTTCTTGTACAGATTTTTCTTATTTTCATGTTTATGTTCATGTTAGTTTTTATTAATGTAATTTTTAGTTTAACTTCTTGTAATTTTATTTCATGCAAGCTAGCTTAGTTTCAATTCCATGCAATGTAAGGTAGCTTTCAATTTATGTAATCCCTCTTTTATGAAATGAAATTTTGTTATCTTTCTTTCATGCAACTCTCTTTCTTCCTCTTTCTCTCTCGTTCTTGTTTTAATTTTTCCCTTAGCTAAATATTTTGTAGTCTTGATTTTTAGCAAGCTTTGAATCGAAATCATCTCTTTCCTTATTATCGTATCTTCTCTCCTTCGATTTATTCTCGAAATATAACGATATCGAGTTCATATTCCGGTTATGAATTTCGGTATTTGTTTTCGTATTCTAGCTAGCCGAGAGGACGTGCGTACGAATCGATCACTCGAGAATAAAAAGAGTTGCACGCACCCCTCGAGAGAGGATGACGTAAATCTTCTGGATAGGAGTCAAATCCTATAGTGGGATTCACATCGTAAAGCAAGTCTTAGGTAATCAATTATAGGACGAGAGTCCGGTTGATTTTTCCTAAGCTTAGTTGGGCATTAACCTCGAGAGAGGCATGTTCGAGCTTCGGGAATCCCCACGGTCAAGGTTTAGAGTTGAATGATAGTATTTATCTTTTTATTTCATTTTAAGGTTTTGTTTTAAATCAAGTTTTGTTTTCTTCATTTTATTTTTGTTCTCTTTTTAATTAGCTTTTCTTTCCTTTCCAAATTATTCTCTCCGATAAAATAATAGTCCGCTTTCTCGAAGTAGAAGTACTCGACAAACCCGAGTTTAATACGACCTTGGTATTTTTATAAAATATCCTATATTATATACGATAAGGTACACTTGCCTTCATCGAATATAGTTTTGGAGAATATCATCAATCTTCTTCGCATAATCACAAATCATAAACCCTAAGAAGAAGATTTAATTTTTCTTATCAATTTACATCACAATTAAACAAGGGCCTTTCACCTTTCAAACTGCCTCCTCCATAGATCCAACAAGGAGAGTGGCCAACGCCTTCAATGACTTGACCAGGGATGAACTTGCACTGTTTACTATGGATAAAAGAGCACAAAACATAATTGTTAATGCAATTGATGACTCTACATTTTAGAACTTGGTACACTGCACAACTGCCAAGGAAATGTGGGATACATTAGTAGTATATATGGAAGGAACAACTGAGGTGAGGGATGATAGAAAGTCACTCCTCAATCAAGAAAATGAAACCTTCAGGCAGCTGAGCCAGGAGAGCATTTCCATGTGCTTTGAAAGGTTCTTTAGGATAGTAAATGAAATAAGAATCTATGAGAGAGTGTTCACTGATTATGAGCTGAATGATAAGTTCCTTAGATCCATAACTAGGGATTGGGACACAAATATTTGTGCAATCAGGGAAGTGGCAAAGCTTGGTGAGACTCCTACTCATACATTATTTGGAAAGCTGCTCTCTTATGAGATGCAGTTATCTGCAAGAAAGGAAGAGGACACCTCAATAAGGGCTCATGCAAGGGAGAAATCTGTGGTTCTCAAGGCTGACGACCCCAAGAAAAGCAAGGGCAGGTTTGTGTCTCCTCCAAGGAGAATTGCTGAATCTGAGAAATCTGAAATCAGCACCTCAGATAGCTCTTCCTCTGATGAAGAGTTTGCTGCCTTCTTGATGATTCCAGTTTATATAGTGATTTCCAGACTCATCTGGGCTAGGTTTCATGCACTTGCACTTCACTTTAGGCCCATATTTAATTCTATTTGATCACGTTGCCCATTTCATTGCTTAGTGCACATTTATGCCCCATCTTGGTGTGATTTCATTTATTTTTGTGGTCTAGTATTTTTCCTGCAGGCCCTGGGATCGCGTGAACGTTCGGGATGGAGCGGGGCAATTTTTGGCCTAAAAAGCCTCTGATCGTGCGCCTTCCTTCGCGCACGATCAGGCGCATGACCAGTGGTCGTGCGTTAATTCCCTTCCCTGACAGAGCGTCTGCGCACGATCAGAGGATTTCTTCGCGCATGACCACTGGTCGTGTGCCCCTGACCGTGCGTTATTTTTCATCTTTTTCTTTGCTACAGGTTGACTGCGCATGATCACGAGCATTCCTTTGCGCACGACCATTGGTCGTGCGCCACTGACCGTGCACAGTGTTTATTCTGCTCCTTATTTAAACCACTGCTCCGCGAAATTAGGGATTTCAGACCGATTTCCTCCGCCGTTTTCCACGTTTTTTGCAGGGTTTCGCCTCCTTCTTCACCGCCCACCTTAGGGAGGAGCTCCAGGCAAGCTTTCAACGCCAAATCTTCGCCGGAGCTTCCTCTTGGCTATCTCCTTCATCTAAGAGCTTCAAGAAGGGAGTCAACCTAGCTCTCACATTCAAGATCAGAGCAGCTTGTGTGATCATTCCACCGGTTCATGACACGAAGAAGACAGGTCCATTGGAGAGTAGTGACAGCTCTCTCTACCCCGGACGCAGTCGAGGACCGAGCTTGGACGCGGATTGACAACCCACCGATTCCTTCCGTGAATCCTCAACAAGACTTCGGAGCCGGTCAATTTCGCACACTCACCTCCTCTTGCAGTTGATAGCTTAGTTAGGTTTCCTTATTTTTGATGAAGTATACTTTTATTTGTTAACATTAGTATGAAATCATGTCTCTGTGATTTGAGTAATCTTGATATATTTTCATTTGAGGTGTGCCTTGTGGTGTGGATTGTTTGTTGTGTTGTGCCGCCCTAACAATTGTTAGTGGTGTGCTTTGTGAAGAGCTGCTTGCGACCCTCATTCCGCCGTTCTCTCCACTCCATCCGCTAGCCTACTCTTCCATCCGCCTAGCGAAGCGTAGTATAGCGGCCCATGTAATCCACTCGCCCTACGAAGCAGTGCGCTCAAGGCCTGCATAGTTCAATTCCGCTTGCCTACTCGTCCATCCGCCCTTGCGATGCAGCGCGCTCAAGGCCTGCCTTGTCTCCATCCCGCCAAGCGAAGCATTGCATAGCGGCATTGCATATGAGTAGTTATAGCATTTTCTCTTTATTTTCCAAACCAAAACCCCCGTTTCCGCAACCCATCCGACATTAAGGACTTCAATCTCAAGTCCTTCCTCGATAGATAGCTCCACCTTACTGTGTTCCTTTGAGATCGATACTTGGGGATTCATTCCCATTTTATATTACTTGAACGATCGGTACACTGCCATTTCGTGCCGCAGTCTAGCCACCACCCATAGCGGTGTGCGAGATTAGTGCATCAAGTTTTTGGCACCATTGCAGGGGAACACAGACGTGTGAGTTTCTTGGAGAGGGAGAATCTAAGCGAGAAGCCCTTCCCTTTGTATATTGCATTCTTTTGTTTTGTTTCTTCCTATTCTGTTTTCTTGTTTTATATTAGGTTGCTTTAGTAATCAGTGTTAGGTGTAGTATTTTGCACAATAGTGTCTTTCTTTTTTGAATCTTATTATCTTCACATCATGTGGGCTACATTCAATATTCGTTGTCGTTGGTGTGGAGATATTTCTCACGCTAGTGATAGATGCCCTACTGAAGATGGTGGGCATAATTCTCGTTGCCCGGTGTATGGAGCACCATTTTCCTATGGTTCTTCATGCCCTGTGCCCAAGTCTTATGGCCACTCGTCCTCGCCGCATACACCATTTTTATATTCCTCCCCGGCCCCTCAAGGACCAAGGAGTAATATAAAATGGTGCTTGTTCTGTCAAAGCATAGAACACGCCCTGAAGGACTGTGCCGAGTATCTTCGCCAATTGGACGAGGATGATGAGCCGGATATCCGGATCGTCCAGACTCCTACTTCTGGAGGCACGCCTTCAACATCTGGTTATATGTCCGTGTCACCTTCATGCTTTGAAGGAGATGATGTGGACACAGTCACCAGATGCGTGGCTGATCTAGGCTCTGACATGGACGAGCCTATCTCCCCTGTGCATATATCACGGTGCGTAGATTCGATTCTTTGTGAGGAATCGGTGCTTGACTTTTATTCAAGCACTGCTCCTTCCCCTTTTGTGCATTCTACTACGCTCGTCTCTGACGACATTGTTTATGATGTGTCGCAAGACGAGGCCGGCGATCTATGTTTTGTGCCTACTCATATGGAGGAGGACAACCTTCTAGGTGAAGAGGAGCTTTCCTCAGTACCGGTGGAGGAAGTCCAAATCTTAGGCATGGCCACTGTTGATCCCGCCGAACCTTGCAACATTGATGACAATGCAAACATTATTTTACTTTCCCAATCTAATGGGAGTGAGACCGGAAACACTCCCCCGCTTGATTTTTATTTAAGTCATTCTTCTCTTTTATTTCTTGACCCCCCTTCTGCTATTACTGAGCCTGTGCAGGTTGAGTCTCCGCAGGTACATAAGGAGAACTTGGAGCTTCCAGCTCAGGTCAGTGATGATAGCATCCTCATGTGCGAGGAGATTGATCCCTCCTCCGATGAGGAAACTCCAACATTGATCTCTTCCTCCTGCTACCCCCCTGATGACGATACCTTGCTGGGCAAGGATTTTTTATGTGAGATGAGTGAGGACCAGGCCTCCTCCTCTTCTTACATTCTGTTTCCTCTACCTGCGGTTTGTGGGTATTATTATACAGGTAGAGGGGTAACTGCTCTGTCACCGTATCGGTACCCGCTACCGAAACGGATAATGGAACAACTACCTGTGCACTTTTCTTTTCATAGGCCTATAAGCTAGAACTGTACAAATGCCAAATAAGTCGTGCTGGGATGACAATAACCCCAGTAGTTATCTTACTTTTCTTGCAATTTCAATTTATCCAGTTTGTTTAGTTCGTTGCATTTCTTTTTAGCATTTCTGCTTTCTTTTATTTTTGTGGAGCTCACCCTTGCAGGTCATCTCCTGGTTGGCGGAAGCTGCTCTTTGTCTTGGTTTTCATGCGTCTTCTGGTATGCTCATTTCTGAGCATTGGGTACCCTCTTCCCCTAACTTTGTTTTAGAATATCTTAATGCATAGTTTAAGTCTGGGGGAGAGTAGTTTTGTTTACCCGCTCACGTGCACGAGGGCACTGCATACTAGAAGCTTCTATTTAAGTTATTGTTCATTTTCATTGCACACCACAGCACCCACTTGAGCGTGTACTTAGTTGTTGGCGCGTCTTGAGTGGAACTCCTCCCTTTGTGTGATTGGGAAAATCATTGTGCTGGCTTTTAAATTATGTAGTGGAGTAAAATGTTGACTCCGGTGTTCCTAGTCTAATGCTTTTGTGAGCATAGAGATTTGTGTAGATTAGATTCCTTTTTATACTATTAGTCTTATACATTTCTATTAGTGTAAATGTCGTTTACTTTACTCAAATGGTGAATCTGGTCTGCATCAAAAGGTAGCATAGGGATGTGTGTAAATTATCGCTAGACGTGTATTGCCTGAGCCGGGAGAAAGGATAATTTTTCTCGGTGACTAAGAACTCGCCCCAAGCGATTCTTGAAGTATTGGCATAGGATAATTCTGTTGCGCAAGAATGACGTAGGAAATCATTTTGGCCCGGTTGAGCCTATGTGCCAATCCTGATATCTTAGCCTCGTTAGCCCATTTGTTCCTACCCCATCCCTTTGATTCAGCCCCACATTTTATTCCACCAAAACCAAAAAGCCGATCCTAGTCACATACCCAAAGCTGAGCTTTAGCTGTTTTCAAATTTGTATTTTGGAATGTTGATGTGGTGATGTTAAATTTGGAGATGTGGTTGTACTCCCTTGAACATTTGCTGAATTTGAAAAAATACATAATTAGAAAAAGAAATGAAATGAGAAGAAAAGAAAAGAAAAATGAGAATGAGTTTAATTGAAAATCTATTTGAGATATGTATTTTGGAGTAGGCGGTGCACATACCCATGCGTTCAGGTCCAAGTCTGGGGGTGTGGTGCATCCGTGTGTTTTTGTAGCTGTGGGGATAGCGTTATTGTTTAAGCTCAATTAGGTTAGGTGCTTTAAGCCGTCCTATTTATCATTGTTTACCTCACCGTAACCCAAGCCCCATGAAAAATCTTAAGTCCTA
Organism: Dactylorhiza incarnata; assembly: GCA_033032865.1. Taxonomy (NCBI): domain Eukaryota; kingdom Viridiplantae; phylum Streptophyta; class Magnoliopsida; order Asparagales; family Orchidaceae; genus Dactylorhiza; species Dactylorhiza incarnata. The sequence continues at coordinate 3,096,388 of JAWHQI010000298.1, forward strand.
CCGACTCACGCTCTGAACTAATCTAGTGCTGTGGAGAGAATGTGACCGGGCGAGCTTATGGTCTTCGACACCAATGGATTTCGGTGGAGTTTGTCCCAAACCCCAGCTTGGGCAATGCTCATCTCAGCGTGTGTTTTACTTTCTCCGTATGCATGACCGATTGATTCACCGTGATTTATTTTTTGAGTAGTAATAATATTTATTTACTCCATTAGAAATATATAAACTATGTGTATAATTAGAAACCTTATCTACTATTTCTCTATGCACTTGGGCATGCGACTTCGCATGGTACTACTCGGTGTAATTTTAAGCTAGCTATTTATTTTTCCCCGCCTGCTTAGGAAGTGTTTGCTCGGGACGTGTAAACAGGTAAGTCTGGGGGTGTGATGAGTCCAGTTTATATAGTGATTTCCGGACTCATATGGGCTAGGTTTCATGCACTTGCACTTCACTTTAGGCCCATATTTAATTCTATTTGATCACGTTGCCCATTTCATTGCTTAGTGCACATTTATGCCCCATCTTGGTGTATTTCATGTATTTTTGTGGTCTAGTATTTTTCCTGCAGGCCCTGGGATCGCGTGAACGTTAGGGATGGAGCAGGGCAATTTTTGGCCTAAAAAGCCTCTGATCGTGCGCATTCCTTCGCGCACGATCAGGCGCATGACCAGTGGTCGTGCGTTAATTCCCTTCCCTGATAGAGCGTCTGCGCACGATCAGAAAATTTCTTCGCGCACGACCACTAGTCGTGGGCCCCTGACCGTGCATTATTTTCCATCTTTTTCTTTGCTACAGGTTGACTGCGCACGATCACAGGCATTCCTTCGCGCACGACCATTTGTCGTGCGCCACTGACTGTACACAGTGTTTATTCTGCTCCTTATTTAAACCGCTGCTCCGCAAAATTAGGGATTTCAGACCGATTTCCTCCGCCGTTTTCCACGTTTTTTGCAGGGTTTCACCTCCTTCTTCACCGCCCACCTTAGGGAGGAGCTCCGGGAAAGCTTTCAACGCCAAATATTCGTCGGATCATCCTCTTGGCCATCTCCTTCATCTAAGAGCTTCAAGAAGGGAGTCAACCTAGCTCGCACATTCAAGATCGGAGCAGCTTGTGTGATCATTCCACCGGTTCGTGACACGAAGAAGACGGGTCCATTGGAGAGTAGTGACAGCTCTCTCTACCCCGGACGCAGTCGAGGACCGAGCTTGGACGCGGATTGACAACCCGGCGATTCCTTCCGTGAATCCTCAACAAGACTTCGGAGCCGGTCGATTTCGCACACTCACCTCCTCTTGCAGTTGATAGCTTAGTTAGGTTTCCTTATTTTTGATGAAGTATACTTTTATTTGTTAACATTAGTATGGAATCATGTCTATGTGATTTGAGTAATCTTGTTATATTTTCATTTGAGGTGTGCCTTGTGGTGTGGATTGTTTGTTGTGTTGTGCCGCCCTAATAATTGTTAGTGGTGTGCTTTGCGAAGAGGTGCTTGCGACCCTCATTCCGCCGTTCTCTCCACCCCATCCGCTAGCCTACTCTTCCATCCGCCTAGCGAAGCGTAGCATAGCGGCCCGTGTAATCCACTCGCCCTACGAAGCAGTGTGCTCAAGGCCTGCATAGTTCGATTCCGCTTGCCTACTCGTCTATCCGCCCTTGCGACGCAGCTTGCTCAAGGCATGCCTAGTCTCCATCCCGCCAAGCGAAGCATTGCATAGCGGCATTGCATAGGAGTAGTTATAGCATTTTCTCTTTATTTTCCAAACCAAAACCCCCATTTCCGCAACCCATCCGACATAAAGGACTTCAATCTCAAGTCCTTCCTCGATAGATAGCTCCACCTTAATGTGTTCCTTTGAGATCGATACTTGGGGATTCATTCCCATTTTATATTACTTGAACGATCGGTACACTGCCGTTTCGTGCCGCATTCTAGCCACCACCCATAGCGGTGTGCGAGATTTGTGCATCACTTCTCAAGGCATTTCAAGAAGATGATGAGGAGAAGCAGTGGAAGAACAAGCCCACCTCCTCCTCACACTCCAGGAAAGATTACAACAAATCTGAAAGGCAGCACCCAAAGGGTGACAGGTATGATTCTAAATCTGGTAAACATGTTTCAAATAACATCATTTGCTATTATTGCCGTAAGCCTGTACATGTCATAGCTGACTGTCCAGTCAAAAGGAAGGAAAAGGGTGATAAGAAGCATCACCACCAAAAGGATATAAGGGTGAAAAATCCTTCCTTGCAAAGAAAGGAAAAAGCTGGAGTGAGTCTGAATCCTCATCATCAGATTCAGATGCTGAAGAAGAAGCCTATATTGGGTTGTTTGCAGCAGAAAAGGAAGATGATTATCCTGCTGCCAGAATTGGAATCAGGGCCCCTCTATACCATTCAGATAGTGATTTAGAGGAGGTTGAAGAGGACAATGTTCAGCTAGGCCTCATGGCCATCACTGATGAGGAGGACAGTCAGAACATCTCTAAAATGAACAGGTATTAATTCACTCCATCTCCTCTTCTGATTGTAAGACTGGCCTCAGAATCTGGAGAACCTTCATCAATTGGTGGAAGTGATTCAAAAACTGAGGAAGATGTCAATCAATTGATTGACGGATATGGTGCTTGATGATTAAAATTCCGCTTGCACGAAATAAAATCCGAACTAGCAATCCGAGAAGGCAAGTATACCTATCGAACTGTAGTATAGGAACACATGTGTCGTATTAAAATCCGGGAACCGTTGATTACTTATACTCAAATGAATTACTATTATTTTATCTTAATAATTTTTTGGAAGGTTTTGTTTGCTAAATTGAAATAAAAGCTGGATAAAAGTACGGCTAAACGATGATTAAGAAATATCACTCGATCTTGACTTACTTCGGCTTAAGTTGATCAAAATTCAACTTGCAAACTTAAAACTTAATAAAGTAAGGGTAGCCTGACCATGGGGGTTCCTATAGTTTGAACATGCTTCTCTCGAAGATATGCCCAACTGAGTTTAGGAAAATCCGACCGAACTCTCGTCCCATATTCGAATACCTAAAACTCACTTTAAGTGGTGAACCCCGCTATTGGATTTGACTCCAATCCAGAAGATTTTCGTCATTCTCTCTCGAGAAATGCATGCAACTCTCTTTACTCTTAAGCTCTCACTTCAGACAATCGGCCTCCCGGCTAGCCAAGAATGAAAGCAAAGGTGGGGACTATATATCGATATTATAGCTCCACTAAATTTTGATTAAGCGTAAATCTAAGGCTCAAGACTTTAGAAAGTAAAAGAGAGCTAAAGGATCATAACTTAATCAACTCATCCTCAGATCATCAAGATCAAGTACTATGAGGATTTAGTTACTCAAGTTGGAGGGGTAGGAGAGAGAAATGAGGAAGATATTAAGAGAAACAAAACAACGATTTTTATTTAAATAGAGTTCAACTGAAGATACATTTGCATGGAAAGCCTACTAAGAATTAGCAATACATAATAAAAGGAAGTTACAAGGGCATTACAACACTCATAAGAAACCTAGAAAAAGAAGTGCATTGAAATAAGAGAGAGAGAGGGAGAAAGAGAATACAAAAATAACATGAAAATCACTGAAAATAAAGCAGTAGCACCCTTTCTCTCTCTGCAAAAACTCTATGGGGAAAGCTTGCAGGTCATCCCAATTTATAGAGTTTTTTCTGCCTCGGTCACTCCCTTAGTCACGCCCGTGACTGGGGGCGTGACTTGTTTAATCAATTCTGCGGCTTGGATCAGGTTCGGCTCTCGATTCTGGCGCGATTTGATGGGTCATGCCCCAGGTCACGCCCGTGATTTGGGGGCGTGACCAATTCGGTGGTCAAGCTAGGCATGGGCGCTGACATGCGATCATGGGCGCTGGGGCCTGGCTGACATGGCAGTCACGGGCGTGACTGGAAGAACGCCCGTGTAACTTTGGGCGTGTTTGACGAAAATTTTTGAATTATGGCGGCATCAACTTAACTGTTAACAGCAACTTACATGCTCTTGGTCACGGGCGTGATCCCCAGGTGACAGGCGTGACCTAGGAAAATCTGCATTTTTGACCTAAAAATTCAGAAAACTTAAGTTAGCACTAAAAATAGGAAAATGACCAAAAATTGCATTTAGAGAAACAATAATAAGCAAAAATTAAGAGTAGATAACCTAAAAATAACCTAATTAAACTAACTAGATTTAGCACTATCAAATTCCCCCAAGCTTACACTTTGCTTGACCCCAAGCAAAGAAATATGCATTAGTTAATAAAAAGGTGACTAATCAAAAAGATTTAATTATGCTAAACACGAGCACCTTGCAAAATTCTAAGTACGGAGAAAAGTGAAAAGGAAACCTAAAATAAGTACTTTATTTAAGCTTAATTTTTATACCCTTTACTAACAAAAATTAATCATCCAAAATTTTATCTAAAAAGTTTTTAAATAATATTAAGCAAAGTAACAGGTGAGAGAGTGCATTGAATTGCTACTAAACCCTAAGAGACAAATTATAATTATATCATTCTAAGAACAAGGATCTAAATTCATACCAAAAACTTAACTATTCTACTTTTCTTCTTTACTTAGCTAAAGCAAATTTAGGAGCATGAATCAAGAGGACTTTATTAGGAACAAAATGTTTGGTTTAGGCATATGATTTGGAATGGAAATCGAAGATAAAAGTGGTGGCTATAGTCACACTAAACCATAAACATGAGTTTTATAAAAATTTCGATATGAATGATACGAGGCAATCCTTCATTATAAGCATATATCATATTTTCTTTCTTTCTCTTTCATAGCCATTTTTTTTTATTTTTTTATTTTTATTTTTATTTTTGAAATTTTGGCAAAGATAACTAATACAAATATGCTTAAAATATCTTCTTTTTGAGCACATTCTTTTCTTTGAAGCTCTCCATGCAATAAACCAATCATACTATTTAAAAATTTAAATAAAACTCAAAGTGTTAGTGTGATTTAAATAGGTTTGGAAATTTTGGCTTTGGTGAAAAATTTGATAAGTGGAGGTGACAATAAAACATGGGAAAAGGCTCAGAAGAGGCTAACAAAGGGTTTCTTTTTAAGGGTTGGCATGAAGGCTCAAACTTAAACAAAAAAAATGGCCTAAATCATTTTCATTGCTCCTAAATTTATTTAAAGCATAAGTTTTGAAGGATTTCAAAAAGTAAGCCCTAGATATTAAATAAAGACTAATGAACTTATCCTGAAAATAAGAATAATAAGCGTCTAGGATTATTCACATTTACTACACTAATCAAAAGTTAACCTTGCAAAATATATCTAAAAATGAAGAGGAAAATAGTGGATGAAGAATTTTTAAGAAAGTAAAGAAGATAAAAGAGAAAACGATAAGGAAAGTACAAGATTTTAGAAAAACTTTTCACATTAACATGCTACCTGGAATTAGAACACTACATGAGTCAACAATTTACTTATGAAACATAATTAAAAAGTTGGATTAGAAATTTTGAAATTAACTAAGGCTATATAAAATATTTTGGGAAAAACAAAACATAAAGCAAGGGGTACTATTGATTTTACCAAAATCTAATTAAGACTACTAAAACAAAAGAAAAGAAGACATTCTCCGCCAAGCTTACGATAAACATTGTCCTCAATGGAAAAGGAGAGTGAAGGAAGGGGCAACTAAGAAAAGAAACTAAAACTGAAAAACTGAAACAGACACTTCCCTGGATTTATGGGCTTGAAAGGATGTGTGATGCCGCTCCCCCTTGTTGGCGCTTTGGATCTTCATGAAATATCATCTTGAATTTTTCTTGAAATCAGCAATGTTGGAGCAGGCGATCACCGATGTTGAGAGTATCGGAGCCGCCCAGGGCCAAAGAAAAATTAAAACAACAAATTTTAAAAACCTTGGGTTGTCTCCCAAGAGCGCCCTCTGTTTAATGTCGTTTGAGCTCGACTAAAAGAATATAGTTCAAAAGTAAGTCCAAATTACTACAATCCAGACAAAAGAAGTTTTTCACTGTCCATGTCAACATTGTCACCAGAAAAATAAAGTTTTAGACGCTGCCCATTAACCTTGAAATCACCCTTATCTGAGTGTGATATCAAAACAGTTCCATACGGATAAGCTTCCTTTACATTAAAAGGACCTGACCATCTAGATTTTAACATTCCAGGAAATAAACGTAGAGGAGAATTATAAAGCAATACTTGGTCGCCTGGTTTAAATTTTTTCGGGTGCCTTAAATTTTTATTGTGAAGAAAATTTCGTTTGTTCCTTATATAATTTATTATTTTCATACGCATTGGAGCGCCACTCGTCGAGTTCATTGAGTTGGAATTTTCGAAGATCGGCGGTGGAGTGGGGATCAAAATTTAAAAATTTAAGGGCCCAGAAAGCACGATGTTCTAATTCGACCGGTAAATGGCATGATTTCCAATATACTAACCGATACGGTGTACAACCAATGGCGGTCTTGTACGCTGTTCATTAAGCCCATAAAGCATTGTCTAATTTATATGACCAGTCCTTACGTGAGGTGGAAATAGTCTTTTCTAAAATACGTTTGATTTCTCTATTCACTACCTCGACCTGGCCGTTAGTTTGGGGTGGTATGCAGTTGAAAGCTTATGTGTAACGCCATACTTAAAAAGTGTTTTTGCAAGTTGTGTGTTACAAAAGTGTGAACCCCTATCGCTAACGATGGCCCTAGGAGTACCGAATCGAGAAAATAATTTTTTTAAGAAAATAATTACAACTCAGGAGTCATTGGTAGGAAGAGCTTGGGCCTCTGCCTATCGAGATACGTAATCTACCGCAACTAAGATGTATTTATTCCCATGGCTAGAAGGAAGAGGACCAACAAAATCAATTCCCCAAAGGTCGAAAACTTCGCACTCGAGGAAATAATTTTGCAACATTTCATTTTTATTAGAGATATTGCCGGACCGTTGGCAGCTATCGCACCGACTCACAAAATATTGGGTATCTTTAAAAAGGCTAGGCAAATAAAAGCCTGCACTTAGTACTTTGTGAGTGGTCCAATTGGCTTGATAGTGCACACCAGTCGGTCCTTCATGTAAGTGTTTTAAAATATTTTGTCCTTCTTCGAAAGAAACACATCTCCTTACTACTTGGTCTGCACAAACTCGAAACAGATATGGGTCCTCCCAAAAATAATTCTTCAGGTCAGAAAAGAATTTCTTCTTTTGCTGATAGGAGAATTCTTTTGGGAGGACTCGAGCTACTAAGTAGTTGGCGAAGTTTGCAAACCAAGGAGAAGGAGTAGTGTTGATTGAAAATAACTTCTTGTCGGGAAAATAATCATTAAAAGTTTGTTCATTTAAATTTTCAATAAACGGGTTATCTAATCGTGAAAGATGGTCCGCGGCCAAATTTTCAGCTCCCTTTTTATCTCGGATTTCAAAGTCGAACTCCTGGAGGAGTAAGATCCAGCGAAGTAAGCGTGGTTTGGCATCCGGTTTAGAAAGTAAATATTTGAGGGCCGAGTGGTCCGTAAAAATGATAATTTTTGAAAGCATAATATAAGATCGAAATTTGTCGAATGCAAAAATAACTGCTAATAATTGTTTCTCTGTTGTGGTATAGTTCTCTTGTGCGGGTGTAAGCATTTTACTTGCGTAGAAAATAGGGTGGAAGTTTTTAGATATACGTTGTCCTAAAATGGCTCCCACCGCAAAGCTACTTGCATCGCACATGATTTTGAATGGAAGGTCCCAAACTGGAGCTATCATAATTGGCGCATTTATTAGCTTATTTTTGATTAATTGAAAAGCAGATAAGCAGGTATCATCAAAAATAGATGGAGTGTCTTTTTCTAAAAGATGAGTGAGGGGTTTGGTAATTTTTGAAAAATCTTTTATAAATCGCCGGTAAAAACTGGCATGTCCTAGAAAGCTTCTTATGGCCTTAACGTTGGTTGACGGTGGCAGTTTTTCGGTCACTTCTATTTTTGCTTCATCGACCTCAATTCCTCTTGCTGATATCTTATGACCTAAAACCAATCCCTCCCGCACCATGAAATGGCATTTTCCCAGATCATGGCGAGATTGGTCTCCTCACATCGTTCTAACACTTTTTCTAAATTCTGTAAACAAAAATCGAAGGAATCACCAAACACGGAGAAGTCGTCCATAATACTTTCTACGTACTTGTCAAAAATGGCCAACATACACCGTTGAAATGTTGTCGGCGCATTACATAAGCCAAACCGCATTCTTCGATAGGCGAAGGTGCCGAAAGGACAAGTAAATGTTGTTTTCTCCTGGTCCTCGGGCGAGATGGGAATTTGGAAGTAGCCCGAGAGACCATCGAGGAAACAATAAAATCTATGGCCGGATAATCGTTCTAAGATTTGATCGATGAATGGCAAGGGGAAATGGTCCTTGCGGGTGGCGTCGTTCAATTTGCGATAATCAATACACATACGCCACCCAGTCACCGTCCATGTTGGGAATAAGTCATTATTGTCGTTTAACACTACCGTGATCCCTCCCTTTTTAGGAACTACTTGGACGGGGCTCACCCATTTGCTATCTGAAATTGGATAGATAATTCCTGCGTCTAATAATTTCACGACCTCACCCTTTACTACTTCTTTCATGTTTGGGTTTAATCGGCGTTGAGGTTGAATAGAATTATGTGAATTATCTTCCATTAGAATTTTGTGCGTGCAGAAAGACGGACTTATGCCCTTAATATTAGAAATCTGCCAAGCAATTGCTTGGCGGTGCTTTTGTAAAACTTTTAGCAATTTGGCATTCTTAGATTCACTTAGATGGACCGACACTATTACTGGTAACTTAGTGTCTTTTTCTAAAAACTCATATCTTAAATGATTGGGTAGTTCTTTAAGTTCTAATGTGGGAGGTTCCTCATACGAAGATTTGAAAGATCTTTCTTTTTCAGAAGTCATCTCTTCAAAATTTTTTGATTTATTTTGAAAATTTGAGGGGGTGGGAGAAATGCCATGTCCATTTCATGTAATATTTCAGTTGAGGTGCTTGAAGATGAACAAAACGAAGAAGAATTTTCAGAAATACAAAAAGAAGGGTCTTCTCTTAACACATCTAAGAAAAAACACGAATCGTCATTTTCTAGGGTATTTTTCATAGAGGGTGTTATGGAGAAGGTCACTTCTCTCCAACTCGGAGGAAGTGCTTACCATTACTCACATCGATGATAGCACGGGAGGTGGCAAGGAAGGGGCGGCCAAGGATTAGGGGAACCTCGACATCCTCTTCAATGTCCAAAATGACAAAATCCACCGGGAAGATGAATTTGTCTACCTTTACGAGCACGTCCTCCACAATTCCCAGCGGATATTTTATCGTCCTATCTGCTAGTTGTATACTCATACGTGTGGGGCTAAGGGTGCCCACTCCTAACTTCTTAAACAAGGAGAATGGCATTAAGTTTATGCTCGCACCTAAGTCGGCCAACACGTTCTTTACAAATAAATCACCAAAGAGGCACGGGATAGAAAAACTACCCAGATCGTTAGCCTTTTTCGGTAATTTATTTGTTAGGACGGCGGAACACTCAGCGTTTAAAGTTACGTGCGATAGATTTTCTAGCTTTTTCTTATTAGTTAGAAGATCCTTCAAATACTTAGCATACTTGGGCATTTGTGATATCGCATCATGGAAGGGAAAATTGATGTGTATTTGCTTAAACATTTCCAGGAATCGATGATATTAATCATCTAATTTTTCTTTTTGAGTTGAGAAGGATAAGGCGGGGCGGGGTTGTTTTTGAAAACAGGAGGTGGAGTGATAAAATCTATTTGAGTGAGTGGTGTTTTTAAAATTGGGGCGGATCTTGCCTCGGGCTTTCGCTTGCTCTCTCAGGTTGGGCTGGTGTTAGCGGGAAGAGTCCCGGGCAGTCGCTCGGATATTATTTTGGCGAGCTGCCCGATTTGGTTTTCTAGATTTTTAACGAATCCAGCTAAGTTCTGGACAGTTGCTTCGTTCGTACTTATATATTTTGAAAACATCTCCTCCAAAGATGGAGGTTTTTGAAAGTTAACAGGGGGTGGAGTTGGTGTAAATTCATTTTATAGAGGCGGGCGAGTTGTGTTTGCAGGATTACTCCAAGAAAAGTTTGGGTAATTATGCAGCGTAGGATTATAATTATTCGGTAATTGAAAACCAGGTGCATGAAAATTAGAAGCAGCAGAATAATTATTATAAGCATTTCTATTGCCTACGTAATCAGCTTGTTCGGATGTGGCTTTTGCAAATTCCCAAACCTGAGGTGCGGAAGGAGCATTCATTTCTGATATCATTTTGCTAAGCATTTCCACTTGTAGTGCCAGCTGGAAGAGGTTATCCACCTCGTACATACCTGCAGGTTTGTTTGGGCGGGATCTTGGCACATTCCACTGATAGGTGTTCATGGCCATATCCTCAAATAGCTCAAGAGCGGCTTCCGGGGTTTTTTTTATTTAAGGTGCCACCGGAAGCGGCATCTATCATTTGCTTAGTATGTTGATTTAGCCCGTTATAAAACGTCTGCACTTGTAACCATACAGGCAGAGCGTGATGAGGGCAACGTCTTAAGAATTCTTTATACCTTTCCCAGGTATCATATAGCGTTTCAGAATCTATTTGGCAAAAAGAAGAAATATCATTTCTAAGCTTAGAAGTTTTCGCAGGTGGAAAATACTTAGTTAGAAATTTTTTAGTTAACTGGGCCCAAGTGGTGATAGAACCTCTAGGTAGAGTCGTCAACCACTGCTTAGACTTTGTTCTTAAAGAAAATGGGAAGAGTCTTAGCCTAATTGCATCATCCGTAACACCATTTATTTTGAAGGTGTCACAAATTTCAAGGAAGCTAGCAATATGTGCGTTCGGATCTTCATCTTATAATCCGTCGAACTGCACGTATTGCTGCACCATGTGAATTATGCTGGGCTTTAGTTCAAAATTATTATTAGCTACGGCAGGGCGGACTATACTAGTTTCCGTCCCTTCCAGGTTAGGCCTTGCATAATGGGACATAGTCCATTCAGGGGCCGCAACCATGTTGGGGACTTCATTTTGGTTAGGTTCGCCCATATTAACAACCGACTCCGAATCCTCAGCCAGTTCTTGGAATGTAGGATCTTGAACTTGCGATTTTCTCCGAAGAGTATGCTCAAGTTCTTTGTCCAAGTCTACAAGTTCTGACGGATTTGCTTGGGTCATAAACTAGAAAGATAGAAGGGAAAATAAGATTGAGAAAATCGAAAAAGAAAAGGTCTTTTTTTTAATTAATTTTTTTTTGAAGAAAGAGGAGAGAAAAAGAGGTGATAAAAGTAATAGATTCGTTCTTTCAAAATATCAACAAAAAGCGAGTCCCCGACAACGGCGCCAAAAACTTGATTAAAATTCCGCTTACACGAAAAAAATCTGAACTAGCAATCCGAGAAGGCAAGTATACCTATCGAACTGTAGTATAGGAACACAAGTGTCGTATTAAAATCCGGGAACCGTTGATTACTTATACTCAAACGAATTACTATTATTTTATCTTAATAATTTTTTGGAAGGTTTTGTTTGCTAAATTGAAATAAAAGCTGGATAAAAGTACGGCTAAACGATGATTAAGAAATAACACTCGATCTTGACTTACTTCGGCTTAAGTTGATCAAAATTCAACTTGCAAACTTAAAAATTAATAAAGTAAGGGTATCTTGACCGTGGGGGTTCCTATAGTTTGAACATGGTTCTCTCGAAAATATGCCCAAATGAGTTTAGGAAAATCCGACCGAACTCTCGTCCCGTATTCGAATACCTAAAACTCGCTTTAAGTTATGAACCCCGCTATTGGATTTGACTCCAATCCAGGTGATTTACGTCATTCTCTCTCGAGAAAAGCATGTAACTCTCTTTACTCATAAGCGCTCACTTCATACTATCGTCCTCTCGGCTAGCCAAGAATGAAAGCAAAGGTGGGGACTATATATCGATATTATAACTCCACTAAATTTTGATTAAGCGTAAATCTAAGGCCCATGACTTTAGAAAGTAAAAGAGAGCTAAAGGATCATAACTTAATCAACTCATCCTCAGATCATCAAGATCAAGTACTATGAGGATTTAGTTACTCATGTTGGAGGCGTAGGAGAGAGAAATGAGGAAGATATTAAGAGAACAAAAACATACGATTTTTATTAAAATAGAGTTCAACTGAAGATACATTTGCATGGAAAGCCTACTAAGAATTAGCAATACATTATGAAAGGAAGTTACAAGGGCATTACAACATTCATAAGAAAACTAGAAAAATAAGTGCATTGAGATAAGAGAGAGAGAGAAAGAGAATACAAAAATAACATGAAAATCACTGAAAGTAAAGCAGTAACACCCTTTCTCTCTCTGCAAAAAACTCTATGTGGAAAACTTGGAGGTAATCCCAATTTATAGAAATTTTTCTGCCTCGGTCACGTCCTAAGTCACGCCCGTGACTGGGGCGTGACTTGTTTAATCAATTATGCGGCTTGGATCAGGTTCGGCGCTCGATTCTGACGCAATTTGATGGGTCACGCCCAAGGTCACGCCCGTGACCGGGGGCATGACCAATTCGGTGGTCAAGCTAGGCATGGGCGCTGGCACACGATCATGGGCACTGGCGGCTGGCTGACGTGGCAGTCACGGGCGTGACTGGAAGCACGCCCGTGTAACTTTGGGCGTGTCTAACCAAAATTTCTGATTTATGGCGGCATCAACTTAACTGTTAACAGCAACTTACACACCCTAGGTCACGGGCATGATCCCCATGTCACGGGCGTGACCTAGGGCGTGACCTAGGAAAATCTGCATTTTTGACCTAAAAATTCAGAAAACTTAAGTTAGCACTAAAAATAGGAAAATGACCAAAAATTGCATTTAGAGAAACAATAATAAGCAAAAATTAAGAGTAGATAACCTAAAAATAACATAATTAAACTAACTAGATTTAGCACTATCAGTGCTCTCTTGGAAGCTCTGAAAAAGAGCAAAAAGCTGGCCAAGAGGCAAGCCCAAGAGATTGCTTCCCTTAATATGGAAAAAAGAGTGCACTGAATCATCTACCAAGATGGGTCAGATGTATAGAGAAATTAGCCATTGGAAGGGGATAACAATTGTCCATTTGAGCACCATATCCCAGAAGAACAAGGTCATCAAGGACCTTGAGGTGAAGCTTCTGAGAGAGAAGAGCCCGGTGGCTCAATTCTCCAAGCCCAAATATGTGCTCCCTATTATTGACACCTTTTCATCTCAAACCAATAGGAGAGTACTAGGATACAACAAATTGGAAGTATGAGAAGGGAGTGGAGAAAAGAGCAGGGGTAAGGCTAAGCCTCAATCCACCTTTCAAAAGGTGTTACTTCCCTCCAATAGGTATGACCATGAAAGCATGTATGGTCACTTGAAGAATGGAAGTACCTATAGGAAGGAAAATTTTAGAATAACCCTATTACTGATTTGGGCTAGGATCACTATGTGTCTAACTAAGGATCAAGTTGACCCCATTGTATAGTTTAAGGGTCAAGTTTTTAGGTTGTTACAGTTGCTAGAACTTAAGGAAAATTTAAGTTCCCAGTGTTCGACAAATGTCGAGTGGCGTTCGACGAATGCCTAGCATCGTGTGACGAATTTGTCTCAGCAGACTGAAGTATTATAGCCAGTTCCAGCGCTCGACATTCTCTAAGCAGCATTCGACAAATGGCGAGCAGTGTTCGATGAATTCCAGCCACAGCTCGACAAATTCTATATTAAAGCTCAGTTAGACAAATTCAAGTCCAGATTATTTATATCAGTTGTTTGTCAATACTCTGAACTCAGATCGACGACTCTAACGGATATATTCAGTACTTTTGGACGCATTCAAGGCAGGCAAGTAAGGATACTATATTATTCAAATATATTCCTTATTTCCTTTGTTCCAAGACAAAGATAGCCGTTGACATTTAATGTTAAGGAGTTTTTCACGGCTAAGGAATTAAAGGACCTGACAAAATTGTTTTGTCTTTGTTGTTATTCCAAGAAAGATTTAAAGGCAGATTATTCTATTCCAAATATAGAATATATCAAGACAGACATTCTTGTCTTATCTCACTCGACAGAATTCAAATTAGCATTCTTGCAGAATACAGAGAACAACAAGGATAGAGAAAGAGAATAAGAACATTCAGTCTATTACTCTCAGTCTTCTTCTTCTTCCTCAAGCAACACTAATCTTCTTTCTGAGAACATCATCTTCAAGATCCATCTCTCAGATATTCTGCTGCAAGTTCAAGGCTTCTACAAGAGCAACAAGGAATCTGAAGAACCTGTTCTTCCAGATTTATCTGCTACAGAAGATTTGAGTCTTCAAGAGAAAGCTTCTCCATCATCTGTCAATCACTTCAATCAGACAGGGGGAGCATTACAAGAAAGTCTACTAGAGTCTTCTCTCAGCATCTTGACAGAGAAGAACACTATAACCCTTTTCTCACCTCTCTTGTACAGGGTTAATACTCCCTTCAAAAGTGTAGTTCCTTGGTGGCAAGACACCTGATCAAAAAAGTCTTGTTGGTATTGAGCACCTGATCAAAAGCTCTCTGGTGTGTGGACACCTGATCATAATCACCTTGGTGTTAGGGCACATGATCAACCCTCCTAGTGAACTCCTACCAAAGGGTGGTAGAAGAGTGGACTACCCAGATTTATTGGGGAACCACTATAAATTCCTTGTGTCTTTTGGTTGTGTTTATTTCTTTGTGCTGTGATGTGTTCCTTTTATTTATTCAGTTATTCTGTTTATATATTTCTCACTTTGCTTACACATATATATAACACTATTTTAGTTACACTATAAAACTAAGGAAAAGTTTTTAATACTCTATTCACCCCCCTCTAGAGTAACTTAAGATCTAACCTCCACTTTCAATTGGTATCAGAGCCAGGTTGAACTTATTTATAGGCTAACCCTTGGATCACAAAGATCAATTAGATCTTAAATTAATTTAGAGTTTTTTATCTCTTTTTCTGTTAAAAACTCATGGCACAGAACAAGGAGTACACAAGCACAAGACCTCCAATGTGCAATCTTAGCAAGTTTGCACTCTGGAAAGCAAGGATTAGGCTTTATATGAACTCTATTGATGAAGAAATTTTCAATGTTATTCTGACAGGGCTTCCAACACCTACAACATTAACCAGCACTGAAGCTACAGGAGACAATCATGATGTCCCACCTCCTGAGTGGACAGAAACTCAAAAGAAGCAAAGAAGTGCAGATGCTAAATCCATGAACATATTGGCTCAAACTATGTCTGATGACATATTTCAAAAAGTGGTTGAATGTACTTCAGCTAGAGAAATTTGGATTTAACTAAATAACATGGTTGCAGGTTATGCAGATGAAAGAAAAGACAGAAGATCACACTTGATCTCTCTGTATGAAAACTTCAAGAAAGGAGACAGAGAAATAGTGGCTGACATGTACAACAGACTCAATCTCATAATTAATGAGCTGAAATCTCTGGACAAAGTGATATCTATCACTGAAATAAATGATAAAATTCTAATGTGCTTCCCCAGCACATGGGATTCTAGAATCTGGCCAATCAAGGAAGCCAGAAGTCTGAATGAGATTACCACTGAAGCTATGTTGGACAAACTCAAATCTTATGAGCAGCTCATTAAGTCCAGGGAAGCAGAATCATCCACTACATCTCCAACAACAGAGAAAGAAAGGAGCATAGATTTCAAAGTAGCTGATGCAGAAGAAGAAAACTCCACAAGATGAGGAGTTTATGAGTCTCTTAGCGAAGAGATTCTACAAAATGGCAAAGAAGGACTTCAGAAAGAAGGAGTCCAGATCAAGAGAAAAGCAAAGGTATGACAAATCAACTCCTAAAGAAGTTATTTGTTATGGTTGCAGGAAACCTGGACACTACCTGACAGAATGTCCAGAAGAGAAAAAGAAAGAAAAGAAAAAGGAGAAAGAGGAGAAAAGAAGCTCCATCAAATCTTCCTCACACAAGCACAAAAAGAAGGGAAGAGGATTCATTGCAGAATCCTGGAGTGAAACTGAATCTGAATCATCATCCAGCTCATCAAGTGATGATGAAGAAAAATCAAATGAAAGTGACAAATGTCTGATGGCAATATATGACTCAGCTAATGAGTCAGAATATGCTTCGTCATCCAGCTCCAGTGATGATGAAGAAGAAAGAACATTCTGCATGATGTCTATCAATGCCTCAGGACATAATTCTGATAAGGAAAAGTCAGACTCTGAAGCAGAAGATGATGCAGATCAGGTATTATCTCAATTTGATTTTACTTCAGTTGAATTCAAGGCTGAACTCAAAGTTCTTTGCTTAGACTTACTGAAATCTGAGAAAGAAATAATCTCACTCAGAAATAAGTTAGCTGACATGAAAATTATAAGTGAAGAGAATATAAAACTTAAAAATGATTTGGCTGCCTCCAAGGAACAGATTGTTCTCATTGAGAACAAGTTGTCTGAAGCCAAAAAGTTTGAAGAATCCCTAAATGGGAGAAGTTTCAAACTGATGGACATAACAAGCACAGTTAATGCTAGGTTCAATAGCAAACTGGGCTTGGGTACTTCATCAAGTGAGCCACCTCTAGTTAAGAAGAATATATTGCCTACACCCATAAAATTCATATCTGCTAAAAGCAAAGAGGCTGTAGAAGCAAATAAATTCATTTCAAGCAAGTCTGTTAAGAATAAGAGAATTCAAAAGAATTCATCGAACAAAGCTCGACGAAAAGATTCAAATTTGTCGAACGGAGATCGACGAAAACTAAAAACATATTTTCAGTATAGTTATCATATGAACGGCGCTCGACAAAATCATGCACATTCGTCGAACGGCGCTCGACGAATTTACCCAGATTTGTCGAACAGATTCTATACACAGAATTTCAGGAATTCTAATTCTCAACACAATAAAAATCCTTTTACTGAATGGATTATACCTCCAAGGAGATATCATCCACAAGGCTACAAGGATCAGCCTGAAATATCCTTTATTTCTTAATATTGTGGACAAACAAATGGACCCAAGGTAGTCTGGGTCAAAAACAACAAGTTTATTTTTCTGTCTTTGCAGGTACACAGCTATCCAAGAATAAAAGAATATTGGTACTTGGATAGTGGATGCTCAAAACATATGACAGGAAACAAGGCCAACCTAAGCAATTATAAGGCAAAGCTTGGACCCAAAGTTGTCTTTGGAGACTCCAATTGTGGACAGACAAAAGGGTATGGACAAGTCAAAGTTGGAGCAGTCGCATTCAAAGAAGTATCATATGTCAAAGGTCTCAAGCACAACCTCATCAGCATAAGCCAATTATGTGATGAAGGTTATCAGGTAACCTTTAACCCTTCCCATTGTCTTATTACCAATAATAAAAATAAAAATGTATTATCTGGTATTAGACAAGGAAATATTTATCTAGTCAATTTTGACTCTGCCAATACTAACATCTGTCTATTTAATTCAATAAGACAAATGAACTATGACATAAAAGGCTAGGACACATTAACCTTAGGACTATCTCTAAGCTTTCTAAGGACAATCTTGTCAGAGGACTGCCTTCTAGTTCATACAAGAAGGAAGGACTTTGCAGGGCTTGTCAGTTAGGTAAGCAAACTAGAAGTAGTTTCAAATCTTTATCCAAGAGTGATTCACCTAGGATTCTGTACTTATTGCATTTAGATCTTTTTGGACCTACTGCTATACAGAGCTTAGGAGGGAAGCATTATTCTTTAGTTATTGCAGATGACTTCTCAAGATTCACTTGGGTGTTCTTTCTTAGGAACAAGTCTGACACTTTCAAGGTTCTAACAGACGTTCTCAAGTCCATCAAGACTGAGTACTCTACTCTAGTTGCATTGATCAGAAGTGATCATGGTACTGAGTTTGAGTCTCTTCTGATGAGAGAATTCTGTGGAAAAGAAGGGATCAGGCAGTGTTTCTCTGCTCCAAGAAGCCCTCAACAAAATGGGGTAGCTGAAAGGAAAAATAGAACATTAATTGAATCAGCAACTACATTGCTTGCTGATGCTCATTTACCAGTCTCTTTTTGGGCAGAGGCAGTGAACACAGCAAATTATCTGTTGAATAGAAGCCTGATACATAAACTTAAGGGTAAGACTCCCTATGAACTACTCAAGAATAAAAAGCCTAAGGTTAGCTATTTTAAGATTTTTGGTTGTAAATGCTATGTGCATAACAATGATAAGAAATATCTAAGGAAGTTTGAAGCTAAAGCAGCTGAAGGCATATTCCTTGGATACTCTCTATCTAGTAAGGCATATAGAGTCTACAACAAATCTACTCTTATAATAGAGGAGTCCATGCATGTTTCTTTTGATGAAACTAACCTATTGAATGAGGAGAGGAATACCACCTCTACCATAAATACCTTGCAGGTATCTGATTTATGTGGAGAGCTAAATGAGCTAAATCTAGAGAAAGGAGATTCTTCACTTCCAACAACACAAACACTTGAAGATAGTGAAGAAGAAGATCATCCAGAAGATCTTGCTGACAAGACAGTTCAAGTGACAGCTGATCAAATTCCCCAAGAAGATATCATTGCTGAACCAACTCCAACTGTTGACCACATCACAGTTAGAGATCATCCAATATCACAAGTAATTGGAGATATTTCAGCAGGTGTTCAAATAAGGCATCAACTACATCAAAATCAGATGCATACTTGTTTCTTATCACAAGTTGAACCTCGAACTATAACAGATGCAGAACAAGATCCAAATTGGATTCTTGCAATGAAAGAGGAGCTCAACCAATTTGAAAGGAACAAGGTTTGGGATTTGGTTCCAAGACCAAAGGGCCATCCAGTTATTGGAACTAAATGGGTCTTCAGGAACAAACTAGATGAACAAGGAAACATTGTGAGAAATAAAGCAAGACTGGTAGCTCAAGGATATTCACAGGAAGAAGGCATTGATTATGATCAGACATTTGCCCCTGTTGCAAGACTTGAAGCAATCAGAATCTTTCTTGCATTTGCTGCATATAAAAAGTTCAAAGTATTTCCAATGGATGTGAAGAGTGAATTTTTAAATGGAGAAATTAATGAAGAAGTCTATGTGTAACAACCACCAGGTTTCATCTCTCCAACTCAACCCTCTTTTGTATTTAAGCTTAAGAAAGCTCTTTATGGTCTCCAATAAGCTCCTAGAGCATGGTATAAGACTTTAGCTAGTTTTCTTTTGGAAAACAATTTCTGTAGGGGCATAGTAGATAAAACCCTATTTTTCAGGATACATAAAAATCAAACTTTGCTAGTTCAAATATATGTAGATGACATTATTTTTGGCTCTACTGATTCAAATTTGTGCAAAAGATTTTCTAATCTAATGCAATCTAAATTTGAAATGAGTAGTATGGGTGAGTTATCATACTTCCTTGGTCTTCAAGTGAAGCAAACTCCAAATGGAATCTTCATATCCCAATCTAAGTATGCTAAGGAATTAGTGAAAAGGTTTGGTATGTCTGATTCTCCCACCATGAAAACACCCATGCCCTCTAATGCTGTTGTTGATAATGATGAATCAGGGAAACCTGTTGATTCAAAAGTATATAGAGCAATTGTTGGCTCACTACTTTATTTAACAGCTAGTAGGCCTGACATAATGTTTGCTACCTGTATTTGTTCTCGGTTTCAAGTTAACCCCAAAGAATCTCACTATATTTTATTAAAAAGGAGTTTGAGATATATAAAGGGTTGCCCTAATCTAGGACTTTGGTATCCAACAACATCTGAATTTGAATAAACTGGATTCTCAGATTCAGATTATGCTGGATGCAGAGTAGACAGGAAAAGCACATCAGGAACTTGTCAGTTTCTTGGTGATAGGCTTGTGTCTTGGTTTTGTAAAAAACAGACATCTGTGTCTACATCAACAACTGAAGCTGAATACATGACTGTTGGTTGTTGCTGCTCACAGATGTTGTGGATACAAAATCAACTTCTAGACTATGGTGTCAACTTAAATAATTCAACTATATTTTGTGATAATACAAGTGCAATATCTATAGCACAAAATCCAGTTCTCCATAGTAGGACTAAACACATAGAAATTAGGCACCACTTCCTTAGGGGTAATGTGGATAAAAATAAAATTTTCCTACAATTTATTCCTACTGATTTACAAAGAGCTGACATTTTCACCAAGCCATTGGATGAATAGAAGCATATCTTCTTTATAAATCAAATAGGAATGATAGATGGAGATTCAATCTGTTAAAAAATTAACATTTCTATTTATCCCCAAAATTCGTCGAACGGAGGACGACAAATTTATATCATTTGTCGAACGGTGGTCGACGAAACCTTTTATCTTCAGAATCGATAAAGAAAATTTCACCTGTCGAATGGTGGTCGATGGAAAAGATATTTTTGTCGAACGACGTCAGACGGAGACCTAAAGTCTTTTCGACTTCTGTTTTTATTAGGTTTTGCCGAACGCCGCTCCACAAATGCGCCCCCTTCTCCGGTCTATATAATCTCTAATTTATTTCTTAATAGATCGCGCCTACATAAATTGTTTCCCTCCAGTTCCCCTCTGCACTTGATCTTTCTCTCTTGCAGGTACAAATGGCGATTTCTCAAGCCGCGCTCTACTCGATGAAGTTTGATGTCGGGTTTGACATCGACATGTAATCTTTTGCTTATCTAACAAAGTCTTCAAAGATATCCTTCAACTCTTTGAGGAGCAACAGTTAAAGAAGCTAATGAACATGAGGATAAAGCTGCACACAACAGAGATTAAAGAATGGTGTCTTACGGCTAAGCAGGAAGATGAAAGTCTGATAGGAACCATCTCAGGACATCAAGTCTCTCTTACCCCTACCATTCTAACTGAGGTTTTTGGTTTTGTTAATGGTGATGATGAGTTAGAGCTCAGCTCTGTTGAAAATGGTGAAGCATTGATTAAGATGGGTTATTCTACTGGAAAACCTAATCACCTGCTTAACAAAAACTTATCTGTGGAATATAAGTTTCTTTCTGATATTGTTGGCAAAGTGTTGTTAGGAAAAACAACAGGTCATGATTATATCAATAGGCACCAATTTACGTTGATGGTGGCCTTAATGGAAAAGAAGAAAGTAAACTGGGGATCCATTCTCTTTGGATTGATTAAGAAGAAGATTTCAAAGGAAAATGTGTGTTTTGGAAGAATTATTGGAATTGTACTGCAGGAAAGACACCAAGACCTTCTGGTCTCTCCCAAGGTGACCATTAATGCTAGCAAGAAGCTGACCTCAGCTCTCTTTGCTAAATGGGACAGGGTGTTTACCAAGAAGAACCCAGGAGCAGCTACACAAGAAAACTTCTGAAGGCACAAGGACTGATCCAGTCACTCCCTCAACCCTTCTAGAAGCTCCTTCTCCTCCTCCTCTTGTTTCTTCTCCTCCTCTCCCATCTCCACCTCAGAACATTTCCCCTGCAAAATCTCCACCTCAATATTCTCCCACACTCATTGATGACATTCCATCCTCATCTACCCTTCTAACCCCTCATACTTCTCCACCTCTATCTCCCATGCATGATGACCATCATTCACCCACTCATCACTCTTGCCCTATTCATTCTGACATCCCTCAACAGCATGCCAATGTTTCAAACATCTTTGTACCCACTTCTATTCCTTCCACTTCTCTACCATCTTCATCTCATCCACCTGAAATGCTATTTCTACATTTTCAGACTGTAGCAGATCAAATTCTTGACTACATTGTTCCCAAGATAGATAAAATCCTGGATGCAAAACTTGCTCCAGTCCATAACATTCTTTCTAATCTTGACTCCACATTGGATGCAAAATTGCTCCAATTCTTCAAGCAATCTCTGAACTTTCTTCTATTATATCTTCAATTCCTTCCTCCATCTCTGTACCTTCTTCTAGGGGCCTAGATTCAGGTCTCCCTGAAGCTAGGCAGGGGGAGATGCCTAATGAAGAAGATCCAGAAGCTCCTATTTCAGAGGCTACAGTTTTCATTAAAGATACAGATACAGTTTTTATTGAAGATTCAGCTCCAGTTTCAGAGGATACAGTTTTTGTTGAAGAAACAGTTCAAAGTTCTGATTTAGATATGTTTGATTTGGTTGGAATATCTAAAGTTCTAGTCATAGAAGAGTTAAATAATATCTATATTCATCCTTCCTTAGAAATTACTCATTTGTTGTCTAAGTTCAGTTCTATTTTCTCTAATCTGCCAAAACATCAAGATCATTCTAGAGCAATTGTTCCTTATACTGCTCCCATTGATAAAGTTTTGCTGAAAAAGATTAACAGCAGTTTTGCAGTTCAAAGAGCAGATCCAGTTCTTGTTTTAGTTCCAGTTCAAAGTTATGCAAGTGAATCAGTTGAAATTTCAGAGGAAATTAACAACAGTTTTTATGTCCCAACCTTTATCTTTGATGAATCACCTATTCCATATTTTGATGAAATTTGGAGAGCAGAAGATGAAGCTTTTGAAGCTGAAGAGCAGAAAATCAAAGCTCTTAAATTGGTTAATGATTTATATGATAATCCAATTCCTTCTTCTAATTCTGATGAAGAAGACAATGACAGTGATTCTGATGACACTTTATCAAGGAAGAGAAAGAAAAGAAAGGCTAAGTCTTTGGCTGTCCCCAAGCCTCCTAACCCAGATAGTGATATTCCCTACTACATCCTTCATAATATCACTCTTGACAAGGATACCCCTCACTGGATGAAGTTTTAGAAATGAAACTAAGAGGAGAAAGAAATTCAAGAAAATTGGATATTATTCTGATAAGCCAGTTATGTTCAATCCCCATCCACCTCGTCCTCCAGTAGGCTCAGCAGGCTCAGGTGCACCTTCTTCTACTTCTCAAAAGTTCTCTACTCAGCAATCAAGTAAACCAGCTAACACTAGTGGTTATCAGAGTTCCTGGTCTTCAGGATTTTCTTCAACCCCTTCCAAGAATGTTTCCACAGTATACAAGCTTACAATATCTGATGGATCCTTGCACAGGAAATTAAACATTCCTTTTGAAAAACCTTCATTGCAGGCTATTGATTTTGATGATCGGACTTTGTCCCCAGTGAATACAGAAATTGATGAAATAACACAAAAGGCTAGATTCAAAGAGACAATTGCCTCAGCTCAGATTAATAAGGCAAAAGCTGAAGGAAAGGACCATTCTCAGTTCTCAACCATGTCAGAGTACAGAAGAAAAGAGTTTGAAAAGTACAAATCAAAGAACTTTTTCAATGCTGAAGAATTCTTGATGCGGTACCCTCAAGCAGTTGTTGTTCAAGCTAGAGCTCAGACTGTTCTTGGTGCTCAAGATCTCTACATAAGCAAGAAGAAGTCTGAAGATCCAAACAGGATAATCATCTTCAAACCAGCTAAGAAGTGAAAAAGGTTCAGACTTATTTATTCTCTTCTTGTTTTAAACATTTTGACTGTAATGAACTCAAAGCACTATTTTTTATCTATCTGCTGAAATGAATTTTCATTCTGTCAGATATATCTTTTATGCTCTGTTGTTTATTCTTTCAATTGTATTTATTTGATTGATTGTCAAATAGTATCCTAACCCAAATAGGGGGAGATTGTTGGAACAACCCTATTACTGATTTGGGCTAGGATCACTATGTGTCGAACTAAGGATCAAGTTGACCCCATTGTATAGTTTAAGGGTCAAGTTTTTAGGCTGTTAGAGTTGCTAGAACTTAAGGAAAATTTAAGTTCCCAGTGTTCGACAAATGTCGAGTGGCGTTCGACGAATGCCTAGCATCGTTCGACGAATTTGTCTCAGCAGACTGAAGTATTATAGCCAGTTCCAGCGCTCGACATTCTCTGAGCAGCATTCAACAAATGTAGAGCAGCGTTCGATGAATTCCAGCCAGAGCTCGACAAATTCTATATTAAAGCTCAGTTCGACAAATTCAAGTCCAGATTATTTATATCAGTTGTTTGTCAATACTCTGAACTCAGATCGACGACTCCAACAGATATATTCAATACTTTTGGACGCATTCAAGGCAGGCAAGTAAGGATATTATATTATTCAAATATATTCCTTATTTCCTTTGTTCCAAGACAAAGATAGCCGTTGACATTTAATGCTAAGGAGTTTTTCACGGCTAAGGAATTAAAGGACCTGACAAAATCGTTTTGTCTTTGTTGTTATTCCAAGAAAGATTTAAAGACAGATTATTCTATTCCAAATATAGAATATATCAAGACAGACATTATTGTCTTATCTCACTCGACAGAATTCAAATTAGCATTCTTGCAGAATACAGAGAACAACAAGGATAGAGAAAGAGAAGAAGAACATTCAGTCTATTACTCTCAGTCTTCTTCTTCTTCTTCCTCAAGCAGCACTAATCTTCTTTCTGAGAACATCATCTTCAAAATCCATCTCTCAGATATTCTGCTACAAGTTCAAGGCTTCTACAAGAGCAACAAGGAAACTGAAGAACTTGTTCTTCTAGATCTATCTGCTACTGAAGATTTGAGTCTTCAAGAGAAAGCTTCTCCATCATCTGTCAATCACTTCAATCAGACAGGGGGAGCTTTAAAAAAGTCCACTAGAGTCTTCTCTCAGCATCTTGACAGAGAAGAACACTATAACCCTTTTCTCACCTATCTTGTACAGGGTTAATACTCCCTTCAAAAGTGTAGTTCCTTGGTGGCAAGACACCTGATCAAAAAATCCTGTTGGTTTTGAGCACCTGATCAAAAGCTCTCTGGTGTGTGGACACCTGATCAAAATCACCTTAGTGTTAGGGAACCTGATCAACCCTCCTAGTGGACTCCTACCAAAGGGTGGTAGAAGAGTGGACTACCCAGATTTATTGCGGAACCACTATAAATTCCTTGTGTCTTCTGGTTGTGTTTATTTCTTTGTGCTGTGCTGTGTGCCTTTTATTTATTCAGTTATTCTGTTTATATATTTCTCACTCTGCTTACACACATATATATATAACACTATTTTAGTTACACTATAATACTAAGGAAAAGTTTTTAATACTCTATTCACCCCCTCCCCCCCCCCCCCCCCCCCTCTAGAGTAACTTAAGATCTAACCTCCACTTTCAGAAAACACTCCTTCCCATAGTGGAAGAAAGGGCATGGGATTGAGTGCTATGAAGGCTTCCCATGAGGAAATTCAAATGGCCCATCCTGGACCTTTTGTATTTGTACTTCACCCCCTTCATTCAAAAATAAGGAAGCAAACTCACCTAAATTTAATTCAGCTAAGAACATGACTACTGTCAAATCAGTAGAAATGTCTGAAAGTGGGTTTTAGTTCTTATTATGTTAAAGGCTTTTGTTTAATTTTTACTTTAAAGTAATGATATATATAAAGTATATCTATTTGCTGAGTGAGTAATATAAACAAACACTAAGAGGGTATAATAATAAAAACAAAAGCAAACATCCAGATGACACAAGAAATATAGTAGTTCCCCTCAACTGGGTACGTCTACTCTTCTACCCACTGGTAGGAATCCACTAGGAGGTTGTTGATAAGGTGCCCTCACACCAGGATGTTTTTGATAAGGTGTCCACACACCAGGTGAGCTTTTGATAAGGTGCTCTAACCAAACTACAGGTTTTTGCTAAGGTGCCCTGTCACCGGGAGTTAACTTTTGAAGGGAGTTATAACCCTGTACAAGGTGAGAAGGAGAAAGGGAAAAGATATGTTGTTCTTCTCTTTTTGCTGAGAAGACTCTTGATGAAGATCCTAATTGGTAGTTGTGTTTGGATCTTGATAATGATGATGAACAAGGCTCCCACTGTCTGATTTAGTTTGTTGACAGCTTTGGGATGACTTCTTCTCTTGGTTGCAAATCCTCTGTTCTTCTTCTTGCAGTTTTAAATCCCTGAGCAAATGATCTTGATTGGTGTCTCAGGGTATATGATCTGCAAAGAACAAGTTAGGCAAAAAGAAGATATAAATATATTTGATCTGACCTTCTTTTTGCTCCTCTGTTTTTCTCTTCTTCTTTCTTTTCCTGTACAGCAATACTAATATTTGTTCTGTATATCTTCTCCTCCTTTTTTTTTCTCTACTCTTCTCTATATATATTTGATATGGAGATCTTGTGGCTGATTTTAATTCTTGCCGACAAGATAGGAATATAATAAATATATCCTTTTATTTCCCAAATCCTCGAGCAGACAAATTTTCCATCTTTGGCTTGCTGCAACGACTATATTAATTACTGCTCCAACGGTTGTTTTGTTAAGGCAGCAATATATATATAGCAAAATATAGATAGAAATAATAAAATATTACTTTAATAAATCTGACAGCATATATATAATAATTTAGTCAATCTGAGCAATATATTCATCATTTTGAATATCTGCTGAAAATTCGACGAACGCCGCTCGACAAATGTCGAACGCCGTTCAACATTTGTCGAACGCCACTAGTCAAATGTCGACCGCTGAGCTGCTGGAAGAAATTTGTCGAGCGCCGTTCAACATTCGTCGAACGTCGTTCAACAAATGTCGAACGCAGAGAACAAATGATATTTTCATTTCTTTTTCATTTCTTCTGCTTATTAATATATATATATTTCAGCATTATAATTATATATATATTCTTAGTATATTATATATATATATATTATTTATATTATTGAATATTTCTTTTCAGCCTATTAACTTAATCTGATTTAATCTAAGTTATAAGATTTATAAAAACTTTAGACATTAAGGGTGGATCCTAACTCAAATCAAACCCTGAGGTTCCAACAATCTCCCCCTATTTGGGTTGGGATCCCTAAGCATAAAAGTCTTGAGTTGCTTAAGGGTTTAGAGATTATTTATTTTTCTTTTATAACTGAGCAGTTTCTGATTTCCTAAATCTTGATTTAGACAGACCTTTTTTAAAGAAAAATAAGAACTAAGGAGATCTTTGAGATTTCAGGTGTTAGCCCGTAAAAAAAATCTTCTCCTCTGATACCAATTGAAAGTGGGTTTTAGTTCTTATTATGTTAAAGGCTTTTGTTTAATTTTTACTTTAAAGTAATGATATATATAAAGTATATCTATTTGCTGAGTGAGTAATTTAAACAAACACTAAGAGGGTATAATAATAAAAACAAAAGCAAACATCCAGATGACACAAGAAATATAGTAGTTCCCCTCAACTGGGTACGTCTACTCTTCTACCCACTAGTAGGAATCCACTAGGAGGTTGTTGATAAGGTGCCCTCACACCAGGTTATTTTTGATAAGGTGTCCACACACCAGGTGAGCTTTTGATAAGGTGCTCTAACCAAACTACAGGTTTTTGCTAAGGTGCCCTGTCACCGGGAGTTAACTTTTGAAGGGAGTTATAACCCTGTACAAGGTGAGAAGGAGAAAGGGAAAAGATATATTGTTCTTCTCTTTTTGCTGAGAAGACTCTTGATGAAGATCCTAATTGGTAGTTGTGTTTGGATCTTGATGATGATGATGAACAAGGCTCCCCCTGTCTGATTTAGTTTGTTGACAGCTTTGGGATGACTTCTTCTCTTGGTTGCAAATCCTCTGTTCTTCTTCTTGCAGTTTTAAATCCCTGAGCAAATGATCTTGATTGGTGTCTCAGGGTATATGATCTGCAAAGAACAAGTTAGTCAAAAAGATGATATAAATATATTTGATCTGACCTTCTTTTTGCTCCTCTATTTTTCTCTTCTTCTTTCTTTTCCTGTATAGCAATACTAATATTTGTTCTGTATATCTTCTCCTCCTTCTTTTTTTTCTCTGCTCTTCTCTATATATATTTGATATGGAGATCTTGTGGCTGATTTTAATTCTTGCCGACAAGATAGGAATATAATAAATATATCCTTTTATTTCCCAGATCCTCGAGCAGACAAATTTTCCATCTTTGGCTTGCTGCAACGGCTATATTAATTATTGCTCCAACGGTTGTTTTGTTAAGGCAGCAATATATATAGCAAAATATAGATAGAAATAATAAAATATTACTTTAATAAATCTGACAGCAAATATACAATAATTTAGTCAATCTGAGCAATATATTCATCATTTTGAATATCTGCTGAAAATTCGACGAACGCCGCTCGACAAATGTCAAACGCTGTTCAACATTTGTCGAACGCCACTAGTCAAATGTCGACCACTGAGCTGCTGGAAGAAATTTGTCGAGCGCCGTTCAACATTCGTCGAACGCCGTTCAACAAATGTCGAACGCAGAGAACAAATGATATTTTCATTTCTTTTTCATTTCTTCTGCTTATTAATATATATATATATATTTCAGCATTATAATTATATATATTCTTAGTATATTATATATATATATATATTATTTATATTATTGAATATTTCTTTTCAGCCTATTAACTTAATCTGATTTAATCTAAGTTATAAGATTTATAAAAACTTTAGACATTAAGGGTGGATCCTAACTCAAATCAAACCCTGAGGTTCCAACAAAGTCTAGTTGCTCAGTGTCTAATGCCATCAAATCTTGCCTTGCCCAAAAGCCACAGCAAGCTGATGCCATTAAAACAAAGACTACTAAGACTGTCCGTAGATTGACTTTCAGCCAAATCCTTGCTGAAAGAAATAAGATAAATGCTGCTGTCTCCCCTCCTGAACATATGCATAGTGCTGCACTCCCCTCAAGAAATGTTCAGAAGAGGAGATACAACATTCATGAATGTCGGTGTTGTGGTAAAGTGGGACACTTTACCATAGATTGCTGGTACAATCCCAATGTCCCAAGTGCAAAGGAGAGTCTTCATGCAAAGAGTGTAGCTGGTGTGAGGTCATATCATCATGCTAACAAGGACATAGGACCCAAAATTGTTTGGGCTCCTAAGGGTAACTAAATTCCTTCTTGCAGGTTAGTTCAAGTACCAACCTCAACCAACTTTGGTACTTGGACAGTGGGTGCTCAAGGCACATGACAGGAACAAGAAATCTTCTACAGGACAACAAGGCTGTGAAGAATGGACCCAAAGTTATCTTTGGTGGATCTGAAAGAGGAATCACCGAGGGATATGGTATGATCTCCAATGGCATAGTCTCAATCACAAGGGTAGCTTATGTTGAAGGGTTGCAACACAACCTAGTAAGCATAAGTCAACTATGTGATCTAGGCTATGTCATTGAATTCCACAATAACAAGTGCTTGATCAAAAAGTCTAATGACTTAAAGACCATTCTCTAGGCACTAGGAGTGGGAATGTTTATTGCTTAGACTTTATATGCAGTAATTTTCTTACATCTACATGTCTAGTAGCTAATGAGAATGAGTCTCTTTGTGTTCAATGACACAAGATACTTGCTCACATTAACTACAAGACAATGTATAGACTATTCTCTATAAACCTTGTTAGGAATAGTCCTAATTTAAAATGTATTAAAAGTGGTCCCTGTCATGCTCGCCAAATGGGTAAGCAAACAAGGGCCACCCTTAAATGTATTGGTTCCAAAGACACTGAAAGATGTCTTTATCTCTTGCATATGGATTTGTTTGGTCCTTTGCCAATTCAGAGCCTAGGAGGGAAGTTGTATACTTTGGTGGTTGTTGGGTATCACACAAAATATACATGGGTATTCTTCCTTAAGAAGAAGTCTGATACTTTGAATGTATTTATAAATCATGTCAAAGCAATTCAGAATGACTTACAATGTGATGTGGTCAGGACTAGGACTGACCATGGCACAGAATTTCAATCTGAAGCCATGACAAGGTTTTGTCAAGAATATGGTATCAACAAAGAGTTCTCCTCCACAAGGACTCCACAACAAAATGGTGTGTCTGAGAGGAGGAATAGGACCTTGATAGAAGATTGGAGAACATTGCTTAGTGACTCCTCACTCCCATAATACTTCTGGGCTGAGGCAGTCAATACTACATGTTATGTTCTCAATAGAGCATCGATCAATAAGGTTCATGGAATAACCCCCCTATGAGATTCTGAAAGGCAAACAACCTACAATTTCATATTTTAGAATCTTTGGCTCCAAATGCTACATTTTAAACAATGGAAAATCTCAACTAACAAAGTTTGCAGAGAAATACAATGTGGGGGTTCTTGTTGGCTATAGCTCACATAGTAGAGCTTATAGAGTGTATAACAAGAAAACTCATGTTGTAGAGGAGTCTATGCATGTAGTATTTGATGAGGCCAGCCTAATATATAAGGGCTGGTCTAGCTCTTCAATTTTGATAGGAAATGAAAAGGACTTGGAAAGGATGTCTGTACAAGACACACCCAGCAGTAGCAAAGCTTATTCAGATGTAGCCATCCCTGAAGAGGAAGAGGTACATGATGCTGAAGACACTGCTGAACCAGCAGAAGTAGTACAACAAGCTGAGGACAGATTGCCTACATCTGTAAGACATCTAAGAGATCATCCAAGAGAATAGATAATTGGAGATCAAAATCAAGGTGTGTTAACCAAAAGCAGGGCTCATAATGAGGCCCTATTCTTGAGCTTCCTATCACAAATGGAGCCCAAGAAGTTTGAAGAAGCCAACCAAGACACCTTTTGGATTCAAGCAATGCAAGAAGAACTTCTACAATTCAAGAGATGCAAGGTATGGAAGTTGGTGCCAAAACCTCAAGGACATAATATTATTGGAACTTAATGGATTTACAGGAACAAGTTAGATTAGAATGGCACAATCATAAAGAACAAGGCAAGGTTGGTAGCCAAGGGCTATAGACAGGAAGAAGGGATAGACTTTGATCAAACCTTTGCCCCTATTGCAAGGATAGAAGCAATTAGGCTATTCCTTGCCTATGCTGCCCACAAGGGGTTCAAAGTGTATCAAATGGATGTCAAATCAGCCTTCCTTAATGGTGACTTGAAGGAAGAGGTATATATTGAACAACCATCAGGTTTTGTGCATCCAACCCTCTCTAATCATGTATATTTACTTAGGAAAGCTCTTTATGGTTTAAAGCAAGCCCCCAGGGATTGGTATGAGACTTTGTCTAGGTTTCTCATCAAGAATAAGTTCTTGAGGGGAAAGATAGATAGTAAATTGTTTCTTAGGGAAACAAGGGTCAAGTGTCTTCTAGTCCAAATATATGTTGATGACATAATATTTGGGTCTACTGATGACAACCTCTGCAAAAGGTTTGCCAACCTAATACAGGGGGAGTTTGAGATGAGCAGTATGGGAGAGCTGAAGTTCTTTTTAGGCCTCCAAGTGAAACATTCTGATGAGTGTATATTCATCTCTCGGACCAAGTACACTAGGGAGCTTATAAAGAAGTTTGGGATGGAATCAGCTTTGGTGATTAAAATTCCGCTTGCACGAAATAAAATCCGAACTAGCAATCCGAGAAGGCAAGTATACCTATCGAACTGTAGTATAGGAACACAAGTGTCGAATTAAAATCCGAGAACCGTTGATTACTTATACTCAAACGAATTACTATTATTTTATCTTAATAATTTTTTGGATGGTTTTGTCTGCTAAGTTGAAATAAAAGCTGGATAAAAGTACGGCTAAACGATGATTAAGAAATAGCACTCGATCTTGACTTACTTCGGCCTAAATTGATCAAAATTCAAAAGCAAACTTAAAACTTAATAAAGTAAGGGCAGCTTGACCGTGGGGGTTCCCATAGTTTGAAAATGCTTCTCTCGAAGATATGCCCAACTGAGTTTAGGAAAATCCGACCGAACTCTCATCCCGTATTCGAATACCTAAAACTCGCTTTAAGTGGTGAACCCCGCTATTGGGTTTGACTCCAATCCAGGAGATTTACGTCATTCTCTCTCGAGAAATGTGTGTAACTCTCTTTACTCTTAAGTGCTCACTTCAGACTATCGGCCTCTCGGCTAGCCAAGAATGAAAGCAAAGGTGGGGATTATATATCGATAATATAGCTCCACTAAATTTTAATTAAGAGTAAATCTAAGGCCCAACACTTTAGAAAGTGAAAGAAGACTAAAGGATCATAACTTGATCAACTCATCCTCAGATCATCAAGATCGAGTACTATGAGGATTTAGTTACTCATGGTGGAGGGGTAGGAGAGAGAAATGATGAAGATTTTAAGAGAACAAAAACATACCATTTTTATTAAACAAAAGTTCAACTGAGATTACAATTGCATGGAAAGCCTACTAAGCATTAGTAATACATTATAAAAGAAAATTACAAAGGCATTACAACATTCATATGAAAACTAGAAAAGGAAATGCATTGAAATAAGAGAGAGAGAGAGAGAGAGAGAGAAAGAGAATAAAATGACATGAAAAACACTGAAAATAGAGTAGTAGCACTAGTTCTCTCTCCAAAAACTGAATGGGGAAAGCTTGGAGGTCATTTCAATTTATAGAAATTTTTCTGCCTCGGTCACGCCCTCAGTCACGCCCGTGACTAGGGGCATGACATTGTTTAATCAATTCTGCGGCTTGGATCAGGTTCGGCGCACGATTCTGACGCGATTTGATGGGTCACGCCCTCGGTCACGCCCGTGACTGAGGGCGTGACCATTTCGGTGGTTAGTCGGGTCATGGGCGCTGGCGGCTGGCTGACGTGGCAGTCACGGGCGTGACTGGAAGCACGCCCGTGTAAAAGTGGCGTGACCAATTCGGTGGTCAGCTGGTCGAATCTGAGCTGTTCACGGGCTGGTCACGGGCGTGGCTTGCGTGTCACGAGCGTGACTTGTGTGTCACGGCCATGTACTTTGGGCATGTCTGACCAGATCTTCTGAATTATGCTGGCAGCAGCTTAACTGGAAACAGCAACTTACACGCCCTAGGTCACGGGCGTGACCTAGGGCGTGACTTAGGAAATTTTGCATTTTTGACCTGAAAATTCAGAAAACTTAAGTTAGCACTAAAAATAGGAAAATGAACCAAAATTGCATTTAGGTAAACAACAATAAGCAAAAAGTAAGAGTAAATATCCTAAAAATAACCTAATTAAACTAACTAGATTTAGCATTATCAAATTCCCCCAAGCTTACACTTTGCTTGTCCCCAAGCAAAGAAATATGCTTTAGCTAATAAAATAAAATGACTAATCAAAAAGATTTAATTATGCTAAACACGAGTACCTTGCGAAATTCCAAGTAGGGAGAATAGTGAAAAGGAAACCTAAAATAAGTACTTTATTTAAGCTTAATTTTTATACCCTTTACTAACAAAAATTAATCATCCAAAATTTTTACTAAAAAGTTTTAAAATAAAATTGAGCAAAGTAACAAGTGAGATAGTGCATTGAATTGTTACTAAACCCTAAGAGACAAATTATAATTATATCATTCTAAGAACAAGGATCTAAATTCATACCCAAGACTTAACTATTCTACTTTTCTTCTTTACTTAGCTAAAGCAAATTTAGGAGCATGAATCAAGAGGACTTTATTAGGACCGAAATGTTTGGTTTAGGCATATGATTTGGAATGGGAATCGAAGATAAAAGTCATTGCTATAATCACACTAAACCATAAACATGAGTTTTATAAAATTTCCGATATGAATGATAAGAGGCAATCCTTCATTATAAGCATATAGCATATTTTCTTTCTTTCTCTTTCATAGCCATTTTTTTTCTTTTTTTCTTTTGAAATTTTGGCAAAGATAACTAATACAAATATGCTTAAAATATCTCCTTTTTGAGCAAATTCTTTTCTTTGAAGCTCTCCATGCAATAAACCAATCACACTCTTTTAGAAATTTAAATAAAACTCAAAGTGGTAGTGTGATTCAAATAGGTTTGGAAATTTTGGCTTTGGTGAAAAATTTGATAAGTGGAGGTGACAATAAAACATGGGAAAAGGCTCAAAAGAGGCTAACAACAGGTTTCTTTTTAAGGGTTGGCATGAAGGCTCAAACTTAAAACAAAAAATGGCCTAAATCATTTTCATTGCTCTCTAAATTTAGTTAAAGCATGAGTTTTGAAGGATTTCAAAAAGTAATCCCTAGATATTAAATAAAGACTAATGAACTTATCCTGAAAATAAGAATAATAAGCGTCTAGGATTATTCACATTTACTACACAAATCAAAAGTTAACCCTGCAAAATATATCTAAAAATGAAGAGGAAAATAGTGGATGAAGAATTTTTTTCGAAAGTAAAGAAGATAAAAGAGAAAACGATAAGGAAAGTACAAGATTTTAGAAAAAACTTTTCAGATTAACATGCTACCTAGAATTAGAACACTACATGAGTCAACAATTTACTTGTGAAACATAATTAAAAGTAGGATTAGAAATTTTGAAATTAACTAAGGCTATATAAAATATTTTGGGAAAAATAAAACATAAAGCAAGGGGTACTATTGATTTTACCAAAATCTAATTTAGACTACTAAAAGAAAAGAAGACATTCTCCCCCAAGCTTACGATAGACATTGTCCTCAATGGAAAAGGAGAGTGAAGGAAGGGGTAATTAAGAAAAGAAATTAAAACTGAAAAACTGAAACAGGCACTTCCCTGGATTTATGGGCTTGAAAGGATGTGTGATGCCGCTCCCCCTTGCTGGCGCTTTGAATCTTCATGAAATATCATCTTGAATTTTTCTTGAAACCAGCAATGTTGAAGCAGGCCATCGCCAAAGTTGAGAGTATCAGAACCATCCAGGGCCAAAGAAAAATTAAAACAACAAATTTTAAAAACCTTGGGTTGCCTCCCAAGAGCGCCCTCTGTTTAATGTCGTTTGAGCTCGACTAAAAGAATATAGTTCAAAAGTTAATCCAAATTATTACAGTCCAGACAAAAGAAGTTTTTCACTGTCCATGTCAACATTGTCTCCAGAAAAATAAAGTTTTAGACGATGCCCATTAACCTTGAAATCACCCTTATCAGGGTGTGATATCAAAACAGTTCCATACGGATAAGCTTCCTTTACAGTAAAAGGACCTGACCATCTAGATTTTAATTTTCCAGGAAATAAACGTAGACGAGAATTATAAAGTAATACTTGGTCGCCTGGTTTAAATGTTTTCGGGTGCCTTAAATTTTTATCGTGAAAGCATTTCGTTCGTTCCTTATATAATTTATTATTTTCATACGCATTGGAGCGCCACTCATCGAGTTCGTTGAGTTGGAATTTTCAAAGATCGGCGGTGGAGTGGGGATCAAAATTTAAAAATTTAAGGGCCCAGAAAGCACGATGTTCTAATTCGACCGGTAAATGGCACGATTTCCCATATACTAACCGATACGGTGTACAACCGATGGCGGTCTTGTACGCTGTTCGGTAAGCCCATAGAGCATCGTCTAATTTATGTGACCAGTCCTTACGTGAGGTGGAAACAGTTTTTTCTAAAATACGTTTGATTTCTCTATTCACTACCTCGACCTGGCCGTTAGTTTGGGGTGGTAAGCAGTTGAAAACTTATGTGTAACGCCATATTTTAAAAGTGTTTTTGCAAATTGTGCGTTACAAAAGTGCGAACCCCTATCGCTAACGATGGTCCTAGGAGTACCGAATCGAGAAAATAATTTTTTTAAGAAAATAATAACGACTCGGGAGTCATTAGTAGGAAGAGCTTGGGCCTCTGCCCATCGAGACACGTAGTCTACCGAAACTAAAATGTATTTATTACCATGGCTAGAAGGAAGAGGACGTACAAAATCAATTCCCCAAAGGTCGAAAACTTCGCACTCGAGGAAATAATTTTGCAACATTTCATTTTTATTTGAGATATTTCCGGTCCGTTGGCAGCTATCGCACCATCTCACAAACGATTGGGCATCTTTAAAAAGGCTAGGCCAATAAAAGCCTGCACTAAGTACTTTGTGAGCGGTCCGATTGGCTTGATAGTGCCCACCAGTCGGTCCTTCGTGTAAGTGTTTGAAAATATTTTGTCCTTCTTCGAAAGAAACACATCTCCTTATTACTTGGTCTGCACAAACTCGAAACAGATACGGGTCCTCCCAAAAATAATTCTTCAGGTCAGAGAAGAATTTCTTCTTTTGCTGATAGGAAAATTCTTTTGGGAGGACTCAAGCTACTAAGTAGTTGGCGAAGTTTGCAAACCAAGGAGAAGGAGTAGTGTTGATTGATAATAACTTCTCGTCGGGAAAATAATCATTAAAAGTTTGTTCATTTAAATCTTCAATAAATGGGTTATCTAATCGTGAAAGATGTTCCGCGGCCAAATTCTCAGCCCCCTTTTTATCTCGGATTTCCAAGTCGAACTCCTGGAGGAGTAAGACCCAGCGAAGTAAGCGTGGTTTGGCATCCAGTTTAGAATGTAAATATTTGAGGGCCGAGTGGTCCGTAAAAACAATAATTTTTGAAAGCGTAATATAAGGTCGAAATTTGTCGAATGCAAAAATAACTGCTAATAATTCTTTCTCCGTTGTGGTATAGTTTGCTTGCGCGGATGTAAGTGTTTTACTTGCGTAGAAAATAGGGTGGAAGTTTTTAGATATACGTTGTCCTAAAACGGCTCCCACCGCAAAGCTACTTGCATCGCACATGATTTCGAATGGAAGGTCCCAGATTGGAGCTATCATAATTGGCGCATTTATTAGCTTATTTTTGATTAATTGAAAGGCAGATAAGCATGTATCATCAAAAATAAATGTGGAGTGTCTTTTTCTAAAAGATGAGTAAGTGGTTTGGTAATTTTTGAAAAATCTTTTATAAACCGCCGGTAAAAACCGGCATGTCCTAGAAAGCTTCTTATGGCCTTAACGTTGGTTGGCGATGGCAGTTTTTCGATCACTTCTATTTTTGCTTCATCGACCTCAATTCCTCTTGCTGATATCTTATGACCTAAAACCAATCCCTCCCGTACCATAAAATGACATTTTCCCAGTTCAGGGCGAGATTGGTCTCCTCACACCGTTCTAACACTTTTTCTAAATTTTCTAAACAAAAATCGAAGGAATCACCAAACACGGAAAAGTCGTCCATAAATACCTCCATAATACTTTCTACGTACTTGTCGAAAATGGCCAACATACACCGTTGAAATGTTGCCGGCGCATTACATAAGCCAAACGGCATTCTTCGATAGGCGAAGGTGCCGAAAGGACAAGTAAACGTTGTTTTCTCCTGGTCCTCGGGCGAGATGGGAATTTGGAAGTAGCCCGACAGACCATCGAGAAAACAATAAAAGCTATGGACGGATAATTGTTCTAAGATTTGATCGATGAATGGCAAGGGGAAATGGTCCTTGCGGGTGGCGTCGTTCAATTTGCGATAATCAATACACATACGCCACCCAATCACCGTCCGTGTTGGGATTAAGTCATTATTATCATTTAACACTACCGTGATACCTTCCTGTTTAGGAACTACTTGAACGGGGCTTACCCATTTGCTATCTGAAATTGGATAGATAATTCCTGCGTCTAATAATTTCACGACCTCACCCTTTACTACTTCTTTCATGTTTGGGTTTAATCGGCGTTGAGGTTGAATAGAATTTTGTGAATTATCTTCCATTAGAATTTTGTGCATGCAGAAAGATGGACTTATGCCCTTAATATCAGAAATCTGCCAAGCAATTGCTTGGCGGTGTTTTTGTAAAACTTTTATCAATTTGGCATTTTCAGATCCACTTAAATGGGCCGACACTATTATTGGTAACTTAGAGTCTTTTTCTAAAAATTCATATTTTAAATGATTGGGTAGTTCTTTAAGTTCTAAAGTGGGAGGTTCCTCGTATGAAGATTTGAAAGACTTTTCTTTTTCAAAAGTAATTTCTTCAAAAATTTTTGATTTAATTTGAAAATTTGAGGGAGCGGGAGCAATGGCCATTTTCATTTCTTGTAATATTTCAGTGGAGGTGTTTGAAGATGAACAAAAAGAAGAAGAACCATTTTCAGAAATACAAAAAGAAGGGTCTTCACTTAACACATCTAAGAAAAAACACGAATCGTCATTTTCTAGGGTATTTTTCATAGAGGGTGTTATGGAGAAGGTTACTTCATCATCTCCAACTCGGAGGAATAGCTTACCATTACTCACATCAATGATAGCACGGGAGGTGGCAAGGAAGGGGCGGCCAAGGATTAGGGGAACCTCGACATCCTCTTCAATGTCCAAAATGACAAAATCCACCGGGAAGATGAATTTGTCTACTTTTACGAGCACGTCCTCCACAATCCCCAGCGGATATTTTATCGTCCTATCTGCTAGTTGTATACTCATACGTGTGGGGCTAAGGGTGCCCACTCCTAACTTTTTAAACAAGGAGAATGGCATTAAGTTGATGCTTGCTCCTAAGTCGGCCAACGCGTTCTTTACAAATAGATCACCAAAGAGGCACGGGATAGAAATGTAACACCCTGCCAGTACGAATAATATAACAGTAGGTCCGGCCGGGACCCCACGCCATACTAACCACACTAGCTAGGAGTTAAAAGGTGATAAACAGGAAGAAACTATAACAGAGTATACTAAACACTAGCGGAAGCATAAAGATTTAACATTTCCATTAGAATTGTCCACTATCATAGGAATGAGACCAAGAAAGAGAGTTATGGCCTTAAGGCCTTACATTTAGCAAATGTACCAAAAACTCCAAAACATACATCGGCACGCAGGCCGGCAATACATGAGAAAGCTAAAAAGGAGGCTGGCCTTCAAGGGCCAACACAGCAAAAGGGCCACCGCCCGCTATTTCCCGCTAGGCTCACCTGCACCTGCATAAGAACATTCCACCAAGCGGTGGCAAACAAGGTAACGGTCAGCACAGCTGACCAAATTATAACGACCCCACCCCTTTCCCGGGGTGGCGGAGATTCTACCCTGCAAGCAAGCCATACCAGCACAAGTACTAACATAAAGAAAGTGCAACTACACAAGGTGAGGTTTCAAGCACATTCAATCTTCTAGGTTGAGCATCAAAAAGGAGGGAACCTAGGTGTGCACATGATGTTGGTTGGGTTCACCCGAAGGTTTCCCGCAACCGCCTAAACAACCGCATGAGGCTAACAACATCAATTCCAACAAACACTCCACCGTAAGGGCCATCGCCTTATGTGGGAAAAAAGAGCTTTTGGTCGGTCTAGGTAAAACACCTTCCACGACCTCTCCCATGATCACACGGCTACATGAGGTAGGGACCTCTTACCGATCTGCATGGAAACGGGTTCGGTTTAGCTTTGCCTGTGCTCTAATCGTCGCGATCTGTCGCACGACGCGGGTACGGCTTCGCCTCGGCCCGTAAGGGTTTAGCACCTTCAAGTGCTACACAAATATAAGCTATGCACCTAATCCCTTCACAAGGATCTAGGCTTCACAAATACTCAAAAGGGGAGGTATAGTACACTCCGCATAAATTTCGCGGTGAAGGTTTGCCTTCATCCAATCTCAAATCATGGGGCTTTCGTTAGGATCTTCACAAGACGCCTACACTTAAATCCCGCACTATTATAGACGATTTCACGGAGTCATTCTCCGGCACGCATTCTAGGCTTAACCTAAATGCAACGTCGCAATCCAAGCATCACCGATTCGGGCTCACGGCCACGAATAGGCTTCACACAAAATGCCTAAATCCGCACGACTACCGGATTTTCTACATGCAATATGCCGGGGACGGACACAATCGACCCGGAGTTCCGGAGAACTTGAGGGAATCCTACACTTCACCCATTTGGTGAAAGGGATCCCTCATGCAAGCATAGAGAAATGAAGGAGAGGAGAAAAGACAAGTCCAAACAACGGGAGAAGAAATCGTTACCCTAGGAGCGTTCTTTTTCGCCATGGATTCGAGATTCTAGACGGAGGGAAACGACCGCACCGGGCTGCACTCTCCAGATCTGGAATCGGCTCGCGAAACGGGGCTCCGGAGCTCCGTCAATGGCGGAATCTCTCCTTCTTCTTCCTTGCCTCCTTCTTCTTCCTCTAGGTTTGGAGAGAGAATGGATATGAAATAATGAGGATTAAACCCCTCTCATAAGCCCTAATAACCTCCAGCAACTAAACCTAGCCGTTGGATCAAATCCCAAAAGATTTGGACGGTCCGATCTTCTTCTCCGCTCAAAATCGCGGAACAGAATAAACAGGGCGCACGATCGCTGGCGCACGATCACTGGTCGTGCGCGAAGAGGGAAATGGTCGTGCGCACTGTCCGAGACAGAACTCAATTCTCTTCTGAATTAACGTACGATCGCTGGCGCACGATCACTGGTCGTGCGCGAAGAGGACAATGGTCGTGCGCACTGTCCGAGACAGAACTCCGATTCTTTGCGGGTTGCGCACGATCGTTGGCGCACGATCACAGGTCGTGCGCGAAGAGGACAATGGTCGTGCGCATTGACCTGATCTGGAATCTTGAGCCTATCCCGAGCGCAACACTACCATTTCGCCTACCTCGCTGAACCACGATCTTTGGGGTGTTACAAGAAAAACTACCCGGATCGTTAGCCTTTTTCGGTAATTTATTTGTTAGGACGGCGAAACACTCAGCATTTAAAGTTACGTGCGATAGATTTTCTAGCTTTTTCTTATTAGTTAGAAGATCCTTCAGGTACTTAGCGTACTTGGGCATTTGTGATATCGCTTCATGGAAGGGCAAATTGATGTGTATTTGCTTAAACATTTCCAGGAAGCGATGATATTGATCATCTAATTTTTCCTTGTTGAGTTGAGATGGATAAGGCGGGGCGGGGTTGTTTTTGAAAATATGAGGTGGAGTGATAAAATTTGTTTGAGTGAGTGGTGTTTTTAAAATAGGGGCGGATCTTGCCTCGGGCTCTTCGCTAACCGGACCGGATACTTGCTTTCCACTCCGAAGAGTTACAGCTTTCGCTTGCTCTTTCGGGTTGGGCTCGGTGTTAGCGGGAAGAGTCCCGGGCGGTCGCTCGGATATTATTTTGGCGAGCTGCCCGATTTGGTTTTCTAGATTTTTAACGGATCCGGCTAAGTTCCGGAAGGTTGCTTCGTTCGTACTTATATATTTTGAAAACATCTCCTCCAAAGATGGAGGTTTTTGAAAGTTAACAGGGGGTGGAGGTGGTGTAAATTCATTTTGTAGAGGCGGGCGAGTTGTGTTTGCAGGATTACTCCAAGAAAAGTTCGGGTGATTACGCATCGCAGGATTATAATTATTCGGTAACTGAAAACCAGGTGCATGAAAATTAGAAGCAGAATAATTATTATAAGCATTTCTATTGCCTACGAAATCAGCTTGTTCGGAGGTAGCTTTTGCGAATTCCCAAACCTGAGGTGCGGAAGGAGCATTCATTTCAGATATCTTTTTGCTAAGCATTTCCACTTGTAGTGCCAGCTGGGAGACGTTATCCACTTCGTACATACCTGCAGGTTTGTTTTAGCGGGATCTTGGCACATTCCACTGATAGGTGTTCATGGCCATATCCTCAAATAGTTCAAGAGCGGCTTTCGGGGTTTTGTTATTTAAGGTACCACCGGAAGCGGCGTCTATCATTTGCTTAGTATGTTGATTTAGCCCGTTATAAAACGTCTGCACTTGTAACCATACAGGCAGAGCGTGATGAGGGCAACGTCTTAAGAATTCTTTATACCTTTCCCAGGTATCAATTAGCGTTTCAGAATCTATTTGGCAAAAAGAAGAAATATCATTTCTAAGCTTAGCAGTTTTCGCAGGTGGAAAATACTTAGTTAGAAATTTTTCAGTTAACTGGGCCCAAGTGGTGATAGAACCTCTAGGTAGAGTTGACAACCACTGCTTAGCCTTTGTTCTTAAAGAAAATGGGAAGAGTCTTAGCCTAATTGCATCATCCGTAACACCATTTATTTTGAAGGTGTCACAGATTTCAAGGAAGCTAGCAATATGTGCATTCAGATCTTCATCTTGTAATCCGTCGAACTGCACGTATTGCTGCACCATGTGAATTATGCTTGGCTCTAGTTCGAAATTATTATTATTTATGGCAGTGCGGACTATACAAGTTTCCGTCCCTTCCAGGTTAGGCCTTGCATAATGGGACATCGTCCATTCAGGGGCCGCAACCATGTTGGGGACTTCATTTTGGTTAGGTTCGCCCATATTAACAACCGACTCCGAATCCTCAGCCAGTTCTTGGAATGTAGGATCTTGAACTTGCGATTTTCTCTGAAGAGTACGCTCAAGTTCTTGGTCCAAGTCTACAAGTTCTGACGGATTCGCTCGGGTCATAAACTAGAAAGAGAGAAGGGAAAATAAGATTGAGAAATTCGAAAAAGGTCTCTTTTTTTTTTGAATTAATTTTGTTTTTCAAGAAAGAGGAGAGAAAAAAAAAGGTGATAAAAGTAATAGATTCGTTCTTTCAAAATATCAACAAAATGCGAGTCCCCGGCAACGGCGCCAAAAACTTGGTGATTAAAATTCCGTTTGCACGAAATAAAATCCGAACTAGCAATCCGAGAAGGCAAGTATACCTATCGAACTGTAGTATAGGAACACAAGTGTCGTATTAAAATCCGAGAACCGTTGATTACTTATACTCAAACGAATTACTATTATTTTATCTTAATAATTTTTTGGATGGTTTTGTCTGCTAAGTTGAAATAAAAGCTGGATAAAAGTACGGCTAAACGATGATTAAGAAATAGCACTCGATCTTGACTTACTTCGGCCTAAATTGATCAAAATTCAAAAGCAAACTTAAAACTTAATAAAGTAAGGGCAGCTTGACCGTGGGGGTTCCCATAGTTTGAACATGCTTCTCTCGAAGATATGCCCAACTGAGTTTAGGAAAATCCGACCGAACTCTCGTCCCGTATTCGAATACCTAAAACTCGCTTTAAGTGGTGAACCCCGCTATTGGGTTTGACTCCAATCCAGGAGATTTACGTCATTCTCTCTCGAGAAATGTGTGTAACTCTCTTTACTCTTAAGTGCTCACTTCAAACTACCGGCCTCTCGGCTAGCCAAGAATGAAAGCAAAGGTGGGGATTATATATCGATAATATAGCTCCACTAAATTTTAATTAAGAGTAAATCTAAGGCCCAACACTTTAGAAAGTGAAAGAAGACTAAAGGATCATAACTTGATCAACTCATCCTCAGATCATCAAGATCGAGTACTATGAGGATTTAGTTACTCATGGTGGAGGGGTAGGAGAGAGAAATGATGAAGATTTTAAGAGAACAAAAACATACCATTTTTATTAAACAAAAGTTCAACTGAGATTACAATTGCATGGAAAGCCTACTAAGCATTAGTAATACATTATAAAAGAAAATTACAAAGGCATTACAACATTCATATGAAAACTAGAAAAGGAAATGCATTGAAATAAGAGAGAGAGAGAGAGAGAAAGAGAATAAAATGACATGAAAAACACTGAAAATAGAGTAGTAGCACTAGTTCTCTCTCCAAAAACTGAATGGGGAAAGCTTGGAGGTCATTTCAATTTATAGAAATTTTTCTGCCTCGGTCACGCCCTCAGTCACGCCCGTGACTAGGGGCGTGACATTGTTTAATCAATTCTGCGGCTTGGATCAGGTTCGGCGCACGATTCTGACGCGATTTGATGGGTCACGCCCTCGATCACGCCCGTGACTGAGGGCGTGACCATTTCGGTGGTTAGTCGGGTCATGGGCGCTGGCGGCTGGCTGACGTGGCAGTCATGGGCGTGACTGGAAGCACGCCCGTGTAAAAGTGGCGTGACCAATTCGGTGGTCAGCTGGTCGAATCTGAGCTGTTCACGGGCTGGTCACGGGCGTGGCTTGCGTGTCACGAGCGTGACTTGTGTGTCACGGCCATGTACTTTGGGCGTGTCTGACCAGATCTTCTGAATTATGCTGGCAGCAGCTTAACTGGAAACAGCAACTTACACGCCCTAGTTCACGGGCGTGACCTAGGGCGTGACTTAGGAAATTTTGCATTTTTGACCTGAAAATTCAGAAAACTTAAGTTAGCACTAAAAATAGGAAAATGAACCAAAATTGCATTTAGGTAAACAACAATAAGCAAAAAGTAAGAGTAAATATCCTAAAAATAACCTAATTAAACTAACTAGATTTAGCATTATCAAGCTTCCACCATGAAAACTCCTTTGGGGTCCAACATTTCCCTAGACAAGGATGAGAAGGGAAAGGCCTTTGATGAATCCATGTACAGGTAAATCATTGGATCCCTATTATATTTAACTGCTATTAGACCAGATATTATGTATGCTACATGTGTGTGTGCTAGGTACCAGGCATGTCCTAAGGAATCTCACTACTCGGTTGCAAAGAGGATCTTGAGATACCTTAAAGGTAGCCTACATCTTGGCCTTTGGTACCCTAAGAACAATGATTTTTAACTAACTGGATTTTCAGATGAAGATTTTGGAGGCTGCAAAGAAGACAGGAAAAGCACAAGTGGTACTTGTCAATTCTTAGGAAGAAGGTTGATATCTTGGAGCAGCAAAAAGCAGACAAGTGTGGCAATATCCACTGCTGAGTTTAAATACATTACTGC
The DNA here is from genome assembly GCA_033032865.1 of Dactylorhiza incarnata. Lineage (NCBI taxonomy): Eukaryota > Viridiplantae > Streptophyta > Magnoliopsida > Asparagales > Orchidaceae > Dactylorhiza > Dactylorhiza incarnata. Next base: position 3,140,755 of record JAWHQI010000298.1, read on the forward strand.
AGGAAGTTGTTGTGCACAACTATTGTGGATTCAACACCAGCTCGAGGACTACAACCTCAAGGTAAGTGAGTCTCCCCTTTATTGTGACTCATCCAGTGCTATCTCTATTGCTAAGAATCCTGTCTCTCATAGCAGGACTAAGCACATAGAGATAAGGTATCATTTTATAAGAGAACATATTGAATGTAAAGATATCTGCCATGAATTTGTTCCCAATGACAATCAAGTTGATGATATCTTTACAAAGCCATTCGATGAGGCCAAGTTTAATGCTTTCAAAATTGAACTAGGAATGTTAAATTTTGAATAGAGTAAAATATTTCTCTCTTTCAATCATATATGATATAATGCATCTCTTGTTGTAACTTAAAGTGTTGTCACATCAACACTATTAGTGACATGATTAGGCCTTCAAACAATCATATCTCAAATGAATTTATGGTTAGGTAGTAAGATCAGCTAAAACAGAACAGTCTGTTTCAGCTGAGCCGCTGAGTTAGCTGGGAAAAGTCTCAGCTGAGCCGCTGAGATGGGTAAATCTGTCCCAGCGGTTGACAGTGCTCTGTCCCAGTGGCTAGGTCGTCATCTTAGCGGTTCTGCTGAGACGGGTTAATTTCATTATACTTTGACTAAATGCAACCCTAAATTGACAAATTTCCACTAACAATAATAAGAGAAATTAAATCTAATTATTAGGGTTAATTATACCAAAATTAGGTTATATAAATAGTCTATCTTAATTAATGAAAGGTTCACGACCCTTCTTTCCTAGCCGTCGAGACGAATCACCTTCTCTTCCATCCCAGCACATTTCTCTACCATAGCAATGGCTCCCAAAAGTTCTAAAGATCTTCTTGAAAGATATGAGATAGTCAGGAATGGCTTTTCCCATGCTCCTGAAGAAATCAAGGGAGTGATTCAACTCCTTGAAGACCAAGGACTGGAATTCCTTCTCTCTGAACTAAGTACCATTCTCAGAACTGAAGTTCTGGAATGGTTTAACAATGCCAAATTATCCTCCTGAAAGTCATCCATCAAATCAAAAATAGGAGAAGAGAGGATAAAAGTCACCCCTGCCCTGATAGAAAAGCCCTTCATCTTCCTTCATACAACTCAAGCGAGGAGGAAGAAATCTCTAAGACAAACAAGAAGAAAGCATTAAAAGGGACATAATATAATGATACCAAGATTGGATCATTAAAAAGGAAATTTTTCAACTAGAGGGGAAGCTATTATCAGATATTGTGTGAAAAGCCTTACTTTGCAAACCTAGATCCCATGACACAATCTCACAATATATGTTTGACCTCATGACCAGGATCATACTGAAAAGAAAATCATCTTATGGAGCAGTGATTTTCCAAAGGATCATGGAATGTTTGCAGTCACCCAATTTGGGTAGAATCCTGTCCCTGTACCTAATCCAATCATACCCTAAGAATTTCAGCAGATCCAAAGGTTCAAGCCTTCACTATCTAAAAAGAATGGATATTAAGACCCTGGACAGGTTCATCATGGTACTTCCAATGAGTCAGCCCACTGTAGCAAAAGAAAAAGGAAAGATAGCATCCAAATCCTCAAAGAAAATTACACTAATTATGTCAAGCTTTGAGCTTGACCACTCAGATGAAGATGAAGATGTTGGTGCTGACATTGTTCACACAACATTCTTGATAATGTTGCTCCACAGGATGACAGGCCAATTGACAATATCCATCCACACGAGCTGGACATGGATATAACTCCTGGTAACTAATCTTTCAAACTTCTAACTACTCATTTAATTAATAAATCATAACAAATCTATTAGGTAGTCAATTCTGACATTTACATAATGTGGACCATATCTCCTAAAGGACAAATGGGTGCTCCAACTGAGGAGGAGCATCAATATGACCCAGCCCCCTTAGACATTACAAACATCAATGATGCTGATGAGGACAAAAGACAATCACCTCAGGATTTACAAGGTCAGATTGACAAATTTCTCTTCAATCTTGAATAAAGAATTAGACTCAATCCTGATAATGAACCAGCCCTCTGGTCCTTACCTTCACCAGGAAAATCTAGTGCCCTATCTGAGGGGGAGAAGCAGAAAGAGCCAACTGCTGAGAAAGATGAAGTTCTTGGTAAGCCTAACAATCTTATCTTTAGAATTTCTAAGTATTTAACTCTAACTTTAACTAATTGTCCCAGCCTTCCTGGACTCATCTGACAAGGATGCTCTCTCTGAGGGGGAGGGGCAAGATAATGATGATAATGATGATCTGTATGATAATAAAGATAATGGTGATGAAGATGATCTGGATGATGATCAAGTCCACCCTGATCACATTGATGATACAACATCATTTGCTGAGCTGGTGAATGCCCCAGCTGCAGTCTTGCCTAAACCTCCAGTCAACATAGTGCTCAACATTATCAACCCTCTAGGTTCACCAAGGCCCCCAACCCCAATGATCAATATTCAACAAGCCTCCACTTCCAACTCACCTAATGAGAATCTTCTCTATGCTATCAACCTGCGGCTACAGTCTCATCTCACTTCCATGAAGACACATGTGGATCAATCAGTTATATCAGTCAGAGAATATATTGATCAGTCCATCAGGAATGTGAAGGCTGAAGTCATGACTAAGGTCAAGGAGATAAAGGAGAGCACTGAAATGCTCAACAAATAGATGACCAAATGGTTTGACCTTGCTGAGAAGACAGTAATTTCACAGAATACAATTCTAAGATCCATGGACAAACATCTCAAACTATCTGAACAAGATTTGTCATATGTCAAAAATTATGTCAGCAAAACAGATGAAGTATAGAGAAATCAACCAATCATCTTCAAGATTTTGTCTACTCCACTGCCATGCAGTTGGATCAATAAGCTGACAGGAACAAGGAAGAGCTGAAAGCTGACATTGCTAATGTCTCCCAATCTATTGCAGCCTCAGTCACAGCTTACCACTTTAATTCTGAAATAGTCAAACTACAAGAGGTGCTTCATGATGATATTGAGAATGCTTTCCAAACCCTGTCTGGCACAATCTACACAGCTAAACAAGATCTACATCAACAGGTATTTGAAGAAGCCAGAAAGGGCGAGGACACAAATGCTATCATAAATTCCGACCTTACACTGAAAGTTCTACAAGGTACAAGGATAGCTCTGAATCTTCCTATCCTAGATGTCATTAGGGCAGAAGATTAGGATTTCCCACATCAAGAAGAAATTGCCAAGAATGAGAGATTGAAAAAGAGAAGAGAAAGAGAACATGTAATGTTGGCTGAAGAATTCATGGCCAAGCAAAGGGATGTGCAAAATAGAGACCCAGACTATGAGCAATGGAGTGATTACTCCAAGGACATAATTATGAATTCCTAGATAAGCCATGGTCAGGTTTGTAAAGATATTGAAAAGCTTTATCCATCTGAAGATTGGATAAAACATCTAGAGAGAAATTCAAAGAGAGAAAGACTTTTCAAAGCCAATCTAGTAAGAAAAGAAAATCCAAAGAGAATGCCTTCTAGATACATCACAAAGCCATTTCTGTATTTGCAAAGGCAAGAGAACAATAGAGGAATTGCTGAAATTAAGGCTGCCAATGCTGAAAAGAAGGAGCCTCCAGTTCAAGAAGATGTATTTGCTGAAGACATAGATGCTGCAGCAAACCAAGATGCTTCAGTCAAAGGAAAAGAAGCAGCTGCTGATTTTCCTGAATGCACTTCTTCTAAGAAAAGAAAACTCTAGATGAATGTTTAAATATTTTGTGAATATGAGAATGCAAATTAAACTATGACTCATTACTCTATCAGAACTGCTTATGAATGGAATGTTGAACTCATCACCTCATGTCATTAGCTAATATGAGCTTTAAATAAAAGTTTACTCTACTGTTATTGATTAAGTTAATCTGTGATGCACTATCATGTGTATTTAATCATATTATGGGACTGTTAAACTCTGGTTGTAACATATTTGGCATGAATATCTTGTGTTATAATTTTATCCTAAATATTATAACAATGTTTATGAGTATGATATAATGATTATCATGTTATGAAGTTACATGACAAATGTTGATATGGTATGTACTTTAGCCTTTGAGGGTGTTCTGCCTTCTTCAAATAGGGGGAGATTGTTGGGAAAATGACCCTCAATGTTCCCTTGATTTGAAGAAGCTTCACACTCAATGCTAAGTGCAAGTTGTATTTGATAAACCCCATTCTGTTTGAGGACCATGCAGGATTAGGTCATACCATGGTGTGATGTATGCTCAGTAGGTTTACTGTCAAGACTGCTGAGACAAGCTCTCAGTCTCAACTGAACCGCTAAGACAAGGCCAGGAGCCACAGAGAAGGTCTCTGGGTCTATTGAGCTACAGATAGAAGAAAATCGCTGAGACAATTGTCTGTCTCAGTGGATCCACTGGTATGGGACAGAAGTAGCCGCTGAGACAACATACCATCTCAGCCCAACCGCTGAGAAAGATTCAAAATGATCTGACGGGTTCTAATTTTGGCGCATGCTGCAGAAAGGCTTCTTAGGGTCCACCAATCACTCTCATACCTGTCAGAAGGACAGCTAAGAGACGTTGAAGATCATTGGAGTATAAAATAATAAGTCAGGTCTTTGGAAAGATACTCTCCTACATTTTTACTCTCCAGCACACAAAAGAAGAACAACATTACTGTTCCATTGTTGGCAGCAAAGAAACTTTCACTTCCTGATTACCTGAGGCTACAAGGAGAGAAGAGATTGCTCCTGTTGTTCAACTCAAGAAAGAGCAAGCTGATCAAGTCCATCAACTAAAGGAAAGGATCAAGAAGAATCAGGTAGGGGCATTTCTACTCCTCCCTGGTTCAAGACTGCAACAGCAGTTGCTCAGAAGCAGAAGACCACCTCTTTTATGTTCTGATTGTAATCCCATATTATCACTTATGTAGGAACTTAATTGTTCTGAGTTTGTAGGGCATCTTTTCCTGAGGGTGTAGGGCTGTTTGGCCTGAGCTGTAGAGCTGAAAGGTCTGCTTGAGTGTAGGACCATTGTGTGATCTGAGGTAGGGGTGTTGAGCCTGAGGAAGGGATGTTGTGCCTGAGGTAGGGTTTGGGAAAACCTGAGAGATCCTAAGGGATCTGTGTTGTAGGCTCTTGGAGCTGAGTTTGGAGAAGTTGGCCTTATCTAACTCATTGGTAGAAAGGTGAAGGGGGAAAGAGGACTACTCAAGACAACCTATCTTGAGGAACCTCTATAAAACTTTGAGTGTTTTCTGTGCTTCATATTTTACTAACCTAAAATCAGAAAACAGTTAGCCTAAAACAAAAGAAACCTATTCACCCCCCTCTAGGTGTCTAAGACTATATCTTAAATAAACTATCAAGAAATAAAATAAAGGATGCAATTTACATATGGAAGAACTTCTATCGTAGGTTCTCCCTCTCCAGAAAACTCAGACGACTGTTTTCCCAGGCAACGGTGCCAAGAACTTGATGCGCAAATCTAGCACACCGATATAGGCAAAAGCAAGACTGCGGCACGAAATAACAGTGTACCGATCATTCAAGTAATATAAAATGGGCGAGTAATTCCCAAGTATCGAATCTCGAAGGAACACAGTAAGGTGGAGTTATCTATGGAGGAAGTACTTGAGATTGAAGTCCTTTAGGTCGGATGGATTGCGAAAAGGGGTGATTTGGATTATGGAAAATAAAATAAAAGAACTAAACTACTACTATGCAGTCCGTTATGCACTGCTTTGCTGTGCGGATGGAAACTATGCAGGCTGTTATGCACTGCTTCACTAGGCGGATGGGCGAGAAGGAAAGCGGATTGATTGGTTCACACCGATGGAGTCGAGGTGGATTATACGGGCCGTTAGCACCGCTTAGCTTGGCAGATGGAAGAGTATGCACACAAAATGGGCGAGTAGGCTAGCAGAATGAAGTGAAGGGTGGAGTGGATTTGGTGGCACACCTCAAATACACATATAAACAAGATAATTTCATAAAAGATGAAATATGAATTAACACACAAGTTTATAGTGCACATCATCATTAAAATGAAGATTACATTCATAAACATCCACACAAGTTAGGGAAAAAGGCAAGAGATACGACCGAATCCGGAGGCTTGTTGTAGATTCTAGGTAGGAATCAATGGGTTGTCAATCTGCGTCCTAGCTCGATCCCAACTATCGTCCAGGGTAGAGGAGAGCTATCACTTCCTCCTAATGGGACCGTCTTCTCCGGTAAACTACAATTCGGTCACGTCTGATTCGAAGAACTCTTTGCTTGGAGATGAAGATGAGGGTGGAATCCTCTCCTTGAAGTACTTGGATGATGGAGGCGGCCGAGAGGATGCTCCGGCTTTAGATTTGCAAGGAAATGGCGGTCGGAGCTCCTTCTTAAGGTGGGTGGCGTTGGAGCGATGAAAATGGCAGAACTGGAACCCTTCTGGCGCGAAAAAGAAGAACGATCCGGTCTAGGGTCAGACCTGCTGCTTTTATAGAAATAGTCAGAAATTTGGTCACGCACGGTCGAACGCACGACCGTGCATGTACCGTATGATATTGAATGTTCAGCAGCCCAGGACGATGAAGCAGATCGCCCATGCGATTTTACTCACGCATGGTCGAAACTGACCGTACGTAAAAATGCACGGGCAAATCCAAATGGCTCGAAAACAGGCTAACATAGGGAGATCATGCATTTCCTTCGCGCACAGGTGAACTACCCGTGCGTGAACAAAATGCACAAGCCGGGGCAGATCACCATTATTAGGTACAGGAGGAATCACACGATCGTAGGGATCGTGCGTTAAGGAAATGCACGACCGTGCGATTTCTCCAGGTTGCAATACCAAAAGAATGAAGATCTACCCACCTGCAATATAAACCAACAAGCTGGGGCACAAATCACCAGCACACAGAAATATATAATAACAACAAAATGAAGACATGGGGAGCACCCAGAAAAACCCAGAAGAACCCAGAAAAAGCCACCTATGCAAACTTCAGATATGTGGAAAGGAAATACAGGAGGGTATATGAGGACTTGTTCATCTTTCTCAAGGAAAGGAAGTGATACTCTTTTTGGGTAATCTATGATAAACTTTTGTTGATCATTAATCAGATACCTTCTCTATTTTTCAGCTCATTTATCTTATTCTGTTATCATATTGTCTTGTATGTTTGTTTATGTAAAACTGTGTAAAATCACTTTAAAAAAATTGTGAAATTTATTAAGATAAATATGAGGAGATTGTTGGGAAAAACTTACCTAAAGGTGATTTTATCTCTTAGGATAAATTACCCATTGTATAGTGAGGGTAATCTTGTCAATAGATGTCTTAAGATGTCGCACTCAACCTAGGGTGTCAAGGCCAGATCAAGAGAAGCATAATTTTGACAAAGTTAACATTTGCATCGAATCAATTTCGATGCAACATATCGAGTTAATGTCGACGCTACTCTGACTAGAAGTCCAAGGGTTCAACCCTATTATTGATGTAACTCAAGTCGACGTTATGTCGAATAGATATCGACATAGAGGCCATGGAACTGTCAAAGTATCTTGAGAAGTTGATGTGATTACGGTAAGTGCACCGGTCGTTCAAGTAATAAAATTAGGAGAGACTCCCCGAATATCGTTCTCACAGGTTTGCAAGTTGGGTTGTATGAATTCTTGTTAGGAATTTACTCATATAGATTCTTAGGTAAGTAATAAAAGGATGGGCGGTTTGATGTTTTTAATTTCCTATACTAGGGACAATGAATGAAAATGCGGGCCTAAAGATCCGCTTCGCTTGTCAGGATGGAGTGCAGGCCGCGATGCCGTGCTTCGGTGAGCGGGTGGAGGAGAAGGCTAGCGGATTGAGGGTCGAAGGCACCTCATCACGGAACACGCTACTAGCAATTGCTAGTACGGTGCACTACAGAGCGGTGGAGCGGATGTGAGACTAGGGCGCTCCTCGAATCGCAAAAACCACAACACAATTCCAGAGAAGAAATCACAATAACTTAAATGTAGTTATGAACATCATCATTCGCAAAGTACATCAAACAAGAAGAAATCCTAAACCATACACCAAAGGGAAAGAAATAACCCAATATCAAAGACTATGCTGAAGAGTCGCGGCCGGAATCGCAGGGTTCTCAAGCCTCGTCCGTGCTCAGTCTTCAGTTGCGTCTGGGGTACAGAGGAGCTGTCACCTTCTTCTACTTGACCCATCTTCTTCATTGTTTAGCTCAAGCTACCCTTTTAGAGATCCCTAGAATGTATCAAAAGTCTTCCGTCGATGGCGTTCTTGGACTCGTGGATGATGGAGGAGGCCAAGGAGAGAGCTTTGGCAGGAGATTTGTAGGCGAAAGGTTGCCGGAACTCCTCCCAGGTCAGGCGGTGGTGGAGAGGCGAACTGGGCAAAAAATGGCAGGCTTGCAGAGATTTTCCCGCGGGGTCCTTGATAGCAGCAGAATTCCTGCTTTAAATACTAAAACAACACAAATTTAGTCACGCACGGTCGAATGCACGATCGTGCATTGTCCGTGCGTTATTTAATGAAAAGATATGCCTTGAGGAAGAAGCAGCAGCGCCCGTGCGTTTTACTCACGTACGGGCGAAGCCGCCCGTGCGTAAAAATGCACAATCAAATCCAGAATGTCTAAAAACCAGGCAAAACAGGCGATCGTGCGTTTTCTTTGCGCACGGACAACTGCCCGTGCGTAAAAACGCACGAACAAAGTCAGATCACCGGTTTTCTACCCAGAATATGTCGCACGACCGCATCCATCCGTGCGTCAAGGAAAATTCACGACTGTGCGATATAAGCATTCATGATTTCTGAGCAAAATGGGATGATTAACCATATGCAAGAATAGCAATCCAGCTGGGGATACACTTCCAGCACCAATCAATCAAAGAAAAAGGGTTTGGGGAGCACCATATGCTTACCCCCAACAACATGTAATGCAACTGCACACCAAAACGGGCTTAAACAGAGCACAAAGCACATAAGTGCGCGAACAAATGCATAGGAGAAATACAAGCAATAATCGCTCGAAACAGATGTGCAAAAGAGTGAAAACTAGCCCGGATGATTCCATAAAAGTGTATATAAATGAGACTCATCACACCCCCAGACTTAACCATTTCCTCGTCCCGAGGAAATCATTCCTTATGCATACTGAAAAATTGATTAGCTGGCTAAACAATTGTAGAAGCAGAGTACCATGCGAAGTCACATGCTCCCGCGCGTAGAAATGCAGTAGAGGAAATTTTTAATTATACAAATACTTTGTAATAATCCAAGAGCATACATATATATTATTTATACTCAAAGGTTGAATCACGGTGAATCGTCTGGTCTCGTGTAGGAAGAGAGTAAATAGATCGCTGAGATGAGCATTGCTCAAGATTGGGGTGCAAGACAAACTCCACCGAAATCCATCGATGTCAGTGACCATAAGCTCGCCCGGTCACATTCTCTCCACGACACTAGATTGGTTCAAGGCGTGAGTCAGTAGGACTTTAGGTTAGAGATGGGGCTTGGGTTACGGTGAGGTAAACAAAGGTAAACATGGAGGCAGAGCACACCTAACCCGACATGAGCTTAAGGTAGAGCTACCCGTACGACTATAAATAAACAAGTGCACCACACCCTAGACTTGGACTTTTGCAACATAGGTGTGTGCACTGCCTACTCCCAATACCAATACATACAAATTTTTTCATTTTAACTTTTTCATAACAATCTTTTCTTCTCTCTCTTTTTTTTTTCATTTTTCATTCTTCTTTTTCTTTCTTGTCTTTTTTGCATCGCAACACCTTGGGTTTAACTCGGATGAGGCGGCCTCGGTTGGCTTCCGGACGCTTGAGCATCATATTGATGCTGGCCCGGTTGTCATCGTTGGCCTACAATGTTTTGATTCCAGGAAAAATTGGGGTGATTTCTCACACCCGGATTATACGTGTTAGAGAAAGGTGCATTGCGGTTTTGATTTTGGACAAAATTAACACAGTCTTCTAAATTGAAATATTAGAGCTCGGAAGAGACTTCACCTGAGGGACATTCATATGCATGATTTACAGGGTTCCCGCACCCGAGACAAGAAATGTCCATCACTGGAGCGGATGAAGAGGCAGGCTTCTTCAACAATGTGATGCTCTTAGCTGGTGCTCCAGAGGTGCATACTTCAAAAAGTCCTCTCGCATTCCTTGGGGTGTTTCGTCATGCAGTCCATAATGAGCTATGATTGGCGATGTCTTGTAGAATCCACAGTGCTTCTTCAGGAGTGTGGTTCAGAAGGGTTCCACCGGCAGCAACATCAATCATAGCCCTATAGTTAGGCTTTATTGCAAAATAGAAGTTCTCCACCAAATTCCATGGTTGAAACTCATGATGGGGGCATTTCCGCAGAAGGTCCATGAACCTTTCCCACGCTTCCGCCAGGGTTTCCTGGTCATTTTGCCGGAAGGTTGCGATCTCCCTTCTCATGCTCACTATTTGATCAACTGGGTGGAACTTGGAGAGTAATTTTCCATGCAGCGCATCCCAGGTGGTAGCTATGCCCGGCGGAATTATATGGATCCATGCCTTCGCCTTGTCACGGAGGGAGAACGGGAATAATCTAAACTTCACTGTGTCATCCGCTATTCCGGGATACCGGAATGTTCCGCAGATCTCCAAGAATTCTGCCAAGTGAAGATGGGGGTCTTCACTTGCCATCCCAGAAAACTGGGCATTTGTTGCGGATAATGTTCAGGATCGCCGGCTTGATCTCAAACTGATTGTTCGTGATAGCTGGGCCAAAGCTGGGATACACACTCCCCACAGTGGGAGTGGTATAATCCAGCATCGTTCTAGGCCTCGCCCGGGCCACCTCGTTCTCATCAGCAACATGACCTGCAGCGGGTGCATTCTCACCCTCGGGGTTAATCTCATTCCTATTGATGTTGAGATCAATGGCCGCAGCAGCACAACGATGTGCGTGCACCGTCCTCTTAATTTCAGGGTCGTACTCCAAGAACTCTTCAGGGCCTTGCCCCTGCATAAACTAACTTACACAAACAAAGAAAAATAGAGAAAGAAATAAAAAACAACTAAGAATCTTTATAGTAGCCTCCTTGAAGAAAAATTGATAAAACGCTCGCAGTCCCCGGCAGCGGCGCCAAAAACTTGATTCGATAACGGCAAGTGCACCGGTCGTTCAAGTAATAAAATTGGGAGAGACTCCCCAAATATCGTTCTCAGATGATTGCAAGTTGGGTTGTATGAATTCTTGTTAGGAAATTACTCATATAGATTCTTAAGTACATAATAAAAGGATGGGGGGTTTGATGTTTTGGATTTCCTATACTAGCAAAAATGAAAGAAAATGTTGGCCTAAAGCTCCGCTTCGCTTATCAGGATGGAGTGGAGGCCACGATGCCGTGCTTCGGTGAGCGGGTGGATGAGAAGGCTAGCAGATTGAGGGTCGAAGGCACCTCGTCATGGAACAAGCATCTAGCAATTGCTAGTATGGTGCACTACAGAGCGGTGGAGCGGATGGGAGACTAGGGCGCTCCTCAAATCTCACAACCACAACACAATTCCATATAAGAAATAACAATAACTTAAATGCAGTTATGAACATCATCATTCGCAAAGTACATCAAACAAGAAGAAATCCTAAACCATACACAAAAGGGAAATACATAACCAAAGCTCGAAGACTATGCTGAAGAGTCGCGGCCGGAATTGCAGGGTTGTCAAGCCTCGTCTGTGCTCGGTCTTCAGTTGCGTCCGGGGTACAGAGGAGCTGTCTCCTTCCTCTACATGACCCGTCTTCTTCGTTGTCTAGCTCAAGCTACCCTTTTCAGAGATCCCTAGAATGTAGCAGAAGTCTTCCGTCGATGGCGTTCTTGGACTAGTGGATGGTGTAGGAGGCTAAGGAGAGAGCTTTAGCGGGATATTTGCAGGCCAAAGGTTGCCGGAACTCCTCCTAGGTCAGGCGGTGGTGGAGAGGCGAACTGGGTGAAAAATGGCGGGCTTGCAGAGGTTTTCCCGCGGGGTCTTTGATAGCAGCAGAATTCCTGCTTTAAATACTAAAACGGCACAAATTTAGTCACGCACGGTCGAACGCATGATCGTGCATTATTTCATGAAAAGATATGCCTTGAGGAAGAAGCAGAAGCGCCCTTGCATTTTACTCACGCACGGGCGAAGCCGCCCGTGCGTAAAAACGCACGATCAAATCCAGAATGGCTAAAAACCAGCCAAAACAGGCGATCGTGCGTTTCCAGTTGCCCGTGCATAAAAACGCACGAACAAAGTCAGATCACCGGTTTTCTACCCAGAAGATGGCCCACGACCGCAGCCATCCGTGCATCAAGGAAAACACACGACCGTGCGATATAAGCATTCATGATTTCTGGGCAGAATGGGATGATTAACATCCTGCAAGAAGAGCAATCCAGCTGGGGATACACTTACAACACCAATCAAACAAAGAAAAAGGGTTTGGGGAGCACCATGTGCTTACCCCCAACAACATGGAATGCAACCTCACACCAAAATGGGCTTAAACAGAGCACAAAGCACATTTGTGCGAGAACAAATGCATATGAGAAATACAAGCAATAATCGCTCAAAACAGATGTGCACAAGAGTGAAATCTAGCCTGGATGAGTCCATAAAAGCATATATAAATGGGACTCATCAGAAGTCGATGCAGCTTCTACTTCAACTCAAAGCAGAAGGAAGTATCTGTCGAAGCCATTTAAAGTTGACGCAACGTCGACTTCATCTCGACGCATATAATGCAGTTCAGAGCCATGTCATCAACTCGACGGTTACGTCGATAAGGTATCAACGCAACATCGACTAGAAGAGTGCAATCAGAGCAAGGATGAATTCGAAGTTGCTCCTACAAGAATTCGAAGGTGCGTCAATAAGAGAGGAAGAGAACTCGACGCTACGTCGAATACAGTCTGAAAAGGGAAACCTTTTTAGCTGTCATTTTGGACCCTCTCTCATGGACCACCTCACTCAAGACCATTCTCCAACGGCTCATTAATTGCCTCAAATAGAATGAAGAACTAAAAGAGGACAAAAAGCTTTCTTGAAAACAAGCTTAATGTTGGTGAACGGGTCGGGAATTAAAGAAGGAAAGAAAGAGATTGTCCAGAGCAGAATACCTTTTCAGGTCTTACTAGAAAGAGAAACAAATTCAAATCTGAAGGGGGACAATAAAAGGCAATAGAAGAAAGAGAAGGGTAGAGCATTCATCACAATCAGCTATACTGTTCTATTAGAGATTTTCTCTTCTTCTACTTCTTCCTCTCTCAGAAACCCTAATAGAGAATATACATAAAAGAAATAACTGCTGCTCTCCCCCTATCTCAGAACAGAACAGAACAAGGCTGCTCATCATCATAATCTTATAGCAGCCAAGAGTTCAATCAGAAAGTAGAAACAAAAAGGATCTGACATTCATAAGCTCCTGCAATACAACACTATCATAAGCAGGAGTTAATCAAGAGCAGATCCAGCGAAAGATTCAAGAAGCTGTTCTTCATACAGTCTTCATAAGAATTCTGAAAACAGAATTCTTCCTCTTCTTCCCAGATTTCTTTCTCCTTCTCATTCCCAATTATATAGAGTTTTGAGAATCCCTCTTCCAAAGGATTTAGTGGTTTAAGATCTCCTTATCAAAATATATGGTGGTTCAAGATCTCCATATCAAAAGATCTGGTGGTTCATGATCTCCTTGTCAAAAGATCAGTGGTTCTAAGAGTCTCCTTACCAAAAGACTCAAGCACAGTTGGTGCATTCCTACCAGGTGGGAGAAGAGGGGAGTACCCTCATTTTGGGTAACCTCTATAGAAATCTATGTGTCTCCTGGATTATCTATTTTTTGTGTTGTCCCTCATAGCATAGATTACTTTACTATTTTCCTGCTTTATATTTCAGCATTGTTTTATTCTGGATAAGTATTTGTTGGATCATAACACTTAGGTTTTTATTGTACTTGCACAGTTAGGTTAGAAATATATTTAAATCTCTATTCACCCCCCCCCCCCCCCCCTAGAGGATTCTCAGAGCCACACTGTGCACTTTCAATACCTGATCAGGATGATCCTGATTTTCTTCATCATCAAACATGGCCATTAAGCCATATCATTCTTTGTCATCTTCAACCTCCTCAATATCACTATCTAAATCTAACATAGGGGCCCTGATGCCAACCTTAGCAGCTCTATAATCTTCATCCTCTTCAGCTGCAAACATCCCTATGTTGGCTTCCTCATCTTCTTCAGAATCTGAGGATGAAGACTCAGATTCACTCCAACTCTTCTCCTTCTTTGCTTGAAAGGATTGATCACATTTCCTTCCCTTCTGGTGATGATTCTTCTTATCACCTCTTTCCTTTCACTTGACTAGAAAGTCAGCTATGACATGTCCAGGCTTGCTACAACAATAACATATAACATTATTTAAAATATGTTTAACATGTTTAGGGTCATACCTGTCACCCTTGGGGTGCTGCCTTTCTGATCTGATGTATTCCTTCTTGGGATGTGAGGAGGAGGAATGTTTGTTCTTCCACTATTTCCTCCTCATCAGCTTCTTGAAGTGCCATGAGAATGCAACAAACTCCTCATCTGATGAGTTGCTATCAGATGTGCTAGGCTCAAAGTTTTCTTAGTCAGCATCCCTTCTTGGTGGAGAAGGCTTTCTTTCTTTGCTCTTTTTAGAGCTATCAGATTTGAGATTCATATTTCTCTCCCTTGCATGAGGCCTGGTGGATGTGTCCTCCTCCTTCCTTGGAGACAGCTGCATCTCATATGAGAGCAGCTTTCTAAATAGTGTATGAGGAGGAGTCTCATCCAGCTTTGCCACTTTTCTGATGGCACAAATCTTTGTATCTCAATCTCTAGTTAGAGATCTTAGTAATTTATCATTCAACTCATAATGGCTGAAGACCCTTCCATAGGTCCTTAACTCATTCACCACTCAGAAGAACCTCTCATAGCAATCAGCTATGCTTTCCAGACTGTGTTTCCTGAAGGCTTCATATTCCTAATTAAGGAGTGATTTCCTATCATCCCTCACTTCATATGTACCTTACATATATACAATAAGCATATCCCACATATCCTTGGCTGTCACAGTGCACCAAGTTCTGGAAGGTGGAAATCATCAATTGCATTTACTATTATGTTTTGTGCTCTCTTGTCCATGGTAGCAAGTGCAATCTCATCCTTAGTCGTTTCGGCATATGACTTGGCCACTTGCCTTGTTGGATCTATAGTGGATGGCTTTGTGAAGGCAAAAGGACCCTCCTTGACAGTAATGTATATCCTAGAGTATGAGGATTCCATGAACATCCTTTCCTTTTGCTTCCTCCTTCCTGCATATTGGCAACTTCATAGATCTCATCTCCTTCTGACCTCCAGTGGCATCCATTTGATTCAGACTTGACTACTCCTTGTAGGAACTGGTCAGACTGGTAAGTCCTTATTGACCAACCTACCTCTGATACAACTTTATAGTTTACTAGGTAGTATTCTAATTCACCTAGAGGGGGGGGGGGATGAATAGGTTTCTTTGTATTTTCTTAGTTATAGCTAGCTATTGTTAGATATTAGAAAAAGTAAATGCACAACACAGAAAACACATAGCTGTTTATAGTGGTTCCCTAAGACAGTGTCTCTATGGGTAGTCCACTTTCCATCTACACGTGTCTAATAGTGTGTTAGACAAGGCAACCTCTGTAAGACCCCATTTTTTCGCTACAAAACTGGGTCTTATTCCCATAACTGTCACTTTGCAGTGACACCAACACTCAGGAAGGTGTCCACTACAAAACGCCGATCCTGCCGGCCATGTCGATCACAGAAGATCGAAAAGTATAAACGAACAAATAGACGTTCAAATCCACAAATCACATGCTGTATATATAAATGTCCACATGATGCAACTGAATAAAAAGATAACAACAATAAAGGGCTCATGCCCTGTACATCATGTCCTCACTACAAGGTCACTCGCGGAAGCAAACTACTAATCACTCACTGATCCTGAAACTGGTTCTCCTGTGCTAAACTAACCCGCCTCAATCTGCACCGACCTCTGGTTCTGCTGCGTCTCCTCGGTCCCCTAAAATGATATGGTCCACCAACCATTAGTCAAATGACTAAGCCAATCCCCCACCCCTCCCCCAGTGACTCTGAGGCAACGAGCGGGAGGAATGAAGCGGAGGACAGCAAGGGGTATAAAACAAACTAGATGGCGGCAAATCTAGTCTACAGGAAAAGTCTACCACTACACAGTATATAAATATAGTCGAAGCAATAATTAAAGCATGGTAAAGAGCACGTAAAGAACAGTAAGTAAAGATAAGTACATAATAGAAAGTAACCATTGATTTATTGGAATGACTATACAAACATATAGACCAAGGGGTCGTTTAGCAAGACCAATCGTATAAAAAGTCCAATACCAATTTATACGATAGGGGTAGGGGTTGAAATGCAATGCTTATTGTTGGACATGTGTGTCACATCGCTTTTTTTGAGAATAACAAATCCCATAATATATTTGATCTTGCATGTCGTGTGTATATAGTGTGCAGGAACTATAGGAGTAATAGTACTCCACAGGTAGAAAGCAGTGTACAACCCTCATTCTCCGAAGGTGGGCCCCACTAAAAGCCACGTAGGCGGAGGTCAAGGTCAAAAGGTCAAGACAGAAGTCAACAATCCCAAAGATGAAGGAAGATCAAGAGCTTTGGTTGTGCGAGAAGGTACTCGCTCGGCCCATGACGAGGAGGAAAGCCCTGCCCGGCGTTCCCTACCCGGCCAGGGGAGGAAGCCATGAGCTCGGACCTACTCGCCTATTGGCGACTTGGTCAACCAACTCGCCAATTAGGTCTGGGGTCCTTACCTGCTCGCCCACCTATTGCCTTGTCTAAAAAACCAACTCTAGGGGGTCAGGGATGGTCATCTGTTTCCCCCCACTAGGATTTGTCTATAAATAGACCCCCAGGGGTACTAGAAATGGCACTTGTCAAAATTAGAGCTGCACCCCTCCCCCTTTGACAATCAAGATATCATGTGCCTACCTAGTACCGAGCTCGGCCATTCATGGTTTTGGAGGGGAAGACTCTCTAGAGCTTCTGGGTACGTGGTGGGACCTCCCTGCCGCAGCACCTGGGGTTGTGTCCTTTTTCTCTCTCCATTTCATTCGTCATAGCTAACCCAACCTTCTCGCTCAACTGTTGGGCAAGTAGCCTCAGGCTGCATTGATCCGAATCTTGAGGCCAGGAATTTCCAGGCGTCAACACTTTGGTGCGGTGAGCGTGGATCGCGGCCAGAGGAAGAAAGTCTGGTAGCAAAGCGAGATGGTAACAGTTAGCGACCACGAGGAAGTGGCGGGGAACCCAGCGCGATGAGGCGAGTTCGTGTCGTTGGCTGTCTTTGAGGAGTTCGCGAGGAGGATGGAAGGCTCCATGCGAGCAACTCTTCTACCTCGCATGGAAGGAACGGCGACTTCGCCTCATCGCCCGGGTCCGTCTGAAGGAGGTGCTCGCACTCAGCGAGCAGGGAAGGAACATGTCGAGGAGTTCGAACGCCCAAGGAAGTCGCAATTTGGTCTGCAGGCGTCGCAAGTAGCTGGCGGAACTCGGTTCCGCGAGGAGGATGAGCAGGCGAGGCACTACAATACTCGCCAGGCTAGCGAGTATGTTGGAGATACTCGGCCAGATGATGATCATCTCCAGATCGGGGGAAGGATCCCATTCTGCGAGGAGATCCTCGCCGCACCAGTGCCAGAGGGGTTCAGGGATCCCTCGATGAATTACAACTCGGGGAGAGAGGACCCCATCCGTCATATCCAATGGTTTGAGGATGTTGCTTCCCTTCGGACCATGTCGGACGCCTTTAAGTGTAGGTTGTTTGCAATCTCCCTTCGAGGGAAGGCAAGGGACTGGTTCCACTAGTTGTCGGAAGGCTCCATCTACTGCTTTGAAGACCTTTGCCGGGGGCTGAACATGCGGTTCGCCACGGCGAAGAAGTTGAAGAAGGAGTCTACGACCCATTTACATCTGACCCAGGGACCAAAAGAAACGCTGGGGGACTACATCGATCGCTTCCAGGAAGAGGTTCTACACATTCAGGAGGTGGATGGTCGCACCCTGCGGTTGGCCCTAACCTTCGGCCTCCGTGAGGGCCTCTTTAAGTTGGAGATCGGTAGGAATCCTCCCTACTCCTACGCCAACCTCAACGAAAGGGCAAACCAGTTTGTCCAGGGTGAAGCTTCCAACCGCGGCTTCCTAGCCAGGCTCACCCGAGTGACCAAGGAGGACGAGGAAGAGGAGGAGGAAAGTCCCCCTGAGAGAAGGAAGAAGGAAGAGCCCAGGAGGGCGGAGAAGCGGAAGCCAGAAGGAAGAGGCAGAGAGGAGAGAAGAGAAAGAGAACCCAGGAAGGAGGAGCCAAGGAGGAATGATGAGAGAAGGCTCATCGTGGCTTCGGAGCGTCGGGAGGAGGAAAGACGCTACCAAGTCCCCACTAACCGGCCACCGTGGAAGCCGGCCAGGGGACCTCAACATCAGGAGTGGGGAAGGAGATCCCCGGAGAGGAGGCGTTACGACAGGCCAGAGAGACGCCAGGAAAGAAGAAGGGAGGAAGCAATGGCGGTTGCCAGGCGCGGCAATCGCCAGGGCCGGAAGAACCGGAAGCAAAGGAGGCCGCAGGAAGAGGAGGTTCCCCTCTACTGTGACCTCCACCAGGTGGAGGGGCATTTCACGATGTCCTGCCCAGAATTTTGGGAAGCCAGGAGGAGACTGGCAGCAGGAGAGGTTAACGTGGAGCAGCGGAGGATAGAAGGTCCGGTCGAGCAGCCGGCGGTTCAGGACGCCGGCTGAAGAAGGAACGAGGACCGAGTCGACCACGGAGGTCGAGGAGAGGTGGCCCCTGGAGGTAGAGGAGTGGGGGTGATCCACAGGGGTGCGGGGATAGGAGCTTCCCGCAAGGGAAGTCTCCATCAAATCTATCGAAGGAGCGTCGCTTCGACCTCGCAGGCACCGCCCCCGTTGGAGGAGATCACCTTCTCTGAAGAAGACATGCTAGGGAATAAGAACCCCTTTCATAACGCCCTCGTGATCCCGGCCGCCGTAGAAGACTTTACCGTTGATCGAATCCTGATCGATGACGGGAGCTCCGTAAACATCATTTTCAAGGAGACGTTTGACGGGTTGGGCGTCGGAGCAGGAAGGATCTGGGCACCGGATGGTCCACTTTTTGTCTTCTCTGGAGAGAAGCAGGAAGTGGAGGGAGGAGTAGATCTCCTTGTAACACTCGGGGGCACCCCTCTCCAGTGCCGCTTCATCATCGTGGACGCCCCGAGCTGCTACAAGGCCATCTTCGGGAGGCCACTTCTCAACACCTTCAAGGCCATCCCATCCTCATACCATCAGTGCCTCAAGTATTGCCAAGGTGAAGTCCAGGTGAGGATCAGGAGCGATCCAAGAGCCGCCCGCGAGTGCTACCTCAGCTCGGTTAGCACCATCAGCTGGATGGCTGATGCAGAGGAGTTCGACAGGGTTACTGGAGGTACGGCCCGGTAGGAGGCGTCCGAGGAAGTGGAGGAGATCGAGGTACTCTCCTCAGCAGGAGTATCGGGACTGCTGAAGATCGGTGGATCGCTGAAGATCACCGAGAAGGTGGAGATGGCCACGTGCCTGCAAGATAACGTTGACGTCTTCGCCTGGAGTGCTGCTGAGATGCCCGGGATCGACCCAGAGGTTGCCTGCCACCACCTCAACCTCGACCCCGCGGTGAAGCCCGTCCGCCAGAAGAAGAGGTCAACCGCCACCGTGTTGGCCGAACCTATCCATGAAGAGGTGAAGAAGTTGTTGGACGCAGGTTTTGTGTCGGAGATCCAGTACCCAGGCTGGGTCTCCAATATTGTAATGGTTAAGAAGGCTGTAGGCAGCTGGAGAATGTGTGTGGACTTCTCTTTATTAAATAAAAGCTGCCCCAAGGATTGTTATCCCTTGCCTCGAATCGACACGCTGGTTGATTCAGCCGTCGGTTTCCCTGTAATGAGTTTTCTTGATGCGTTTTCGGGATACCACCAGATCCGGATGTATCCCCCCGATTGCCGCGATGTTTCCTTCATCACTGGGGACGGGTGCTATAGCTATAAAATGATGCCCTTTGGGCTAAAAAATGCAGGAGCCACCTACCAGCGGATGATGGAACTTATCTTCAAGGAGCAGAAGGGAAGGAACCTGGAGGTATACGTGGACGACCTCTTGATCAAGAGCAAGAGCGTCCCGGAGCATATAGCTGATCTGGTGGAGACCTTTGCGACGCTGAGGAAGTTCAAGATGAGGCTCAACCCGGTGAAGTGAGAGTGTTCGGAGCTGGAAGGGGAAGTTTCTGGGACATCTCATCACTCCGGGAGGGGTGGAGCCGAACCCTAACAAGGTTAAGGCAATCCTAGAGATGGCCTCACCAAAGACCATGAAGGAAGTTTAGAGGATGACAGGAAGGTTGGCAGGTCTCAGCCGCTTTCTATCCAAGGCCGGGGAGAAGTGCTCTCCATTCTTCAAGACGCTTCGCAAAACTGAGAATTTCGCATGGTCCGACGAATGCGAAAAGGCGATCGGGAGGTTGAAGGAGCAGTTGACTCAGACACCTCTCCTTCAAAGCCCGAAAGAAGGTGAAGACCTACTCCTTTATTTGGGAGTAGGGGTGGAAGCAGTAAGTTCTGTGTTGGTCCGATAGGAAGGGAAGAAGCAGCTCCCAATCTACTACGTCAGCCAGGTGCTCAAGAAGGCGGAGTTGAAGTACCCAATCTTAGAAAAGCTCACCTTCGCCTTGGTGGTATCAGCAAGGAAGCTTCGGCCTTATTTTCAAGCTCACTCCATCCGGGTCATAACTGACCATCCTCTCCGAAATATCCTAGAAGGGGTGGAGCACTCGGGGAGGCTGGCGAAATGGTCGGTAGAACTCAGTGAGTTCGACATTTCCTTCTCCCCTCGGGTGGCGATCAAAGCACATGCGGTAGCCGATTTCTTAGCCGACTTCTCAGTGGAAGCGGAACCAGGAGAGGAGGCTTCTACTCCCATCCCTTGGAAGATGTTCGTGGACGGAGCCTCTGGCAGGAGCTCTGTGGGGGTATGCATCATTCTTGTCAGCCCGCAGGGAACTAGGATCGAGCAAGCAGTCGAGATCCTCTTCCCCGTAACGAACAATCAGGCCGAGTACGAGGCCATCATAGCAGGCCTGCGCCTCGCAAAGGAGCTGGGCATTCAAGACGTCATGGCTTTCACCAATTCAATGGTGGTCACGTCTCAGATTCAGGGAGAGTTCGAAGTACGCGACATCATTCTGCAAAAGTACCTCGTAAAGGTCCCTTCCCTCCAGCTAGCGGCCAGAGGAGGTTCATCCTCATCATGATCGTGAAGAACTTCATTTGGGGAGAAATCGCATGCAGATTCGGGATTCCCCTCGCCATCGTCACCGACAACGGACCACAGTTCGCCAGTTTGGAGCTGGAGGATTTTTGCGGACAGCTCGGAACTGACCTCCGGTTTGCATCAGTACATCATCCCAGGAGCAATGGACAAGTGGAGGCCGCCAACAAGTTAATTATCAACCTACTAAAGAAGAAAGTCGAGAACCTAAGAGGTAATTGGTCGAAGCAGCTCCCCTCGGTGTTGTGGGCTTTGAGAACCACTCCTAGCTCAGCCACAGTGGAAACCCCGTTCAAACTCTCTCACGGGTCCGAAGCTCTCATCCCAGTAGAATTCGAGGTCAGAAGTCCTAGGGTGATTGGGGCAGAAGACGGAGATGAAGAATGGCGACTAGAGAACGGGAAGCACAGAAGCTGTCCCTCGACTACATCGAAGAGCTTCGTGATCTAGCCTCGGCTAGGCAGAAGGAGATCAAGCGTCGCATGGCAAGACAATTCGACAAGCACGTTCGTCTCAAGCACTTCCAAGCAGGTGACCTAGTCGTGAAGAAATTGGACGCAGCTGGGAGATCGGCGGCCGTAGGAAAGCTCAAACCTAATTGGGAGGGACCTTTCATCGTTCACGAAGCACTCGCGACAGGAGGGTATTGCCTACAGAATCAGGAAGGGGAGCTCTTGGGGAACACATGGAACGGTGATGATCTAAAGAGGTTTTATCCCTAAGCAGGGATGTATACCCTTCTCTTCTGTAAATTGATTGCTTAAAATATAAAACACCCTGAAACAAGGGATGAGGAAGATTTTTCATGATAGGAAGCCTTAAAATAAGAAAGCAGGTGAAGTTGATCTCCTAGTCAGGTTGGGAGACTGGCCTCCGAATTGATTCTCGTAAAATCCAGAACGGATGATGGGACGGTGCCTCGGTAGTGCGTTCCCCTAAGACCAAGTCTCTGCATTGACGGTCGAGATCAGCTCCCCCCTTGCATGTTGGCCGCGGTTCCCTCCGACTACAGCTCTCATCCGATTGGAGAGATTATCAGGAAGAATTCATGACGCCGACCTCCTAGCTCGACGATAGGATGATCGACTTAACCCATCAGGGGACCCTTGAATAAAGGTGTTGTGTACCCTCGAAGGCTGAGAGCCCGTAACAAGCAATTCGTCTCTAATTACTTCCTCCAATCGTGTGAGTTAATGTACTTAGGTGTGCTTAACTCCCCGTTTAATTATTGAGCAACAGGAGCAGGTAGGCATCCAGCGTCGGAGTTGGATGGAGACCTTGGGATGGTGTGTTCCCTTGGAAGGTGCTCCTCTGGAACCTCCCCGACAGTCATTCCCTACTATGTCGACCCCTTCAACAGCAGGATGGAGACCTTGGGATGGTGTGTTCCCTTGGAAGGTGCTCCTCTGGAACCTTCCCGATGGTCATTCCCTACTATGTCGACCCCTTCAACAGCAGGATGGAGACCTTAGGATGGTGTGTTCCCTTGGAAGGTGCTCCTCTGGAACCTCCCTGACAGTCATTCCCTACTAAGTTGTCCTCCTTAATAGCACCAGCTTCGCACTAGAAGGAAGATTATCGGGGATATGAATCCCCTTGGCCCCGACCGTCTTTTCCCATCTAACGCCCTTTTCAGAAGTCAGGGTGCGAGTAGGATGCCAACTCGCAGGGGCGCGAGTAGGCCTATGGGCGAGAAGCAAAAATAACAATGAGCAGGTCAAAGGAGCGAGCAAGGTAGATGGTCGGCCGATCCGATTTCTTACTAAGTCGTCCTAACGAGAAAGACAAGGAAATATGCGAGCCTATAAGCCTAGCGAGATCACATCAGCACAAGGAAGATTCACCAAGAAAATAAATATTACTATCAGAATGAATGTTATCTACCAAAAAATATATATACTCGCGGAGCCGCGAGAAGCACAAGAAATGTCAAAAAATAAATAGTTTTACTTCGACGGCGGAGCATACTCGGCCGAATCCAATTCATCCTCTTCCTCGTCGTCGTCCTCGTCGCTGGCATTCAAGATGTCTGACAGAAGGCCCTCTGTCGTCAAGCTATCCGCCCCAGGAACCAGCAAGCCGTCCACCGAAAGCTTCGCAAAAACTAAGTCCCCGCCGACTAAGGCAATCTCTCGCCGAAGGGACGAGAGCTCCTGCGACGTCATGAACGAGCCAGGAGTTCGGCGAGAAGGTCCTGCTTCCGAGAAGGAAAGCGCAGCCATCCTCGATTCCAGCTCGGCATTACGAACCTGCGACGCCTCCAGCAAGACTTGGCTCTCCCGCAGGTCACACTCAAGCTTGGAGATCGTCTCTGCCGCCACCAACTGCTCTTCCTATACATACGAGAAGGATAGGTTAGAAGATGCGAAGGGAAGACAGCGAGTTTCAATCCAAGCTCACGTAAAGTACCAAGATCACCTCGAAACTCCGACTGGACTCGGCTTTATCCTCGGCCTCCTTGGCGCGCCTTAGGGCCTCGTTCTCCTGCTTCTCGGCCTCCAACGTTAGCTTCCGATGAAGCGTAATCTCCAACTCAGAGCCGAGAAGATTCCGTGCGGTCTAGTGGAATAGCTCAGAAGCTCGCAACATTGCTCGCGACCCCTGGTCGGCGAGAAAGCGAGGAGAAGCGTCCTGCAGAAACTTCACATCCTCGCGACCGTAGAGGCCAAACAGGACGCTAAAGGCATCATCGTTCGGGACCTCATCCTCGCTCCACGAAGGCAGGCGAGTGCTCAAGGTCACCTCGCTGCGCTCCTGACTCCAAGTAATCAGCGGCTTGCCGTCCAAGCCCCTGTTCAACGAACCCTGCCCAAAGTTGGGATGGTTCTCAGGGACACTATCTTCTTCCTTGCGAGAGCGATCCTCCGCCACACGCCGGGCAACTTCCTTTCTCTTCCTTTTCTTAACCGCGGGGGGTTCGTCCTCGGCCGGCCATCCAGCTTCGCGAAGGATCTCAGCCTCGGCGCCAACCCCAGGATGGATCTCCGCGACAAGAGACCCGTGCTCGCCTTCCTCCTCCTCGCCATATTGCATTATCGCGGGATCAACCGTGGGAGATCGAGTAGTGGGGTCTGACCCCCCACAGGCAGAATCGTGGTGGGAAGATGCCGACAAGCTGAAGATCGTCGTTAGACCAAGAAATGAAGGTAAAATTATTTATTAGCAGCGACTAAGGAAGGTTACCCTCGGCAGGAGGCACGAAGGCGAGATGGTCCACGTCCTTTCGCCAGAACTCGATGTCGAGTTTTCTATTCTTCAGGGCGCAGAAGAGTTCCTCGCGGTTGCCTCTCAGAGACGTAGTGGAGAGCGTCGTGGCCGGTCTCTGCTGAGGGCGATTTGGTATATGCGAGAAGTCACCCTTGACGAAGATGAACTTCTCGCTCCACCGGTGGACCTTTTTCGAAGTCCCAACCACTTTGCAGTGATGGCTGCCGAAGAAGATCACCCCCTCCTTGGTCTCTCCAATGTAGAAGATCTCGCGGAAGACGTCCAAGTTGAAAGCGATCTTCTCGCTCCGAAGGAAGCATAGGTAGCCGATGATCATCGCTACCCCATTCGTATTAATCTGGGCGGGACCCAGCCGTAGTACCGAAGAATCTGGCAGAACTCGGGCCAGAGAGGAAGGCGCAGGCCGACCTCGAAGTGTGACAAGGAGAAGGCGAGCTTGCCCTCCGAAAAAGTGTTAATCTGCTCATGGGGAGCGGGAAGGCCGACCTGGAAGCCTTGCGCGAGGTGTTGATGGACGAATCTCTCTAGATCGTCCGCGCGGGTGACGGGTTTCTTGAACTTATGCGCGACAAAGTTCTCGGCATAGGTCAAGCGACGGGTCTCCGCTTCCAAAGAAGGCGTCATCGTAGCGAGTAAGAAGAAGAAGACGAGAAGGAAAGACAATTGAAGAAATTCGAGAAAGCACGCCGATTTTGGACCCCTACCCCCCTATTTACAGAAATCGGCAAAAGGGAAGGGGGGGTCGCGACGATAATTCGTACGAGGTGTCTACCTACTCGCTAATGTGGAAATCACGCAAAATATCTTACACGAGGGGTGTTAACTACCTTCTCGCGTCTAAGCGACGATCTACAAAAAATGCAAGAAAGCCCTGCAGAAGACAGGTCAACATAAAATCAAGCGATAAGGTTTGAAATTCGCAGCACACAGATAATCCTGGATTATTACAACACTCGCAGAATAATGTTCTAACAATACAAATCAGCAAGCAATCCTAGTTGACATGAGGATCGCCGCGCCTATCCGAGGTTGCGCCAAACCGCCCGTTGAAACCCAGCTGACGCGCGAAGCCCATCTGCTCATTCGCTCTCGCCATGAATTTCTCGCCAAGCCGGATGTGCTCCTCCATACGATTCAACGTCCCAAGGGACCCCATACTCGCCCGAAGGCTGCGCACTTCGGCCTTCAGCGCCTCATAGCGATGTTCTATGCCGACCATCCGACTATCCAGCTAGGTGACGAGATAGTGCTTTCCCTCTGCCATCTCTAGCCGATGCTCGAATCCTTCGATGTTTGAGACGCATCCCTCAAGCGAGGTTATTCACCGATGAACCTCGTAGGCCAGCAACCTCTCTACCTTTATCTCCAGGTTGAGGTAGGCGGAGGCCATCTTCGTCCTACACTCGCGAGTAGGAAGTCTGAGCGCCTCAATGAAAGCAGACCCCGGAGACATGGCACGAGCTAGAAGATGGCGAGTTAGAGGAAGAATCACCTAAAGACAGCACTTCACAAATATTATACCTGCCCGCACAAGCGCCGCTCTCAGTTGATGACGAGGAGGCGAAGGAGACCGCCGAGGAACGTCCCGACGAGGAGGAGAGGCAACCCGACGAGGGGATGGAGTTCGTCGTGGACTGGGTCTTCGCCGAGGAGATCGGCGAGGAGAAGGCGAGCGCCGAGGAGTGTGTCGGCCCCCTGAGCGCCCCACCTCTTCCGTTGTGCGATGACAGCCCGCTGTCAGGGCGCCGAGGTAGCTGGGCCGTAAGAAGAACCGAGGAAGATTCTCCAGCAATGGTGACCCGGGAGTTCTTCAGCAATATGTGGTTCCCACCCGGTACGCGATTGGGAAGAGGGGATGGATGCCGAGAAGGTTTCCGCTCAGGGAGAATCCCTGCGGGAAGGACCGGTGGAGGCGGTAGGTGCTCGGCACTTGCTCGCCCTTCGAGCGCGGACGTCTGTATGTTCACCTCCGCTAAGGGATCACCTGCGAAAGAACTTCGGCATCAACGAAAAGTCCCCATAAGAATCGCAGTATCTCGACAAAGAGCTTACCTTCTTGGAGAGGATCCTGGTTGGCGTTCTGGGGTTCGTCCTCGGCATTAGTTAGAGGAATTTCGTCCCCCAACCTCTCCGCAGTCGACGGCGCAAGGGGAGGTTCAGGTACGGAGGTCGCCGGATTCGCCTGAGGAACCTCCTCAGCCAAGGGGCTAAGACGACGCTCGGAGGCTCCTCTTTTCCTCTTGCGAGTATCCGAGCCTTTCGTCTTCTTCATTAACTTCATCAACAGCTCGGTCTTCGCGAGCATCTGCTCGGCAGACAGCATCTCGTCGATTCTAAAAAAGTGGCATGCCAAGGAAGGACCACCCCCCTCTATTTATAGACTTCCGGGGGTCCTAGGCCTGCCGAGTAGGTAGATTTCCCGCCAGAACAAGTTCGTCGAATAAGGTTTGGATGATTCTTTCCGACCAACTACGTTGCTCGCAATGAGCGGGGATTGTGTACAACCCTCATTCTCCGAAGGTGGGCCCCACTAAAAGCCACGTAGGCGGAGGTCAAGGTCAAAAGTTCAAGACAAAAGTCAACAATCCCGAAGACGAAGGAAGATCAAGAGCTTTGGTTGTGCGAGAAGGTACTCGCTCGCCCCATGACGAGGAGGAAAGCCCTGCCCGACGTTCCCTACCCGGCCAGGCGAGGAAGCCATGAGCTCGGACCTACTCGCCTATTGGCGACATGGTCAACCAACTCGCCAATTAGGTCTGGGGTCCTTACCTGCTCGCCCACCTATTGCCTTGTCTAAAAAACCAACTCTAGGGGGTCAGGGATGGTCATCTGCTCCCCCCCCCTAGGATTTGTCTATAAATAGACCCCCAGGGGTACTAGAAATGGCACTTGTCAAAATTAGAGCTGCACCCCTCCCCCTTTGACAATCAAGATAGCAAGTGCCTACCTAGTACCGAGCTCGACCATTCGTGGTTGTGGAGGGGAAGACTCTCTAGAGCTTCTGGGTACGTGGTGGGATCTCCCTGCCGCAGCACCTGGGGTTGTGTCCTTTTTCTCTCTCTATTTCATTCATCATTGCTAACCCAACCTTCTCGCTCAACCGCTGGGTAAGTAGCCTCAGACTGCATTGATCCGAATCTTGAGGCCAGGAATTTCTAGGCGTCAACAAGCAGCATGGAACCACTTTTTGAACAGAAGCGCTACCACAGGCGCTAGAAGCAACCGTCTGGCGCTAGCTCCAGCTCGTGCCACAACGCCATGCCGTGATAGTTACATAACTGCCTCTACACGACCGCTACCGCAGGCGCTAGGAGCTACCGCCTGGCGCTATCTCCAGATCGTGAACAACGCCACGCCTCGACGGTTTCATAGCCGTTTCTACACGAATGCTACCGCAGGTGTTAGGAGCTAGCTCAGGTGCTATCGACAAGCTCTATAAATTGAAGTTTTCTCCATCATTTTGATACATCATCCTAGAGAGAACTCTTGTGCCAAATTTCAAGAGCTGTTACTCTACCAAAATGTTTTCTCCCACTCAAAGCTAAAGAAGATTCTAGAGAAGGAAGCCAACACATTGCATCCAAAGAACGATCGCTTCAAACTCTCTTATGCTACAGCAGTCTTTCATCACAAACTCCAGAAAATCTCATAGAGGGAGTTTTTATTTGTATTATTTCTTTATTGTGAATTCTTATAGGTAAATGGTCTTGTGTTGGCGACTAGGTCCTTGCGCGGCTTAAGGGGAATTCGCCGCGTGAGTTGGCTATTATGTCTAGGTGATTAGATCTAGGGGGTGCTCAAGGCCATATCCGGGGAAGGATTGGCTAGAGTGGCATAAGGCAATATCTGGGGAAAGATATGCTAAAGCCAACCGGTTCGTGGGGATACGAGACAGTATAGAAAAGGAAAAATAATTTTCATTTGTGCGCCTCCGATTTCTAGAGATATTGAAATCAAATTTATGTAAACACCTTTTTTATATACAATCATGTATCTATTTGTGTTTACTTGATATCTTTCATTTGGTGTAAATTATAAAATTGCAAATTGCATTAATTTCTTCTTTTAGCTAAATTGTTATTTTGCTCTCATTTGCTCTAAAAACAATTTAGTAAATTGCATAAATATTTACAAGAATTTTTATTCACTTATTCACCCCCCCCCCTCTAAGGGTGTCTATCAATCCAACAAGTGGTATCAGAGCCAGGTTATTCCAAACGGTTTAAAAATCCAGGAATAATTGCGTCTTATGATCTCGCTTTTTCTGAGGGACATGGAATTAGTAGACCTCCACTATTTACTGGGTCAGATTATAATTATTGGAAAAATAGGATGAGATGTTTTTTTATGACCCTAGATATTGAAGTAAGGAATATGGTAGAAGAAGAATACTCTCATCCTACAATTGTATTTGGAGAAGTAACATTAGAAAAACCTAAGGATAAGTGGGATGATTGGGATAAACTTACATGCAAAAATATCGCCAATGCCTTGAATGCTTTATTTTGTGCGTTAGATAGAATTGAATTTAATAGAATTTTCGTATGTACTACTGCATATGATATTTGGAATCATTTGGAAATTACTCATGAAGGTACATGGCAGGTTAAAGATTCAAAGCTTTTCCAACTGGAGTGAGAATATGAAAAATTCTGGATGGATGAAAGCGAAGATGTTGATGCCATGTACACGTGCTTCACCAAGATCATCAATGCCTCCAAAGTTCTTGGAAAGACCTTCTCCCACGGCGACTTGGTCCGAAAGATTCATCGATCCCTTCCTCCAAAATTCAATCTGAAGGTGACGGCTATCTCAGAGTCACACAATCTAATAACGCTCCAAGTTGAGAGCCTCATTGGGAATCTCAAAACCCATGAGGTAGAACTCAATATCCAACACGATGAATACAACAAGGATCGAAAGAAGAAGGTGTTGTCACTAAAATCAAAGGAGTGCCAAGAGAATGAGGATGAAGATGAAGAAAGCCTTTTGGTAAAGAACTTCCGAAAGATCATGCGAAATCCGGAAAGGAGAAACACCTTCTAGAAATATTTCCAAAAGGATGCAAGGCGAAAGTGTAACATCCCCAAAAAACTAGACCGCCAAATTGGTTTTGTCATGACTAATTCATGACAAAACCATAGGAAGAGCTTAAGATCATGTGAACTTAGGTAAGAAGGAGAAAACCCAAGTGGTCTCCAAATAGCAATTTTCAGATATCAAGTCTAGGTTTGGATTTAGGGCCTCACCTAAATTCCTTGACCCACCATAACATCCCTAACCCATTAGAAACCCATTGGGGTCAACCAAAGAGGCCAAATTGACCAAAGTCAACCCCAACCCTAAATTGGTCAAAGTAGCTTAATTAGGGCCAATTGGCATCCACCATGCCAAATTGACCTTACCCCTACCCTTATAAGGATACTAGGGACCCAATAGACCAAAAATCCCCATCATGGGACCTCCAATTTGGCCAATTTTACCAAAGTCAACCCTAGCCCTATTTTGGTCATAGTGACCTATTAAGGGTCAATTGACCCTCACCTTGCCAAATTGACCCTACCTAGGCCTTCCTAACCCTTAAGGGAGGCCAATGGGTCACTAACCACCCATTGTGGTCAACGAAAATGGCCAATTTAACCAAAGTCAACCTTAACCTAAATTTCGGTCAAAATGACTTATTTTGCCCAAATCAAGCCCAATCCTCTTGTGCTAGACTCAATTAAGGTGGTCCACCACCTAATGGGCTTGAGAATTACTGAAATTTACATTCAATTATAAAGGAGACGGCGAAGAGAGCGAAAGCCCCAAAAATGGTGGAGAGAGAGAAAGGGGGTTAATGGCATTCATGGTCAAAGGAGGTAAATTGATCTCCCCATTGATGGGGGTTCACCTCCTCTGGCAATTACAAGAAATTTGGAGCATTTTCCAGCCCACAAGGTGTTGAATTCAGGGAGATTTGGAGGTGGATGAAAATCAGCATTAATGGTGTTAATGACTATTGATGCCATGGCTCCTCCCCTCCTCCAATTGACTCCTTTAACACTTTCAGAGGTCGAAGAGGAGTGAAACCCCACACTTCTCTGAAGAAACCGAGCTCTCCAAGTGCAAATCGACATGGCACCAAAAGCTCAAGCTCCATCCATGGCAAGCCGCCGGAATACGCGACACCAGTCCACCACACAGGTTCGATCTGCTTCCTCTCCCTTAGTGCTAGATCTTCATCTGATTTGGGGCTTTATTCGAGCCAAATCGGGCTCAAATCATGCTCCTAAAAGGGCTCGTTTTGAGCCCTCTTTACCCCGCTAGAACACCTTGTTCAGGCCACCTCCGGCCGGCCAACCACCGTTAATCGCCAGCCACCACCTCAACGGAGGTGGTGGTGGCATTGGCTGGCCGGGGTGACACTCAGTTGGCCGGGAAAACAAGGTGGAAGAGAGCCCATGACGGGTTAATCTCAGCCCTTGGCTGGAGGAAGAAGACGAACATGAGCCGTCGGATTTGCGCCAAGATATGTGCTAAGATCAAATGTATAAGTTATATTAATATTGCATTTCTATCACACCATTTGCAGTACCTAGATTAATGTGTTATAAATACTTAGGCCCCTCTGATGAAAAAGTGGCCAACATCAAAGTTGTAGCCCTTGGTGTGAACTTTATTTTAAAATTTGTTTCAGCCCAAAAGGAGTACTGTAGCTCCCTGTAGGGCCATTTCGGTGGGACTGGTCCCTAGGGTAGGGCAACCACTATTTCTTGAATATCGTTTGATAGGAAAATTATATTGACATGAACATTGAAACATAGGCTATTTGTAACTACACCCTTAACATATCCAAAGATGGCAATTTTTAGAAAACATTTTTCTAATGTTTTTGTAATAATTAAATAATTCATATATTATTTAATTATAGGGTCTAGTGACCTCCAATCCCCTCCAAATTTTGCTGGGTGCTCTTTAGGGTTATTTTGTGACCCTGGTAAAAATTTCAGCATAATTGGGACTGAATTGTTTGGGTAATTTGTTAACCCAAGTTTGGTCAAACTAGGTCAAACTAGGTCAAAAGTGCACATGATGGAATTAGGTGGTCAAATCTCATCAAAGTGGTGTGAAACATTGGCCACTGGTTTAGGATCACACGAGACACACCCATGAGTAATTTGGGGTGATGTGGAGTGGATATGCCATAGGACCCTAGTTCTAACCTTATGGTTGCACTTTAAGCCTTGTGAAGGACATAGAGGCATATGTCATTGAAAGTTCCTGAAACTTGGAAGATAAGTTCATAAGGTGTAAATATTCCCTAGTAAATTTTATGAGAATTTTAGGAACAATTATCCCCTCTGATTTAGGTTATAATATTTTTAGGGAACCTTTTTATATGAGACATTTGCATGCTCAAATAATCTTGGACGGTGATGAAAGTTTGGTGGTACCCTCATAATCATGTAATAGATCACTGGTAATTTTGTGTAATTACTGAATTAATTTAATTATCACTTCATTCACAAGTCATCTATTTGGTATTAAGAATATGTTAAATAAATGAGGTCCAAATATCCTCTAGAAAATTATGAAACTTGGTGGTAGGACAATTTAGGGCATTAGAGAGCTCTATGAATTTTTGTATAATTTTTAGAATTATTTATCAGTAGGTTCCTTCACAATTTTCCCTAGTATGGGTTTACTTGGAATATTTATTTATGTGATTAATTAGTCTTGATAAACTCTGAAATTTGGCCAGTAGACCTTTCTGAATAGTATGAAGGTCTGGTAATTTTCCCATAATTTTTAGACAAGTATTTTTGGTGGTTCCTTCTTTAAATTCAAATTTAGGGTAATTATTCAATATTATAATTAGAGGTCAACCCCTTACTGCAAAAATTTGATATTATGTATTTACTGTTATTTTGACTTCAGAGATTTTTCATAATTTTGTGGAGGCCATATCATAAGAGGATTTTATACTTCATGCTCAATTTCATACTAGGTCAATGTTGAGAAAAATTATATTAAATGCTAATTTAATACGGAAAAATATGATCCTCTGGATTTAGTCTTAGAATAATATGATGGACTCCCATTAATAATCTTGAGTCAGTTGGATGAATATTTGGGGTACCTCCCCTTGTGTAACTCATATAACTCATTTGGTCTGCGTATAGTAAAACTGTAAAACTGGAGTATTTATGGATCATTAGGTGGGAATGGAAGGTAGATGGTGTACCTAGTGATAAGTAGTATTTTTATAACTTTTTAATAGAAAATCTTGTAAATATTTAATATGAATTCTCTATTTTATGTCAAATTTAGGTTATAAGTAGTTCTTTTTGTAATTTTGATTCTAACTTAGCCTAATTTTAATATTTGCAGATTTTTGGACAAATTGGGAAAATATTGCATTACATGCCCTCGGTCACGCCCGTGACCAAGGGCGTGTAACTTGTAGACCAGTCCAGGTCGATGCCGTGCTGTTGAGCTAGTCCACACCCAGTCACGCCCCAGGTCAAGCCCGTGACCCAAAGTCACGCCCGTGACCATGGGCGTGTAATATTAGAATCTGCCACGTGGAGCTGCCGTCGAGACGAGAAGTTGCCGTTGAGAAGTCAACCAAAGTCACGCCCGTGACCCAAAGTCACGCCCGTGACCTTCCCGCGTGATCCAACCACGCCGCTGCGCGGTCTGCCTAGCCCATGCCGCATTAAATGAAGCCGTCCTGAGTCACGCCCGTGACCCATATGTCACGCCCGTGACATGTCCGATTTTCTCCCGCCGTCACGCTAAGCCCACGCCGCTGCCGGATCCAATGTTACAGTGATTACACGCCCTTGGACACGCCCGTGACCGAGGGCGTGTAACTTGAAAATTTTGCCTATAAATTCAGAGGCTCTCCTTGAGTCCAGGGTTCAGAAATTTGGAGATGGGGAGGTGCTGTTAGAGCTGAGAGTGAGTTTTTCAAGTTAATGTTCATGTTTCTTAAGGCTTTCATGTTCTCCTCCTTCCCTTTTTCATGCAATGTTGTAGTGTAACTTTCGTGTACTAGTTTTCTTAAGCTTGCAATTTTCATTTTCCTTAGCCTTGCACTCTTAATTTAAGGCTTGTAATAGTTCTTTGATTTTCAATAAAATTAGTTTTCTCTTTCATGTTCTTTTTCTCCTTAAGTAATTTCTTCCTTTTTATGCAAGGTTAAATTTTTCTCTCCTTAGTAATGTTCTTTTTTTATGCAATGTCAATTTCTCTTTCTTTCCATGCAATGTTCAAGCTTTTTATTTAGTTTGAATTTAGTTTTAATTTTAGTTAAGCGAAAACAAACCACCTCAAATTTTCGTCGATAAAATAATAGTGATTTTCCTCGAAGTAGAAGTAATCAACGCGCCCCGTGGAATACGACCTTGATATTCCTAAATATCCTATACTATAGACGATAAGGTACACTTGCCTTTATCGGATATAGTTTTGGAGAAAATCTTAACCCTTCACTAAATTTCAAAACCTACCAAATTAAATATCAAGTTTTTGGCGCCGTTGCCGGGGACTTTGCGTAGATATTTTGAAAAGAGGATAGCTATTAATTTTATCATGCTTCTTTCTATTTTAATTTGCTTTTTCTAACTTTCAAAAAGAAAAAAAAAATATTTTTAGTTTTTCTTCTTCCTTTCTTCTCTTTCTAGTGTATGACCCGAGGTAGCACTTCGATTCTTCCTTTTGATCCGGAGATCGAGCGAACCCTTTTGAGGCACCGCCGTTCTCGTGATCAGGGAAATCAAATAGAATCCGAAGAGTCGATCGGGGACACTAACGCAGCAAATATGGATCATAATCTTAATCCTCCTAATCTTAACGAGCCAAATCCTAATGAGGACGCGCAACGGACCATGTCATATTATGCGCGGCCGAATTTGGAAGGCACACAATCGAGTATTGTTCGCCCCACGGTGGCGAACAATAATTTTGAGATCAAGTCCAGCATCATACAAATGGTGCAACAATCGGTGACCTTTGATGGTCAACCGGACGAGAATCCAAATTCACATATCTCTTACTTTCTTGAAATTTGCGACACTTTTAAGATCAATGGCGTCACCGATGACGCCATTCGATTACGTCTTTTTCCTTTTTCTTTGCGGTCTAAGGCCAAGCAGTGGCTGGGCTCCCTACCTAGGGGATCCATCACTACATGGGCCGAAATGGCAGAAAAATTTCTTAATAAATATTTCCCGCCTTCAAAGACCGCTAAATTGCGCACGGATATTGCATCGTTCATGCAAATCGACTCGGAGACTCTCTATGACACATGGGAGCGCTTCAAGGAGCTTTTGCGTCGATGCCCTCACCATGCACTTGCCACTTGGCAACAAGTGCAAGTTTTTTATAATGGCTTAAATCTCCAAACGAGGCAAATGATTGATGCGGCCGCCGGGGGGACATTAAATAATAAAACCCCGATCGCCGCTCAAGAGCTTTTCGAAGAGATGGCCACAAATGCGTATCAATGGAACATGCCCCGAGCGCGGCCTAATAAGCCGGCCGGAATCTTTGAAATAGACGCAAATGCAAATTTGGCTTTACAAGTTGAGCGCTTAACAAAGCAAGTGGCGGAGATGTCTGCTTCCTCCGCCACTCCTCCTTGGGCCAATAACGTTTTAATTGAAGAACATGTTGACTACATGGGAAATCCACCTCGGCCTTCCTATAACCCGAACACCGCTCCGTATAATAACACCTACAATGCGGGCTATAGGAATCATCCGAATTTCTCATGGAGCAACCAAGGAAATGCTCAGCGTCCTATGAATTAAAATCAACCTCCCCCTAATCAACTTCTTAAATTAACTCCGCCTCAAAATTTGATTTCTCAAAATTATAATCCACCCGGTTTTCCACCGCAACAGCAAAAACTCTCTCCGATTGAAGAGGTTTTTGCAAAATATGTTGCTACAAATGAAACGACCATCCGGAACCTTACCGGATCAATCAAAAATTTAGAGAATCAAGTGGGCCAACTCGCAAAGATGATTTCTGAGCGTCAACAAGGAGCACTACCGGGGAACACCGAGCAAAATCCAAAGGAGAGCGCGCACGCGATTATACTCCGAAGCGGGAAGGAGGTGGTTCAAAAACAGGACGAACCCAAGGTAATTTCCTCTCCTCCTCCTACTTTTAATTCATCTTCGAATTTGCCCGCTACGATAGCTCCGCACTCTTCTATTTTAAATCCGCGCGCTCCTACTTCTAATATTCCGTATCCATCGAAATTTAAAAATGAAAGCGCCGAAAAAATTTATAAAAAGTTTTTAGATGTTTTAAAACAAATCCATATTAATGTTCCTTTCTACGAGGCTATCTCACAAATGCCTAAATATGCGAAATATCTTAAGGAGTTGCTCTCTAATAAAAAAAAGTTAGAAGATATTTCGCATATTTCTGTAAACGAAGAATGCTCCGCGGTTGTACTCAACAAATTGCCGAAAAAAGCAAATGACCCGGGACGGTTTTCCATCCCATGTCTTTTTGGCAATTCGTTAGTAAAACACGCCTTAGCGGATCTTGGAGCAAGCATCAACCTTATGCCGTTTTCTTTGTTCAAAAAGTTAGGTCTAGGAAATCCAAGGCCCACTCGAATGAGTATCCAATTAGCGGATCGTTCTGTAAAATATCTGATAGGAATAGTGGAGGACGTGCTCGTCAAGGTTGACAAATTCATCTTCCCGGTGAATTTTGTCATTCTTGACATCGAAGAGGATGCCGAAGTACCCCTCATACTCGGCCGCCCCTTCCTTGCCACCTCCCGCGCTATTATCGACGTAAGTAACGGAAAGCTCCTCCTACGGGTTGGAGACGATGAAGTTACTTTCGGCATAAATTCCTCGATGCGGAACACGCTAGAAAATGACGATTCATGTTTTTACTTGGAAGAGTGTTGTGAGTTCGATTCATCCCTCGAGTTAGTTTCATCGGCGAATAGTGATTCCGAGCCCGTAGAGCTCTTTTGCGATGAAGAAGAAGTCTCTCACCCTACACCACCCGAACCATTATTTTTAGAAAAATTAAAAATCAAGACTTCTTATGAAGAACCACCCGAATTAGAGTTGAAACAACTCCCCCCTCACCTTAAATACTTGTTTTTGGAAAAAGAGTCTAAGCTACCCGTCATCATTTCATCCGATCTTAGCAACTCAGAAATTTCTGAGTTGACTATAGTCTTAAGAAAGCACCGCCACCCAATTGCGTGGCAATTATCGGACATTAAGGGTATAAACCCATCTTTCTGCACTCATAAAATATTTCTCGAAGATAATTCCCGAAATTCAGTCCAGCCTCAACGACGGCTAAACCCTAACATGAAAGAAGTCGTTAAGGCCGAAGTTATAAAACTTCTGGACACGGGAATCATCTACCCGATATCGGACAGTACTTGGGTTAGCCCAGTACAAGTCGTGCCAAAGAAAGGTGGTGTTACGGTAGTTGCGAACGAAAATAACGAATTGATCCCAACCCGTACTGTTACGGGTTGGCGGATGTGCATCGACTATCGGAAATTAAATGATGCCACCCGTAAGGATCATTTCCCTCTACCATTTATCGACCAAATTTTAGAACGCCTTTCGGGTCACTCCTACTACTGTTTTCTCGATGGTTTGTCGGGATACTTCCAAATTCTGATTTCGCCCGACGACCAAGAGAAAACCACTTTCACTTGTCCCTTTGGCACCTTCGCTTATCGAAGGATGTCATTCGGTCTTTGTAACGCGTCAGCTACATTCCAAAGATGTATGCTGGCAATTTTTGACGAGTTAGTGGAGGAGGTGATGGAAGTATTTATGGACGATTTTTCTGTGTACGGGAGTTCTTTTGAAAATTGTTTAAAAAATCTCGAGCGCGTGTTGCAGCGATGTGAGGAAACAAATTTAGCGCTTAATTGGGAAAAATGCCATTTTATGGTCAAGGAAGGACTAGTCCTTGGCCATAAAATTTCGGGCAAGGGGATCGAGGTCGATAGGGCCAAGATTGAAGTAATTGAAAAACTCCCCCCTCCCACAAACGTAAAAGCTATTAGGAGTTTCCTAGGCCACGCGGGGTTCTATCGGCGCTTTATACAAAATTTTTCCAAAATCACAAAGCCGTTAACCCATCTTCTTGAAAAGGAATCCTCATTTATTTTTAGCAATGAATGTCATTTGGCTTTTAAACTTATTAAAGAAAAACTTATAAACTCCCCGATTCTAGTCGCGCCGGATTGGTCGCTCCCTTTTGAAATCATGTGCGACGCGAGTGACATTGCAGTTGGTGCCATTTTAGGCCAACGGGTGAGTAAGTATTTCCACCCTATTTATTATGCGAGCAAAACACTCACGTCGGCACAAGCGAATTACACCACTACCGAAAAAGAGCTTCTAGCGATCGTTTTTGCCTTCGATAAGTTTAGGTCATATATCACCCTCTCGAAAGTTATCGTCTTCACGGATCACTCCGCACTTAGGTATCTTTTAAGCAAATCGGACGCCAAGCCTCGTCTTTTGCGATGGATCCTCCTCTTGCAGGAGTTTGACTTAGAGATCCGGGACAAAAGAGGAGCCGAAAACTTGGCGGCCGATCACCTTTCTCGTTTAGAAAATCCCTCCTCGGAAGTATTGATAGAATCTGACATCGATGATAAATTTCCCGAAGAGCGCCTACTCGCTCTCAAAAATATTAATTCATCGTCTACCCCCTGGTTTGCAGATCTGGCTAACTATTTAGTAGCCCGGGTCCTGCCGAAAGAATTCTCGAGTCAGCAAAAGAAGAAATTCTTTTCTGATTTAAAGAATTACTTTTGGGAGGACCCCTTTTTATTCCGTGTATGCGCAGACCAGGTAGTAAGACGATGCGTATCGAGCGAGGAAGGCCTTAAAATTTTACGTCATTGTTATGAGGGAACCACCGGAGGTCATTATCATTCAAACCGAACTGCGAGGAAGGCGCTGCAGGCGGGCTTTTATTGGCCCTCGCTCTTCAAAGATGCTCACAACCTTGTGAGTACTTGCGACAGCTGTCAGCGGTCGGGGAACATCTCTCGCCGGGATGAGATGCCCCAAAACATTTTCTTAGAATGCGAAATTTTCGATCTTTGGGGCATTGATTTCGTTGGTCCTCTCCCTCCTTCGTTTTCAAATAAGTATATTCTAGTAGCGGTCGACTACGTGTCGAGGTGGGCGGAAGCGCAAGCTCTCCCCACCAACGATGCGCGAGTCGTCGTTAACTTTTTAAAAAAATTATTCTCTCGATTTGGCACTCCGCGCGCTATTGTGAGTGATCGGGGCACCCATTTTTGCAATACTCAATTCACAAAAATCTTAGCAAAATATGGTGTCACACACAAATTATCCACTGCATATCACCCACAAACGAGCGGCCAAGTTGAAGTCGTTAATCGAGAATTAAAACGAATCTTAGAAAAAACAGTTTCTATTAATCGGAAGGATTGGGCAATAAAGCTCGATGACGCGCTATGGGCCTATCGAACGGCGTACAAGACCGCTATCGGTTGTACACCATATCGAATGGTCTATGGCAAGGCTTGCCACCTTCCGGTCGAATTAGAACACCGCGCATTTTGGGCGCTTAAATTTTTAAACCTCGATTCCACTCTAGCGGGAGAACAACGAAAATTTCAAATGAACGAATTAGATGAGTGGCGAGCGAATGCATATGAGAGCAATAAATTATATAAGGAGCGAATAAAGTTTTTTCACGATAAGCATATAAAATTTCCAAAAACTTTTTCGCCGGGCGATCTCGTCCTCCTTTATAATTCCCGCCTTCGCCTTTTTCCGGGAAAACTAAAATCCCGATGGACCGGACCCTTTATTGTTAAAGAGGTTTGGTCCTATGGGACAATTTTAATTTCCCACCCAGAAAAAGGTACCTTCAAAGTTAACGGGCACCGCCTTAAATTATATCTTCCGGGAGAGTTACCAAATGAAAAGAGTGATTCAATTATTTTTCAACCTTTAATATGACCGGCAAGTGGGTCAAGCTACGCGACCTTAAACAAAGCGCTTTTGGGAGGCACCCCAAAGTTATCTTTTTATTGTCTTCTCTTGTTCTTTAATATATTTTGTAGGTAATCGTCGCTTCCCCGCGCAAACTTCAAAAATCAGGGAAGCCCCTTCTCTTTCTTCCTTCTCTTTTATCATGCATTTCCTTTTTATTTTGTTTTGCACTTTTTTTTTCCTTTACTTCATACTTAGTTTTAAACATTGGGGACAATGTTTAACTTTAAGTATGGGGGTGTAAATAGTTTTTTTAAATAGTTGTTAAATCAGAAAATTTTCAAAACAAAAAAAAATATATATTTTTTCTTATGTTTTCTTCTATTTTAGCACTTGTAAAACCCCAAAACTAAAAAAAATAGAAAACAGAAAAATTTAAATCATGGAAAAGGACGTTTGGGATTTTATCCCATCACACCTCCTAGTACCTTGCGAACCCTTCACCGGGTAGCCCTTGGGAAGTCCAAGACTTGCAAAAATTGTTAAGTTTTAAAGCTAGTTTCCTTTCTTTGTAAATAGTTTTTAATGTCAAAAATTCAAAAAAAGATAATATCAAAAATTAAAAAAAAAGATAATATCAAAAATTCAAAAAAAAAAAATTTCTTCTTATATCCCTCCTTCTTGTTGTTTTTGTGATTTCTTAGAAATCTAGTTGAGAATGTTTATAAGCATGTTTAAGTTTTTAATTGGCTAAAATTTTGGTTATCATAGTTTGTTAATTTTAAATTTGAGGTAATCTTGATTTAAGAATCATCTTATGATTTTAAATTGATTAGAGAATTTTGTTAGCATGACTTCTCTTTTTATTTTTAAATGGCTTCATTTTGTAGTAAATTTCCTAAACCTCTTTAGATTTCAATTATATTTTCTTCTAACTTCTTAGATCTTAGGAATTTTAATTTTACTAGAATTTGCTCTCAATATGATTTAAAGCTAGCTAGATTTATTTTCCCCTACCATACCCCCTTTGATGGCATAAAAAAATGTATTAAAAGATCATATGTCATGGGAATAAGAGGATAAAATTCATTATTTCCTAAAACATATGCACCCAAAATATTTGAAAAGATTATATGGCATGGAGTAAGAGGATAAAATTCATTACTCCTAAACCATATACATTTTTGGTTTTTATTAGAAGAGAAAAAAAAAAGAGTAAAAAAAAAAGAGAAGGAAATTTCATGATAAATTCCATTTCCTCCATTCAAAAATTTCTCTTCTTATGCCAAATTTTATGAAATCCCCCTTAGCCAATTATCATTGTTCTAGTTTTAGTTGAAAATTATGGAGAGAGCAATATTTAGTAATTTACTTTTCCTTAAGATTCTTTTAAGATAGAGTTCTTATAATTTTAATTTAATTTAGTTTTATAATTTCTACAATTTTGACAAACAACTTAATTTTCTTGAGAAGTTATTGCCTAAACATTTTTCCCTCTTTTCAAATCATCATCATAATTTAGGACTTAACTCCCCCTTGAATTTACTCTTAACTTAACTTTTGGTTAAATGAAATTTTAGTTTTAAATTAAAAATTTTTTAAGGATGTCTTATAAATAATGTCTCACACTTTTGCTCTGGAATAGCAAAACCTCAAGTATGGGGGTATTTGATAAGTAGTATTTTTATAACTTTTTAATAGGAAATCTTGTAAATATTTAATATGAATTCTCTATTTTATGTCAAATTTAGGTTATAAGTAGTTCTTTTTGTAATTTTGATTCTAACTTAGCCTAATTTTAATATTTGCAGATTTTTGGACAAATTGGGAAAATATTGCATTACACGCCCTCGGTCACGCCCGTGACCAAGGGCGTGTAACTTGTAGACCAGTCCAGGTCGATGCCGTGCTGTTGAGCTAGTCCACACCTAGTCACGCCCCAGGTCACGCCCGTGACCCAAAGTCACGCCCGTGACCATGGGCGTGTAATATTAGAATCTGCCACGTGGAGCTGCCGTCGAGACGAGAAGTTGTCGTTGAGAAGTCAACCAAATTCACGCTCGTGACCCAAAGTCACGCCCGTGACCTTCCCACGTGATCCAACCACGCCGCCGCGTGGTCTGCCTAGCCCATGCCGCATTAAATGAAGCCGTCCTGAGTCACGCCCGTGACCCATATGTCACGCCCGTGACATGTCCGATTTTCTCCCGCCGTCACGCCAAGCCCACGCCGCTGCCGGATCCAATGTTACAGTGATTACACGCCCTTGGACACGCGCGTGACCGAGGGCGTGTAACTTGAAAATTTTGCCTATAAATTCAGAGGCTCTCCTTGAGTCCAGGGTTGAGAAATTTGGAGATGGGGAGGTGCTGTTAGAGCTGAGAGTGAGTTTTTCAAGTTAATGTTCATGTTTCTTAAGGCTTTCATGTTCTCCTCCTTCCCTTTTTCATGCAATGTTGTAGTGTAACTTTCGTGTACTAGTTTTCTTAAGCTTGCAATTTTCATTTTCCTTAGCCTTGCACTCTTAATTTAAGGCTTGTAATAGTTCTTTGATTTTCAATAAAATTAGTTTTCTCTTTCATGTTCTTTTTCTCCTTAAGTAATTTCTTCCTTTTTATGCAAGGTTAAATTTTTCTCTCCTTTGTAATGTTCTTTTTTTTATGCAATGTCAATTTCTCTTTCTTTCCATGCAATGTTCAAGCTTTTTATTTAGTTTGAATTTAGTTTTAATTTTAGTTAAGCGAAAACAAACCACCTCAAATTTTCGTCGATAAAATAATAGTGATTTTCCTCGAAGTAGAAGTAATCAACGCGCCCCGTGGAATACGACCTTGATATTCCTAAATATCCTATACTATAGACGATAAGGTACACTTG
Organism: Dactylorhiza incarnata; assembly: GCA_033032865.1. NCBI lineage: Eukaryota > Viridiplantae > Streptophyta > Magnoliopsida > Asparagales > Orchidaceae > Dactylorhiza > Dactylorhiza incarnata. The sequence continues at coordinate 3,183,291 of JAWHQI010000298.1, forward strand.
CCTTTATCGGATATAGTTTTGGAGAAAATCTTAACCCTTCACTAAATTTCAAAACCTACCAAATTAAATATCACCTAGCCTGGTAGAGAAGATGTGAGGTCACCATTAGGGGACTATATTGTACAACCCCGATATTCGCCAGGAGATAGAGCATAGATTGGGAGGTAAGCAGGAGAGAGAAGTGATAAGGAGGGCAAGCCAGAGACCACCAAAGGGCCCGCTCGTAGGAGGCAGGAGAGCAAGTCCCTTAGTAGCCGCTCGCATAAGGCGAGCGAGTTGGCTTCCCGGTGGATGCTCACAGAGAATGGGCGAGCCAGACTCTCGCCGTAAGCTCGCAAGAAGGCTGGCGAGTCAGGCTCGCGAGAGGAATTCTCAGGTGTGGCTGGCCTAGCAAGGGTCCAGAGATGTTTTTACCCAAAGGCCCCTAGTGGTCTGCAAATAGTCCCTCCAAACAGCGGAGTTTGGCTGTTGGCAGACCATTTTGGGTTGCGTATAGTAAGAAGGTAAGGCGAGATTCCTCTATTAGCAGACCACGAACAAAAAACTATAAATAGAGCTTGAAGGGCACCTTGGGAGAGGATCCCAATCTGAGTACTATGAGCTTATTCCTCCCTAGGTTACTTTGGTTTAGCTCTCTAGCTCTCCAAGGTGCCCAGTCTAAGCTTTGGCTTGGGAGGGGAAGCGCTCAACGATCTTCCGGCTTTGTGGTGGGACCTCCTCGCTGTGACTAAGGTCTAGGTCTAGTTCCGAATCTCCGGTCTGCTCCTTCTGAGGGATCAGTAAGGGCTAGCTGCCCCTCAACTTGTTGAGGACCCGAGCTTCACAAGAGACCAAGAAATTGGTTTCAACATTTTGGTGCGGTGAGCGTGGAGTGTAGCTGGTCCAAGAAAGTTCCAAGGAAGGACATGGCAGGAGATGAAGAGCAGGGTGGGGACTTTTGCGGGTCACCCCAGGTGGTGATGCCAAGGATGTTCTCTGACTTCAAGAGGGAAGTCCTCGAAACCCTCGGATTCTCCATGGCAGCGCTGTGAAGCGAGTTTGCGACCTCGGTGCCTCAGGTGTTCCCTCTTCCCCCAGCGGGTGGCGAGAATGCCCCGGAAGGAAGGGGATGGAATGCAAGTGGCCGGGGGCTCAGTGCAACACCTTGAGGGGCGAGTGTTGTTTGCCAGTACGTCAAGCGAAGTTCAAGCGAGTGCGGTGCCGGCGAGCTCAGTGCTGGCGAGCACAGTGTAGGCGCGCATGGTTTTGGTGAGCGCGACGCCCGTAAGTGCGGTTCTGGTGAGTGTGGATTTCGCGAGTGTGATTCCTGCGAGCTCAAGCCTAGCGAGGGAGCTCGGGGGGCGAGTGGAGCAGGAAAGGGTGGTAGGTGGGGGGAGCCCCTTTTGCGAGCTGGTGCTTTCCGCACCCATTCCGGATGGGTTCAGGGAATGGGACAGGGTCTACTACCACGGCAGGGACGACCTTGCCCAGCACCTGCAGTCATTCGAGGACTCTATTTCTATCAGGCCGATGTCGGATGCTTTTAAGTGTCGGCTCTTCGCCGTCACCCTGAAAGAGAAGGCCAAGGACTGGTTCCATCAACTCCCTACCGGATCGATCTACGCGTTTGAAGACTTGCGTCAAAGCTTCTTGTTGCGATTCTCGACCTCGAAGAAGAGGAAGAAGGACGTCGAGTCCCTCTTCAAGGTTAAGCAGGAGCCCAAGGAATCACTGTCTCACTATGCAGATCGATTCCAGGAGGAGGTAATGCTCACCCAGGAGATTCCCGGGTTTGCCCTCTAGCTCGCCTTCACGGTGGGACTGAGGGAAAGTTTCTTCAAGATGGGATTGAAGAGGAAGGCCCCCGTCTCCTACGAGGAGTTAATGGAGAGGGTAGCGGTGGAAATCGAAGTGGAGGAGGCCAATCCGGAGCTCACCAGGAGGCTAGCAAAGCTTAGTGAGCTGGAGGTCAGGCAGTATGAGGTGCGGAGAGGAGAAGAGCCCAGGGCCCCAGAGGGGGTATGAAGGAAGCTGGGCGGAGGAATGCAAGGTCAAGGGAGAGGTTATGCCCCGATTGGGGGTAACTTCCATGGGGGTCATGGAAGACCCCATTAGTTGGGATGGAGGCAGGGGCCGAGGCAGATGCCTCCCCCGCCTTAGCTCGTGATGGCAATAGGAAGAAGAAGAGGAGAAAGAGCAAGGGGTGGAGCAGGGGCAGCTTCCCGAAGGAGGAATAGGGTGGTGGAAGTCGAGAGGGGGGAGGTGGCATTGCCATATTGTGAACCATGACGAGGAAGGTCACGCGACGGCCACTTGTCCTGAGTTATTGTAGATGAAAAGAACAAGAGTACAGGCGCCCTGGCAGCAGCTGTAGGTGAGGATTGAGGAGATCCTGACTCGGGAGGATGAGGAGGAAAGGTGCGAGGATAGGGTCGATTTGGGGACCCAAAGAGGGATCGCAGTGATCCACGAGGGTGTAGGGGTTGAGGCAACCCGCAAGGAGATCCTTCATACCATATACCGCCGGAGCGTGGCTTCGACATCCACAACCCCACCCCTGGCAGAAAAAATTACTTTCTCTCAGAGGGACATGCCATGTCATGAAGACCCTTTCTGCGATGCGTTGGTCATCCAAACTGCCATTGAGAACTTCACGGTGTCCCGAATTCTTGTGGACAATGGATGCTCCGTCAATGTCATCTTCAAGAAGACGTATGATGAGATGAAGGTAGAGACCAAGAGGGTACTGGCCTCGAATGGCCTGTTGTTCGGGTTCTCCGGGGACAGGAAGGAGGTAGAAGGGGGAGTGGGGATTCATGTGGTCCTGGGGGGGCAGTCTCGGAGTTGCCGCTTTCTCATATTAGACGACCCAGCAGCTATAGTGCCATCTTCAGACAGCTGCTTATTAGTGCTTTCCGCTGTGTCCCCTCCACCTTCCACCAATGTCTCAAGTTCAACTTGGGAGGAGTTCAAGTTTGGGTAAGAGGAAACCCAAAGGTAGCAAGACAGTGCTACATGACGGCCGTAAACACCATCTCCTGGATGGCCGAAGTAGAAGAATGGGATCAGGAGATGGGGGAGCCAGCGGGTCTCGAGAGGAAGCAGAGGAGGAAGGAGAGGAGGAGAAGGCATAGGAAGGGGGACAGGCCCAGGAAAGGAAGGCGAAAGAGCTGATGGCGATCAGAGAAGAAGGAAGGGAGGAGGAGGCCGAAGCGTTCGCTAACGGTGAGGGGAAGGAAGGCGATTAGGGAGAGCAGTCCCAGCTATAGGCAGTGGAGGAGGTCATGGAGCTCGTGGTCACCACCCGGGCTGGGGTGGTGGAAAAGGTCTGAATAGGCGGAGAGCTCGGCCTGGAGGAGCAGGGGAAAATCCTAGCCTATGTGCAGAAGAACGTGGATGTCTTCGCTTGGAGCATGGCGGAGATGCCCAGGATTGATACGGACGTAGCATGCCACTGTGTCAACCTTGATCCCGGTTCTCGACCAATCCGCCAAAAGAAGAGAGCCATCTCCGACAAGTGTTGGATCTGTAGGCGCCCTTAGAGGGGGGGGGGGTGAATAATGGTTTTAAAAACTTTAAACTTTAATAGAAAACTTTTGATATTTTATTTGAATAAGAGTGAATATAAAACAAAGAGTAGCAAATCAATTTTATTAAATAGAAAAAGACATGATTATCATTGATAAACTTGATTACAAAATTTGATTTCTATGACGCTAGAAATCAATGCGAATAATATGAAAACTCTTTTTGTTTTCTATACTGACTCGTATCCCCACGAACCGGTTGGCTTTAGCCGATCTCTCCCCAGATACGGCCTCAAGCCGCTCTAGCCAATCTATCACCAAAAAGGCCTCGAGCACCCCTAGATCTACTCCCTAGAGCCAGTCGCCAACACGAGACGAATTTCTCCCTAAGTCCTACCTAGACCTAGTCGCCAACACGAGGCGAATTCACAAACCGATTACAATGATAAAAATAAAAGACAAATACAAAAAACAAATATAAAACTCCCTATGAGTTAATCTGAAGGAGACGCTGAAGAATCACTGAAGATCATTGAAGTCCAAGCGTGTATTATTCGCGTTGAGTTAGCGTGTTGATCCAAGCCTCCTTTGATTCCACCTTTTGAAATATGAGCGGGATATGTGTTGGTCTGGAAATGCGGCCCTCACAAAGTTTCTGAAGTGCTGGAATAGGTCTCTTGGCAATCAGTAGTTGGAGACATCGAAATCATCCAATTTATAGACTTTGAGCTAACGTCGGCATTAGGTGATAACGCCGGGCATTGACCATGTATAGCAACATATTGATTGCTCAGATCTTCAGAAGAGGAAAAAGATTTTGCACTTTAGGAAATGTTTTATTTTAGGCAATACTAACGCCGGCGTTAAGGCTAACACGGGGCGTTGGGCAAATCATTCCTAAAGTTCCTCCTGCAATCACGGTTGCTTTCTCCATGCTAGATTCATCGACCGGATAGTGCCCAGCGTTAAGACCTAATGCCTAGCATTGAGATTCTTTCTTTAATCAGCTGGAACGCCATTTCGTTGAACATCAGCTCATTTCGTCGAACGACAACTTATTTCGTCGAACGGCATTTTCGTCGAACGACCACTCATTCTGTCGAACTCCATTTCCTCAAACGGCTTCTCCTTTCGTCGAACTCCATTTCGTCGAACGGCTTCACATTTCATCGAACGCATCTCATTTCGTCGAACGGCTTCACATTTCGTTGAACGCCGTTTTCATTTCGTCGAACTCAATTTCGTCGAACGGCCTCACATTTCACTGAATGTCATTTTCATTTCGTCGCACGCAATTTTGTCGAACGTCATCATGGCGGGAACAAAATTGTACGCCGTCGTTAAGAGTTAATGCCGAGCATTAGCTCTCTTCCTTTCTTTTCAGCATGAGAACAAGTCCAGACCAATAGCAGCAACCTAGTGACATATTTGTTCAAACCTGCATGCTAAAAACACAATGGCAAACAAGATTAAATACAAGTAGGATTTGTCATTCTCAAATCAAAGGAATGCGAAAAACCATGTTCCAACAATCTCCCCCTTTTGATAATAACAAATCCAATAGAGATAAATCAAATTAATAGATAAAGAATTTGTATTTTTATAAAGATATATGACACTAAGCAGTTATAAGATAATGATAAGAATTATAGATCATTTAAAAGTGCCCCCCTACAAAAGTGCTCTGATGAGTCCCATATATATATATATATATTTTTGGACTCATTTGGGTTGATATTCTAGTGTTTGCACCACATTTTAGGCACGTTTTCATTTATATGTACTAGTCCATGCTAGGTGCACCTTTAAGCCCATTTAGGTGTGCAATTGCATTCCTCGTTGTTGGGGGTAAGCACATTGTGCTCCCCTTCCCTTCTTTGATGTATTTCTGTGCTGGACGTGTATTCCCAACTGGTATATCTTGTTTGCAGGTGACCTGATCGTCCCATTTTCCCCCAAAAGTAATTTCTATGCATATCGCACGGTTGTGCGTTTCCTTGACGCACGGTCTGTGCGGTCGTGCGTTTGTGTCTGGGAAGAAAATGGAGTGTCAGAGTTTACTCGTGCGTTTTAACGCACGGGCGAATTCACCCATGCATGAGTAAAACACACGGTCGACTTGTATCTTTGTGATTTCAAAGCGTCGGAATTTACCCATGCGTTTGAACGCACGGGCGGCGTTGGTCATGTGTGAATAAATCGCACGGGCGGCGCAGCGTATTCTACAAGCCATATTTTATCCGTTAATATCGGACGGTCTGCGCACGATCGTGCGTTCGACCGTGCGTGACCAATTTTCAGCCTGTTTCCTATAAAAAGCAGGAATCAAGGCAGTCAAAAGAGGAGGGCGATAGAGGACGACCGGGAGTGATTCAGAGAGCGGGAAATCTCTTCCTTCCCACTGCTCTTGAGGGCTGAAGGCTTCCCCTTCATTTCCTCCATCATCAAGGCCATTTTCGGTGATTTCCACCTCCATCCTTCCATCCGGGAGCATTAGGAAGCTTCATCCACCATTAGCTCAAGCATTCCTCGCCAATGAGATGAAGGAAGCGCTGAAGATCGTAGGATCGGTGACAGCCTCCTTCGAGCCAAGCTCACCATCTGAGGGCCGAGTCCGGAGAGAGCCCGACAACCTCTCACTCCGGCCGTGAACCCAAGCCGTGACTTCTTCTTTGTGGTCCTCTCTAACCTTGAATGCTTATACTTCATTTTTGTGTTGTATGAATGCATGTTAAGCTAATCTTAAGGAGTTTTGCTTTCCTTCATATGCATTGATGTTGTGGTGGCAAGAATAGCCCCTTGTTCCTTGTGATTTTCTGTGATTCGTTGTGGGTGAAGCCACTAGCAATTGCTAGTGGTGATGTTTTGAGAAGAGGTGTGTGTGACCCTCAACCGTCATAGTGATTTCCCGTCCACGCGCCTTCCGAAGCACGACATCGCGGCCGTTGCACCCATCTCGCCGTGCGAAGCGGAGTTTTGACCCACATCTTTCTTCATTCTGCAATAGCGTAGGAAACCAAATCAAACCCCCCGTTGTTACTCATTACTCCTTTTAACTGATTTCCTATTTTGAGCAAATCGTACTACCCAACTTGCGGTCCTTGAGAGATCGATACTTGGGGATAACTTCCCATTTTTATTACTTGAGCGACCGGTGCACTGCCGTCGTATCACATTTCGTGCCTGCTAATTAGTAGTGCCGAAATAGCGCATCAAGTTTTTGGCGCCGTTGCTGGGGAACACAGACGTGTGAGTTTTCTTGAGAGGGAGAGCCGAGAGATAGTAGTTCTTCCAGTGTGTATAGCCACCTTATTATTTTTGTTTGCTTTTTAAATTTATATTGTTTGTTATTATTTCTTCTCTCCTATTTTAAAGTTTTAAGCAAGTTTAATCCAAGGAGTTTTACTAGTTTGTGTAGATTTCCTTGCAAAGAATTTCAGTTTCGTTTTATCTGCTTTTATTGTTGAAAATGTCTTCATGTGATATTTCTCCTGGCACTTACGACATGATGGTGTATTATATAGACCAAATGAATGAGTTAAATGCTAGGCAGTGTAGGAACGTTGTTTGCTTGTTGTGTCGAGGAGAGGGTCATGAATTGAAGGACTATCCTAGTCTTTTCAATCCTGGCTGCCGCTCCTCCACTCATGACAGCATTGTCCCCATCACTCATTCTTTACCCATGGAGGCAATCGTGCCCTCTACCCCCGATCTTATTTCGTGCATGGAATCCTCACTCCCTGTGTATGGCTTCACTCCTAGTGATGATGATCACTCATCCGTTGGCCAACAAGGAGAGGAATGGGAGCTCCTAGATGCACCTGAGTGGGATGAGGAAAGTATTCTTTCCATCGGGGAGGCATTAACAGATCTTTTTGCGGAGGAACCAAATCTTTTTGTTCCCACAGTTTCTTTGCAAGATTTTTCTACACACATTCTTTATGATCCTATCGAAGTGAAGGAGTGGGGTTATGCTTCTGACTCGGAGGATGCTCCAAAGTGGGATGAGGAGTTTGTTTTCCCCGAAGGGGAGAATGAATGCTTTGAACATGATGGTGCACCTCGGTGGGATGAGGAGGATACTCTCTCTGATGAGGTGGTTTGCACTTCCTCATGGGACGAGGAGGTCCAACTCACCACCGAGGCTCTTGAGTTCTTGAGTTCCCCTCGCTATGATACTTAGGATGATGATAGCGATCTATCCTTGGATCCTGCCGGGAGTGAGACCGGGATCACTCTCCCGATTGATTTTTATTCAAGTTCTTCTTCTTTTTTATTTCTTAATCCCCTTTCTCTATCTAAGCCTGTGTAGGTTGAGTCTTCACAGGTACTTCAGGAGGACTTGGAGCATTCTGCTCAAGTCAATGATGAGTGTATCCTATCATGTGAGGAGGTTGATCCCCCCTCCATAGAGGAAGCACCACTCATTGCCTTCTCCTCCTACTGCCTCCCTGGAGATGATACCTTGCTGGGCAAGGATAGTTTTGGTAAGTTAAGTGAGGATTCCTCCTCTTCTTACTTTTTATTCCCTCTACCTGTGACGAGCAGGTATTATTTATATTCGGGTAGAGGCGTGACTGTTCTATTGCCGTATCGGTACCAGTTACCGACACGCATATTAGAACAGTTACCTGTGCATTTCCTTTTTCATAGACCCATTAGCTAGAACTGCTTTAAATTTGAATAAGTCGTGCTGGGAGGACAATAACCCCAGTAGTTATCTTACTTTTTCCTGCATTTCTTATTTCATCTTGTTTAGTGTAGTTAGCTGTATTTTATTTTATTTTTGTACATTTTCTTTTGTTTTTGCGGAGCTCACCCCTGCAGGTCATACTTCTGGCGGATGCTGCAGCTTTGTCTTGGTTTACATGCGTCTTCTGGTATGCTCACCTGCTGAGCATTGGGTACTCTCTTTCCTGAGACTTCATTTTGAATTTCATGGTTCTATCTTGTGTTGGATTGTTTAGTTTAAGTCTGGGGGAGAGATATTTATTGTACCCACTGCACGTGCACATCTCAGTGCATGCTAGATGTATTTTATTTTAGTCATTTTATTTGTTCATCTTCATCGCACACCACTCCACCCACTTGAGTGTGCACTCACTTGTGTGTGTGTTTCCGTTCACGCTTATCTTGGTTTGGAATGTGAAATAGGATGTTAGCTTAGGAATTGCAAATCGGAGTGCGATGTTGACTCTTGCAGTGCTCTAGTCGCATCCGCATGCTCTAGTAGAAATTTGAGTAAAATTAGATTATTTCTATGCATTTAATTTACAATTAGTGTTTTTGCGTAGTTTTAAATTTATTATACTCAATTGGTGAATGTGAATGAAATTGGCGGTAGTACGGTGTTGTGTGTAAGCAAGCGCTAGTTGTGTGTTACTCGAGTCGGAAGGAAGGTTTACCTTTCTCGTGGGCTAAGAACTTGCCCCAAATGACTCTTGAAGCATGGGCGAGAGCACCTCATTTTGTTAAACGTGATGTAGGCCATCTAGTTGGCTAGTTTGAGCTTTGATTTCCATGACCCATTCACTTACCCTTGCAAGCCAATTTGTGCCTACCCCTCCTTTGTTTCAGCTCTTCTTTCAATCACCAAAGCCTGAAACTTATCCTATTATCGCAACCAAGTAGCGAGTTAACTGATATCATATTTCTTGATTTGGTGTGATGTTTGGAACCTTTGTGATGCGAAAGAAAAAGTGTATTGTGTGCTGAAAACATTGTAGTAAACCAACCGGGGGATAAAAGAAAAAGAAAAAAAAATGAAGTTAAAAGAAAATTGGAATGAAAAGAAATCCCTTTGAGCGTAATAGAAAATTCAGTTGGTATTTGTTGGAGTAGGCTGTGTGCACACCCAGTTTTCAAGCCATGTCTGGGGGTGTGTCACACTAGCATCATTTTTGGTCTTGTTTTGGTACAACATTATCTTTTGACTCAATTGGGTTGCGTAGCCGTCTGGTTTATCGTTGAACATCATACCGTAACCTAAGCCCCATTATAACCTGAAAGTCCTATTGATTTAACTTTTGAGTTTGCTAGCGCCGTGGAGAGAGTGTAACCGGGCAAGCTTATGGTTCTCGACGTTGATGGATTTCACCGGAGTTATCCCCGAATTCCGGTCTTTAGCAACACCCTCCTGAGTGGCTTGTTTATTTCACACCGGGCACGACCGCACAAATTCTTCATGATTCACCATCTGAGTACAAATAAATCTCTATTTACGCATTTATACTTTTGTAAATTAGTTAGCAAAGTTAGAATCTCCTTTTATTGAATTTCTATTTGCATGCGTATGATACTTCGCACCGTAATCCTATTTTGCAATTCCCTTCACTAACTACCATTTTCATACTCCGCCGGATTTGTTTGCTCGGGACGCGCAAACAGGTAAGTCTGGGGGTGTGATGAGTCCCAATTATATACACTTTTATGGACTCATCTGGGCCATATTTCTAGTCTATGCACCACATTTTAGGCACGTTTTCATTCATATGTACTATTCCATGCTAGGTGCACTTTTTAGCCCATTCTGGTGTGCAATTGCGCTCCTTGTTGTTGGGGGTAAGCACATGGTGCTCCCCTTCTCTTTTTCTATGTTTTTTCTGATGCTGGACGTTTATTCCCAGCCATTGTATCTTGTATGCAGGTGGTCGGTTCTTCCCATTTTCCCCAGAAGTAATGTCTGTGCATATCGCACGGTCGTGCATTTCCTTGACGCGCGGTCGGTTGCGGTCGTGCGTTTATGTCTGGGCAGAAAATAGAGCGTTGGAGTTTACTCGTGCATTTTGACGCACGGGCGGATTCGCCCGTGCGTGAGTAAAATGCACGGTCGACCCGTGTCTTCCTGATTTCAGAGCTTCGGAGTTTACCCATGCGTTTGAACGCACGGGAGGTATTGGTCGTGCGTGAGCAATTCGCATGGGCGGCGCAACGTATTCCCCAAGTCAAGTTTTATCATTTAATAACGCACGGTCTTCGCACGGTCGTGCGTTCGACCGTGCGTGACCATTTTCTGACAGAATATCTATTTAGGCCGCAGGTCTTGCCCTATTCGATCGATTGTTTTTCCCGCTCCCAGAGCTCTAGTTCCGCGCTCTTTTCGCCGTCCATCGCCGCCCACATTCAGGAGGTGCTCCGGGCTTGTTCTTCAGGCCAATCTTGAGCCGGAGCTTCCTCTTGGCCTCCTCCTTCATCCTAGAGCTTCAAAAGAAGATCTAGCCGTCATTACCATCAAGCAAGGGGAAGTTTGCAACCTTTACCCGATCATGAGACGAAGAAGACGGGCTCATTGGAGAGTCGTGACAGCTCTCTCTACCCCGGACGTAGTTGCGGACCGAGCTTGGACGTGGATTGACAACCAGGCGATTCCAACCGTGAATCTACAACGAGCCTTTGGATTCGGCCGATTTCTTGCCTTGTTCTTCTCTTATTGATGTGTATATGTTGTAGATCTTTATTATTATGATGAAGTGGCACATAAACTTGTTTGTATTTCTATATTTCATGTCTATGTGAAATGCTTTTGTGGTTTATGTGATTTGAGGAGCGCCCCATTCCATCCTCCATCCCGCCGTTACGTTCGTTTGCCGCACTAGCAATTGCTAGTGGCGTGCTTGTCGACGAGGTGCTTGCGACCCTCATCCGTATGCCTACTCTTCCATCCGCCTAGCGAAGCGTGGCATAGCGGCCCGTGTAATCCTTTTGCCTAATGAAGCAGCGCGCTGAAGGCCTGCACAGTTCGATTCCGCTTGCCTACTCGTCCATCCGTCGGCCTAGTCTCCATCCCGCCAAGCGAAGCATTGCATAGCGGCATTGCATAGGAGTAGTTATAGTTGTTTTTCTTTATTTTTCACAATCCAAATCCCTCGTTTCCGCATCCATCCGACGTAAAAGATTTCAATCTCAAGTCCTTCCTCGAACGTTAACTCCAACTTACTGTGTTCCTTGAGAGATTCGATACTCGGGGATTTGATCCTCATTTTATATTACTTGAACGATCGGTACACTGTCGTTCCGTGCCGCAGTCTAGCTACCGCCTATAGCGGTGTGCGAGATTAGCGCATCAAGTTTTTGGCGTCGTTGTCGGGGACTACAAGCGTGTTTGATTTGTTTTTAATTGGAAATTCATTTTAAGGTATTGTGTCTTTCTTCAGTATGTTATTTTCTTCTTCTATATCATGTGGGAACATTTGAACATCCGATGTCGTTGGTGTGGGGACACATCCCACACTAGTGATAGGTGTCCCAAAGAGTATGGTGTTGTTCAGAAACCGTACGGAGCTCATAAATCCTTTGGCTACTCTGCTGCACCTTCGTTATCGCACCTTTTTGCGGCCGCCGCACCTTTGGTGCCGGCTTTACCGGCAAAGCCGGCAAAGCAATGCCTATTTTGCAAAAGTAGAGAGCACCCCTTGAAGGACTGTGCTGCTTATCTTCGAGAATTGGCCGATGACGATGAGCCGGATATCCGGATCGTCTCATCTTCAAATCCTGCGAGCACAGCTCCTTCCGCTGGTTACGTATCCCTTCCACCTTCACTTCTTGAAGTCTCTGGAATCGACACGTGCATCAGTGTCTCTTCTGACTCTGTTTCTGATGCGACTCACCGTACATCTTCGGTTCATAAACCACTTCGCGAGGATTTGTACCCTTGTGTGGAGAGTGAGCCTGAACTCGTAAGAAGCACGTCCTCTCCCGCCACACACGAAATTACATCTGTTGCTGATATTTTTATTGAGGTCACTTTGCAGGATGTTGCAGACCTGCGCAGTGTCGTGCCCACTCTCATGAAGGAGGACAGTCTCGATTGTGCCGAAGCAACCGTTTCGGTCCAGTGCGAGGAAGTCCAAGTTATAGAGGAGGCCATTGCGTGCGCTGTTGAGTCTAGTGAAATCTTTGATGATCTCATCAATTTATCATTGCCGCACCACATGGGGGATGAAGTCGGGATTATCCCCTCAAATGAGATTTCTTTTAGTTTTTCTTCTAATTTATTTCCTGACCCCCTTTCTTTTTATACAAGGATGCAGGATGTCCCTCCTACGGTTGATCAGATCTTATGCATGGAGGAGCCGAAAGCCTGGCGGGATGAGGAAGGTACAGTGAAGGAACATCTTGTTTCCTCATCATCGTTTGTGCTTCCCCTTGAGGATTGGTTACAAGGGGGCAAACGGTTCTTCTTTGAAGACATAATACTGGAGGAGAAGAAGAGAGCGAAAAAGGAGGAGATTTGGGGTTGGAGGCTGAGCATCCTACTTAATTTCCACCCCTACTACCAGGTCCCCGGACCCTTTCCTTTCATCAATTGTTACTACTTCAAATCAGCCTATAGCTGATTTGTTTTGAGCTTGTAATAATAATTAAGGTTTTATTAGCTTTTGCTTATTCCTAAACTTTTTGAACAATGATTAATACAGGTATTTGGTCCACCTTAAAGGACGTTAAACAAAAGGGCTTCTTGGGAGACAACCCATGGGAACCACCCGGTTCCGTCTATCTTTTTAATCCTTTTGCGTATTGTTATTTCAGTTTTGCTAACAATGTAGGTGAAGCTATGCTCTCGCGTGGAAGGAGATTTATTTTTAAAGAAATTGGGATTACCGCACTTCTGGCATGCTCCTTTGTGAGCATAGATCAACTCTTCCCCTCTCTTACTTATGTTCGAATTACTTATTTTAGATGTTCTCAATCAAGTCTGGGGGAGAGAGCGAGCTGTGCACGTGCACGCACGCTGCATGACATGCTAGAATGTGCTGAGTTAGGATTTATATTTTGTTGCATACACTTGCACCTAGTTCACGCGCACTTGATCACGCGTGCTTATTGGGTATCACTGCGAGGTTTTCCCGCTCATAAGAATTGAATTGTTAGTGTTTGAGTGAGGAGTAGAGAAAAATGTTGACTCGAGTAGTGCTCTAGTCATGTGCTCCCGTCACGCCTAGAAATTCAATTAGGATAGAATAAAATTCAGAGTTGTAATGCAATTATTTCTGTTATAGTATATGAAATTTATTTTAGTTTAGTAGTGAATCCGGTGAATCCAACGGTAGCAATAGGTCGAGTGTAGCAGATTAGTAGTAGCTTATTACTAGGGTCGAAAGGAAGGACAACCTTTCTCGGTGGCTAGAACTTGCACTAGGCGACTCTCGACACGATTGTGTTGAAGTACTCGTCATGAAATGTGATATAGGCCATCTTTTGATCCGTTTGGGCTTTTGAAATCCTTACCTACGTAATCACCATTGCAAGCCCATTTGAGCCTACTCTTCCTCCTTGTTTTGCTCCACTAATAATGTAACCAAAGCCATACAGCCGAACCTATGTTCGCACCAACCGTTGAGCTGAAAGAAATTTCTTTCTCGATCACATTTGGTGTATGTTGTGTATGACAGCTTTAATTTAGCTAAAGGAGTCGTTTTATTGCGCTTAAAAATGTTCTTTTACCGAAAAGAGAAAAGAAAAGAAAAGAAAGAAAAGAAAAGAAAAATAAAAGAGTTGTGCAATAATAATTTTCTCTCGGCAAAATTTTTTGTATATCTGGCTCAACACGCACCTAATGTTCAGTTGAAGTCCGGGGGTGTCATGTAAAAACTGAAAATATTGTATTGGTGATTGTTATTCTCTTGAGTGCGACGGTTGTGTTGAGTACGATTCCCATCATCCTTCTACTTACCTAGCCTATACTCAACCTAAGCCCAATAATTGCCTATAAGTCCTATTGATTTTAGATACGAGTCATCTCATGCAGTAGAGAGAGTGCGAACGTGCAAGCCTATGGACACCGATTTTGATGGATTTCTTAGGAGATTGTCCCTAGCTTCGATTTGAGTAATACTTTACTCATTAGTCACACTATTTTCCCTTTTTGCGCGACCGAAAGATTCACCAGGATTCACCATCCAAGTAAATTAAATTTCAGTTTACTATTTTAGAAATAATTAGATACAATCTTGAGTTTAATTCTGTTCTAATGTATTTCTAGGCAAGAGAGCATGCGACTTCGCATAATTCTCTACCACTTAAACTCATGCTAACATTCAATTGTTCCGACAGGAGAGCTGAGTAGTTTGCCCTAGACGTGCAAATGGTTAAGTCTGGGGGTGTGATGAGTCCCATATATATATATATATATATATTTGGACTCATTTGGGCTGATATTCTAGTGTTTGCACCACATTTTAGGCACGTTTTCATTTATATGTACTAGTCCATGCTAGGTGCACCTTTAAGCCCATTTCGGTGTGCAATTGCAATCCTCGTTGTTGGGGGTAAGCACATTGTGCTCCCCTTCCCTTCTTTAATGTATTTCTGCGCTGGACTTGTATTCCCAGCTGGTATATCTTGTTTGCAGGTGACCTGATCGTCCCGTTTTTCACCAAAAGTAATTTCTGTGCATATCGCACGGTCGTGCGTTTCCTTGACGCACGGTCTGTGTGTTCATGCGTTTGTGTCTGGGAAGAAAATGGAGCGTCGGAGTTTACTCGTGCATTTTAACGCACGGGCGAATTAGCCCGTGCGTGAGTAAAACGCACGGTCGACCTGTATCTTTGTGATTTCAGAGCGTCGGAATTTACCCGTGCGTTTGAACGCACGAGCGGCGTTGGTCGTGCGTGAACAAATCGCACGGGCTGCGCAGCATATTCTACAAGCCATATTTTATCCGTTAATATTGCACGGTCTGCGCACGATCGTGCGTTCGACCGTGCGTGACCAATTTTCAGCCTGTTTCCTATAAAAGAAGGAATTGAGGCAGTCAAAAGAGGAGGGCGATAGAGGACGACCGGGAGCGATTTAGAGAGCAGGAAATCTCTTCCTTCCCGCTGCTCTTGAGGGCTGAAGGCTTCCCCTTCATTTCCTCCATCATCAAGGCCATTTCCGGTGATTTCCACCTCCATCCTTCCATCCGGGAGCATTAGGAAGCTTCATCCACCATTAGCTCAAGCATTCCTCGCCAATGAGACCAAGGAAGCGCTGAAGATCATAGGAGCGCTGACAGCCTCCTTCGAGCCAAGCTCACCATCTGAGGGCCGAGTCCGGAGAGAGCCCGACAACCTTTCACTCCGGCCGTGAACCCAAGCTGTGACTTCTTCTTTGTGGTCCTCTCTAACCTTGAATGCTTATACTTCATTTTTGTGTTGTATGAACGCGTGTTAAGCTAATCATAAGGAGTTTTGCTTTCCTTCATATGCACTGATGTTGTGGTGGCATGAATAGCCCCTTGTTCCTAGTGATTTTCTGTGATTCGTTGTGGGTGAAGCCATTAGAAATTGCTAGTGGTGATGTTTTGAGAAGAGGTGTGTGCGACCCTCAACCGTCATAGTGATTTCCCGTCCACGCGCCTTCCGAAGCACGACATCGCGGCCGTTGCACCCATCTCGCCGTGCGAAGCGGAGTTTTGACCCGCATCTTTCTTCAATCTACAATAGCGTTGGAAACCAAATCAAACCCCCCGTTGTTACTCATTACTCCTTTTAACTGATTTCCTATTTTGAGCATATCGTACTACCCAACTTGCGGTCCTTGAGAGATCGATACTTGGGGATAACTTCCCATTTTTATTACTTGAGCGACTGGTGCACTGCCGCCGTATCGCATTTCGTGCCTGCAAATTAGCAGTGCCGAAATAGCGCATCATGCTCCCCCCTTGTGTATGCACCCATAGACTAGATTCATGCTCCCACTTAATCTATTGAATCCTACTCCATTAGTCATTATGATTTATAATTGATAGTGAATTGTTTATAGTTATTTTTATATAATATTTTAGTAGTAATTAATTAGATTTTATATATTTTAGTTTAATATATATCTAATATACTTTATTTTGTGTTTTCAGGTAATCTGGGGCTGCTAATAGCAAATTCAAGCTCACAGCCGTGTTCAGGAGAAATAAAGAAACAAATCTGCAAAAATCCTCAGTACACGCCCCACGTCATGGGCGTGACCTGGGGGCGTGACCATGGTCACGGCCGTGCTCCGCCTTCAACTCCCGGAAGACATTGCCACGTTGGATTAAAGTTACACGCCCCCTGTCACGGGCGTGACAGAAGGGCGTGACCTTTAGGTCACGGGCATGACTTGCCCAGCAAGCATTCAATACAACCAGTTTCCATCGCCGAGCCGTTCAAGCTTACACGCCCTAGGTCACGGGCGTGACCTGGGGTGTGACCACTCCCGCAACTGCCAGATTAACTCCAGATCGCGCCGTTTCCCTCCGTTTCCTGACTCGATCAAGACACGCCCTAGGTCACGGGCGTGGCCTAGGCCGTGACCCGTCCAGATGATCAATTTTGGCGGTTTTTCTTCCCCAACGTTCCCGAGCTTTCATTACGCAGTTACGTAGCTTACACGCCCTTGGTCACGGGCGTGACTCACCAATTTTCTTCCTATAAAAGCCAGCTGCTGCCAAAGTGATGGGAATCCAGTCCATGCTTAGTTTGGATCGTTTCTAGTATAGTTTTTCTGCATTTGTTTTCTTAGTGTAACTTTATTTTATGTCTTGTCTTTTTAATTCCTAGGTTAGATTTACTTTACTTGCAATTGTACTTTTCTTTGCATAACAATAAAAATGTCTTTCTTCTTAATTATGTTTAGCTAATTTTCATAGCATTTGATCGGATGAATTCTTAAGGTTTTATATTTCGTAATCTCTTATTCATAGTTTAGTTTTGGAAAAGTATGATTTACCGTTGATTTGTAAATTATTGGTTTCATATTTCTAGGGTATGATAATAAAGTTTGATCTGTATTTTAGTATATCGAGAGATCCGAAATACGGGTAGATCGCTCATCGGTAGAAAGAATTGTTTGCACACCTCGAGAGAGGGTGACACAAATCTTTCGTATTGGAGTCAAATCCAATAGTGGGGCTCATCACATAAAGCAAGCTTAGGGGTTTCGACTGGCCGAGGGGTCTTAATCAATCAACCTAAGGTTAGGTGGTAGTTCTCTTGAAAGAGGCTCTACCATATTTTGGGAACCTCTACGGTCAAGTTTGTCCAAATCAATTTATGATGTTTACGAAATATTTTACTTAAGAAGAATTCTCGATCAAATGTTTCATTTCTTTTATTATTTCTTTTATAAAACCTTTTAACTATTTTTTAGATAAAATAATTATAATTTGCGTGAGTAGAAGTACTCAACAACCCCGTGGAATATGACACTTGATATTTATTTCTAAATATCCTATACTATAAAGCGATAGGTACACTTGCTTTATCGAATTATATGTGGATAATATTCTAATTTTACGCAAAGCGATTTTATCTATCAAGTTTTTGGCGCCGTTGTCGGGGAATATTTTTATTGATATTTTGAAAGCGTAAATTTTATTACTTTTATCATTCTCTTTCTCCGCCCCCATTTCTCTTTTTTTAAAAAAAATTCATTTCTATTAAGTAACGGTTGTTAATTTTCTTTTTCCAAAAAAAATATGATGATATCTCAGTTGGCCGCAAAAGTTGTCGAGCTTCAACATAAGGTAAACCTTTTGGAAGCCGCACAAAAGCGCCAACTTATTTGTTATTTTTGTGGTGCAAATCATTCTAGCGAGGAATGTTATTCTTATTTTTATTCTCAAAATATTTTTGATCAAAATAATTTTTCTCAAGATTATAATTCTTCTGAAATTCCTTCTTGCTCCGATAATAATTATTCGTGGTGGCAAGATCTCCCGGATAGTTTTCGGTGCAATGAAGAAATTTCTATTGATCATAATTTCTATTCCTCCACTTTTTATCCGCAAAATTCTTTTGATCAAATTTCTTCTCTTGGTGATTCTCCGGATCTTCCTTTTCAAAATTTGAATAGTTTTTCCCAAGAAGAAAATATAATTTTATACCAAGAATTTTTTAAAATAATGGGTGTGCCGAGCGAAATAGAGAAAGAACATGTTTCATCTTCTACTCCGCCCGACTCTATCCCGCTTTCTCATGAATTTTTAACCCCAACACATAAATATTTTGGAATCAAAATTCATGAAAATTTAGTCGCCCATGAATTTACTCCCCTTGGTATTGATTTTTCTGATAAAATTTTTATTTTAGAAAAAGAACAACCGATCCTTAATCATGAATTTTCACAAGAAACTCCTCCTTATGAAAAAATTTCTGACTCGCTTAATCTTGATTCTTTTGATACTAACGATTTTCATGTAGAGGATGAGCCGTTGCAACCAAACGTCTTCACCGATCTATTTGCCGCTCATCTCTAGCAATCCAAATTACCTAAAGTATGTATAGGTAATTTGGATTTACAATTAGAAGCTAACGGACAACAAAAGAATCAGGACTGTAGCGGAGGAGTAGCCGGGCGACCAACTTCGGCATGCTCACCTAAGTGTGAATTAAGGGAGTTGCCTGTGCATTTTCAATTTTATTTTCCTTTTTCCTAACAATAACCGTCTAACTTAAAGACGGGAAAAAGAAAGCGCTCTTGGGAGGCACCCCTTGCTTATCCTTTTTGCAATTTTTCTTTTCTTTATCCCCCTTTTCTTTTCAAGTTTTTCCCTCTTCATTCTTGTTTATAAACATTGGGGAGAATGTTTATTTTTAAGTATGGGGGGGGGGGGGGGGGGTGTTCTCTAATGTTTGTTTTTATTCAAAAAATTCAAAAAAATTTAGAAAAACACTTTTAATACAAAAAAATTCAAAAATATTTAAAAATTATAAAAAAATCTTCTTTTATCTTCTTTTTCAATTGTGTTTTTAAAATATGGAAATTACAAAAAAAAATTAAAAACGATTAAAAACTATTTCTTGCGAAAGGGCCGTGTTGGGCTTTCATCCCACAAAACCGCCTAGTACCTTGCGAGCCCATCATTGGGTAGCCCTTGGGAAGTCCAAGAACAAAAAATTTATTTCAATTTATTTTTCTTGTTCAAGCAATTATAAAAATATAAAATAAAACAAAATTGATTTAAAAAAATGTTTTTATAAATTTTGTATTATTAGATGCTTCCTTACTTTTTATTTGAGTCCAACCAATTTTAATTATAAGCTTTTATTTATATGACTTTAAAAAAAAACAAAAGTTTTCTTTTTATGTGTTTTCAATTTTATGTGTCTCTTCATAATTTGTTAGATTTAAATTTTAGATAAATTTGATTTAAAGAATTTTTCATAATTTTGATTTGATTAGAATATTTCTTAGTTTTGTTTTCTCTCCTTAAAATATCATGAATCAATTTTGTAGCAATTGTGCTTAAGATCTTTAGTTTTTTATTATATTAACTTTAACTCATAGATTCTTAAAGATTTCCTAATTTATTTTCTATGCTCTCAAAATAGTTATCTTGAAAATTTTATAGCCTTTAAACCCTAGCCCGTCCTTTTACTTTACCCTTTTGATTGGCAAATAAAAAAATATATAAAAGATCATATGTCATGGAATAAGAGGATAAAATTCATCATAACTAAACATATGCACCCAAATTAGTAAAAGATTATATGGCTTGGAGCTGAGAGGATAAAATTTATCACTCCTAAACATATACATTTGGGGTATTAAAAAAGAAGAGTATCTAAAAAAATGGAAATGAGAGGATAAAATTCATCATTTCCCCATTAAAAACCTCTTCTATGCTAATTTTACCCAAACTTAACCAATATCATTTCATATTCAAGATATTTATGATAGTGCTTAGTAAATATTTTAGGTTTTCTATAAAGTTTCGAATGATAATAAAAGTTTCTATAATTCTAATCTTAGATTATTTTGCTTAATTGAATACATTTTTGTTTATGAAAATTTAATTAGAGAATTTTTGAAACTAATTTTTATTCTACGCATGTCAACTTATGAATCATGATTTATTTCTTACGAATCTAAATTTTATTTCAAAACTCATTTATGTATGAGTCATGTATAATTTTAAATGCATAATTAGGAGTAAATTCTTTTATTTTTTTTGTAATGTCATATAAATTTTATTCTCATGCTTATGAATTGGTTTTGCTCTAGAATAGCAAAAGCTTAAGTATGTGGGTATTTGATAGTGCATTATTTATAGTTATTTTTATATAATATTTTAGTAGTAATTAATTAGTTTTTATATAATTTTAGTTTAAAATATATCTAATTTACTTTATTTTATGTTTTCTAGTAATCTGGGGCTGCTAATAGCAAATTTAAGCTCACAGCTGTGTTTAGGAGAAATAAAGAAACAAATCTGCAAAAATCCTCAGTACACGCCCTAGGTCACGGGCGTGACCATGGTCACGGCCGTGCTCCGCCTTCAGCTCCCGGAAGACATTGCCACGTCGAATTAAAGTTACACGCCCCCTATCACGGGCGTGACAGAAGGGCGTGACCTTCAGGTCACGGGCGTGACTCGCCCAGCAAGAATTCAATACAACCAGTTTCCGCCGCCGAGCCTTCCAGCTTACACGCCCTAGGTCACGGGCGTAACCTGGGGCGTGACCTCTCCCTTAACTGCCAGATTAACTCCAGATTGCGCCGTTTCCCATTGTTTCCTGACTTGGTCAAGATACGGCCTAGGTCACGGGCGTGACCTAGGTCGTGACCCGTCCAGATGATCAATTTTATCGGTTTTTCTTCCACAATGTTCCCGAGCTTTCATTACGCAGTTACGCAGCTTACACGCCCTTGGTCACGGGCGTGACCAAGGGCGTGACTCACCAATTTTCTTCCTATAAAAGCCAGCTGCTGCCAAAGTGATGGGAATTCAGTCCATGCTTAGTTTGGATCATTTCTAGTATAGTTTTTCTGCATTATTTTCTTAGTGTAACTTTATTTTATGTCTTGTTTTTTTAATTCCTAGCTTAGATTTACTTTACTTGCAATTGTACTTTTCTTTACATAGAAATAAAAATGTCTTTCTTCTTAATTATGTTTAGCTAATTTTCGTAGCATTTGATCTGATGAATTCTTAAGCTTTTATATTTCATAATCTCTTATTCATAGTTTAGTTTTGGAAAAGTATGATTTACTGTTGATTTGCAAATTATTGGTTTCATATTTCTAGGGTATGATAATCAAGTTTGATCCGTATTTTAGTGTATCGAGAGATCCATAAATATGGGTAGATCGCTCATCGGTAGAAAGAATTGTTTGCACTCCTCGAGAGAGGGTGACACAAATCTTCCGTATTGGAGTCAAATCCAATAGTGGGGCTCATCACATAAAGCAAGCTTAGGGGTTTCGACTGGCCGAGGGGTCTTAATCGATCAACCTAAGGTTAGGTGGTAGTTCTTTCGAGAGAGGCTCTACCATATTTTGGGAACCTCCACGGTCAAGTTTGTCCAAATCAATTTATGATGTTTACGAAATATTTTACTTAAGAAGAATTCTCGATCAAATGTTTCATTTCTTTTATAAAACATTTTAACTATTTTTTCCGATAAAATAATTATAATTTGCGTGAGTAGAAGTAATCAACAACCCCGTGGAATACGACACTTGATATTTATTTCTAAATATCCTATACTATAAAGCGATAGGTACACTTGCCTTATCGAATTATACGTGGATAATATTCTAATTTTACGCAACGCGATTTTATCTATCAATAATTTTATTCTCCCCCTTTGTTATTAGCAAAAGAGGGTGGAGTGAAACAAAACTAGACTAAAGAAGACAAAAGTTGAGACATAACTAAGAGAGGATTAAGAGTTTTGTGTAAACAAAAGTAAGTCATGATCGAGCTAAGGTAGAGAGTAGCACAACGGAAAAAAAATATGATAGGCATGAAAGAAACATTATTCAAAGATTATACCACAGGAATGTAATCACATGCTTTGCAAATTAATTTTTAAAGACGAATATTACTTGTTGAAAAAGATGCAGTAGTATTTGGCAAGTACAAGTGAAGAAAGACCAAAGAAGTGAGCATGATAAACCATGGTAAACGAAGTACATGATCAAAAGAGAAATGCGAAAAACAAAAACAAAACAAATAAGTGTACTATTTTTGTTATAGTTTGACCATTCCAACAATATATCTAGACTCTTCACATTTGAGCATTTTAGCTTTAAAAATTTTCATAACTAATAGGCAAGCATGATTTAGCATATTCAAGAAGATAATAGCTACAATGTAACCAAATTGTATTTCAAGTAAAGAAAACATTGTAGAAATCATGCATTGCAATCTAGTGCGTTTACTTAAGTTTTTAGAGAATTATGTAATGTTTGCATTAGGATCCTATTCTCATGAGTGGAAGCGTAATGAAAAACAATGATGTGTGCATAAGGTGTTTTGATAAAAGTAAACAAGTGAAATAATCAAAACACATGCCATATGTAATGAAATAGTAACAACAACATTATGATTGCAATCTTATAATTACTTTCACACATCAATGTTAGAATAAAATTTCAAAGCACAAAACATAAGTACAACTACCAAGGTGCTTCGCCCACACAATGCTCATTAAGACTTATCAGGGAGCGATGTATTGCTTGGGGGGATCACATAAGCATTTTTATAAAAAATTATTTTATTGATTCGGTGTACAAATAGAAGTGATAAAAAAAATATGTTTGCACAAGACACTTTACAATTCTTTCCAAGGTGCTCAACCTCACAATGCTCATTAAGACTTATCAGGAGGGTGATGTTGGATCTGTAGGCGCCCTTAGATTGGGGGGGGGGTGTGAATTAGGGATTTAAACTTTTATGATTATTAAAGAAAATAGTTCTCTGTTGCTACCGCCAGCGGTAGTGCTACCGCTCAGCATTCGTAATAGAGAAAATACGTTTAGGTTAAAACAGTGAAAACCAGATTTGTACGAATCAAAGATGAAGAAATAAGAATATTTTCATTAATAATTATTTGAAACAGTCATGATTACAAAACTTTTTCCAAAGACGCCTGGAAAGAGGCGACCAACGAAAAACCCTTTTTGGTTTTCTATACCGACCCTTCTCCTAAGGACCAGTTGGCTCTAGCCTATCTCTCCCCAGATAAGGCCTCAAATCATTCTGGAACAGCAAGCGCCAACGGAGGAGGCGCGCGTCTTTTTATAGAATCAGACACTACCGCCTGCGGTAGTACTACTGCCCTGCGGTATCCACATTAGGCAATGAAGCACACAGATCGTGGTAGTTTAGGGAACATTTTGAGCGCCAAACACTAGCGCGCCACGGTAACGCTAACGCCCCGCGATAGCGAGATATCCTTCCTTTAGCCACTATCTCCTTCCAAATCTGCTCCTCAATCAACTGTAGACGGGAAGTTTCCAAAAGCTACCGCCGGGCGGTATACATAATGCGCCGTGGTAGAGCAAGTATTTCATCGAATGGGATTCCTCTTTCGTCGATCGCAAATTCGTCGACCGCAGTGATAAGCATTTCGTCGAGCGGGATTCTTCTTTCGCCGATCGCAAATTCATCGACCGCAGTGATAAGAATTTCGTCGAATTGGATTCCGCTTTCATCGATCGGAAATTCGTCGACCGCAGTGATAAGCATTTCGTCGAGCGTAGCTTTCATTTCGTCAAACGAACACTAGCGCCAGCGGTAGTTCAAATGCTCCGCGGTAGCAACAACAAAAATACATTTCCATGGAGATTTGAAAGTACAGAATCCTGCATACTATAAACACAAAACAAGTATGATCAAATACAATAGGATTTGTTATTGTCAAACCAAGAGACGCGGAAATGATGTTCCAACAAACTCCCCCTTTTGATAATAACAAATCCCCTTAGAAAGATATAATTCAATTGATAGGAATTTTTGTTTATAATAGAGATAAGCATGAAATTTAAGACATGTGCATATGCTCCCCCTAAATGAATGTTCCCCCTAAGTGAATGCTCCCCCTACACCAAAACTTCCTATGAACTTGACTTCCCCAAAACATGTTAATTTCTTTCAAATTTATTCTCCCCCTTTTGGTATTATCTAAAGAGGGTGGAGAGGTAGTCTAACAAAAAGTGTGCAATAACTGTGTAGAGAGGGAATGATCATGAGAAAGAGCTAAACGCTTAGGAAAAATATAATAGATAGGAGAGAAAAAAGAAAGGAATGTGAAGAATTTGTCATAAAGAACCACTTGTTGGGACAATGTATTCATGATCGAGCGTACAAGTAGTAAAGAGGTGGAAATCATGATGAAATACTTTTTTTGAAGTGAACATCTATATAGGAATTGTGAAGCATAGTAGATGATTAAGAATTTTAGACATAACAAAATAGATGTTGTAGCATTTTAAGTACAAAAAATAATTTCAGTTGTAACATAGCCATATACTAGATTTGAAAGGTATGCAATACAGAGTTCTCATGGCGTAGCGGAAAAAATATGTAAGCATGATACAAGATATCAAGAAAAGATGGAAGAATACAATGTTCTAAATTGAGAAACCAAGTACACTTATACATTGTATAGGTCATGCAAGGCTATCTAGTCCATTTACTTAAGAATTTAGAGAATACATGTAGATATGCAATAGACTCCAATTCTCATGAGTAGAAGGCTTACAAGTGATAATGATGTGTACAAAATAGTGTTTTTGATAAAAGTAAACATATGAGTAAATCAAAACACATGACATGTATAATGGAATAAACACAATGTTATTGAAAAAGCATTTTTAGAGTCACTTCTACCCATAAAGCTATATAAATTATTCAATGCACATAGAAAAATAGTACAATTACCAAGGTGCCCTGCACACACAATGCTTATGAAGACTTATCAGGGTGCAAAGTAGTGCTTGGGGAATCACAATTATTATTTTAAATTTTAGATATTTGTGATCCAGTGTACAAGAAGAAGTAGTGTAAAAAAATGTTTGCAACAAGGCACTTTACAATTCTCTCCAAGGTGCTCAACCTCACAATGCTCATTAAGACTTATCAGGAGGGTGAGTAGTGCTTGGTGGAGTTATCTTTGTCAATTATTCATTTGAATTTTTACTTAACATCAAAGGACTCTGAATTCACTTGTACGTGCAAACAAAAGATTTTTGAAAAGACACACTTCTTCAAAAATAGGTGCATGAAAAAAGATTTTTACTTGTGGTGTAGGTAAAACTAAGCATGCATAACAATAATATTAGGTTGTTACACTACACAATCATGTAAGAGTAGATTAAATTCATATGTAGTTTATCAAAGATGTGAGTGAATAAATCATTATCAAATATAGACCATTTACTCATACATAGAGGCATGCTATACAACACTACACATGATTTCTATAATCAATTTCAAAGCACACATAAGATAATGATCAAGGCATGATACAAAACAATGTTATTAAGATACTTGAAATAGAGAATGAAAAATTGTATTCTAAACTAGGCAAGATAAACCATATCATCCTTGAACATTGAAAAGTACATCAGTTTTTATAAAAAATTTAGGTTTTCAAAAGCAAAAAATAAATAAAACAAATATAAAGAATGTTTTTGTTGTTTTAATTGGTTTTTCAATTTTGTAGTTGGTTTTGATATATAGAAAAACAAAGCATGTTTATGGTTGGATTTTGATTTGTTTTATAGTTTTTTTTGTTTTTATAATTTTACAAGAAAATAACAGGAACTGAAAAATAGAAAGAGAAAACAAGAAATTCAGAAATGACCCACTACCGCCAGCGGTACCCCGCTATCGCTGGGCGGTAGTGACAGAATTTGAATTTTTGGGAAAACGTAAAATTTTTTCAGAATTTTTCTTTTGAATATAGTTGTGCAGAATAGTGACAATGTTGTTCAATACAGAAATCAGATATGTTTGGTCCTGAAAATACGGATTTTACATGATTAAGTATGAATGTCCAAGATCCCTAGTTCTAGTCTAAGTAGAGCAAATTGGGAATCAGGTAGAGGCTTGGTAATGATGTCCGCAAGTTGCGATTCAGTTCCAATGAAGTTTACATGAACATGTTCCTTTTTGATGTGATCCCTAATGACGTAGTATCTTACATCTATATGTTTAGATCGTGATTGATGAACAGGGTTGTTTGTTAAGTCAATAACACTCTTGTTGTCACACTTAAGTTCAATATTAGTTAAATGAACACCAAAGTCTTCTAAGGTTTGAGTCATCCATAATGCTTGGCCATAACTACTTTCTAGTGCAATGTATTCTGCCTCAGTGGTGGAGAGAGCAACAGAATTTTGTTTTCTACTTGACCATGTAATTAAAGAAGGACCTAAGAAGTGACAGGTACCACTAGTGCTTTCCTATCTAATGAAAAACCCGCATAATTAGAATCTGAATACCCATGCAAGAGAAAGAAATCATTATTTGGATACCAAAGTCCTAATTTAGATGTGCCGATTAAATATCAAAAAATTTGTTTCACCGCTTTTAAATGAGATTCTTTTGGATATGCTTGAAATCTAGCGCATAATCATACGACAAAAATAATATCGGGTCTAGATGCACTAAGGTATAATAGGGATCCAATCATTCCTCTACATAACGTTTGGTCAATTGAAATTTCGGCTTTTTCTTTTCCTAATTTTAGTGATGCGCTCATTGGAGTACTAGCTTTTTTCAAGTTTTCAAAACCAAAACGTTTTAGCATATCATGGACATATTTGGATTGACATATAAAAATTCCATCATTTCATTGGGTTATTTGAAATCCTAAAAAATAAGTTAGTTCACCCACTAGACTCATCTCAAATTCATTTTGCATCACTAAAACAACTTCATTACACAACTCTTCATTAGTGGCTAAAAAAATAATATCATCAACATATATTTGTAAGATAATCAAATCATTATCAAAATGCTTAATGAAGAGCGTGTTATCAGCACTACCCATTTTATAACTGTGCTTTAATAAAAAAGAAGTTAAGCATTCATACCAAGCACGGGTCGCTTGTTTTATACCATAAAGCGCTTTTTCTAATCTATATACATGATTTGGAAATTGTTCATTAATAAAGCCGGGGGGTTGTTCAACATAGACTTCCTCATTAATTATTCCGTTTAAGAAAGCACTTTTAACTTCCATTTGAAATAATTTAAACTTCTTATAACTCGCAAAAGCTAAAAAAATTCTAATCGGTTCAAGGCGAGCAACGGCTGCAAATGTTTCATCAAAATCTACCCCCTCGATTTGAGAATAACCTTGTTCCACTAATCGAGCTTTGTTCCTAGTTATTCTAGATTCTCTATCTAATTTATTTTTAAATATCCATTTGACACTGATAACCGGGTGATTAGATGGTCTTTCAACTAGTTTCCAAACCCTATTGCGTTCAAATTGATTCAATTCGTTATTCATAGCAATAAACCAAAATTCATCATTCAAAGCGGTGGAAACATTTTTCGATTCTATTTCGGAAACAAAGCATAAGTTTAAAAAAGATTCATTAAAAGACGAATGTGTATTTACCCCTCTTGATGGTTCTCCAAATATAAGCTCCCTTGGATGATCTCTTGTAAATCGAAGCACACTTGGAGGCACGAGCTCTTCTTGCACCGTCTCTACTTCTTTTTCTTCTCCAAGTGGATCATCATCATCATGCTCCAATGGTGAAAGAGGTACATCTTCATTTCCTGCACAAGTACAATCTACACATGGCACAAATTCATCAAACTTCACATGAATAGACTCTTCAACCTTTTTAGATTTTTTATTGTATACTCTATATGCTTTGCTAGTGGAAGAGTAACCAAGAAAAATACCTTCATCACATTTTTCATCAAATTTAGCTAATGCAACCTTGGTGTTTCAGATAAAACATTTATAACCAAAGACATGAAGATACGATACATTAGGTTTCTTTTGAAAGAACAATTCATATGGAGGTAATTTCAAAATAGGGCGAAACATAACACGATTTATGACATAACATGATGTATTTACGGCTTCGACCCAAAAATATCTAGGCAACCCATACTCGGATAGCATGGTGTGTGCAAGTTCTTGAAGAGTTCAATTTTTCCTCTCCCCCACACCGTTTTGTTGGGTGGGGGGGGGGTCGTGGAGGGAAAATTCGTGTTTAATACCTAGATTATTATAGAAAGTGGTGAAGTTATCATTTTCAAATTCCCCTCCATGATCCGATCGTATACACTTGATTTTTAGATCTAATTCATTTTGAATACGATTGCAAAGCTTTGTAAATTCAGAAAACGCATCGGATTTGGAGGTAAGAAATAAGGTCCAAGTAAATCTAGAAAAATCATCAATTAAAACAAAAGTGTACTTTTTACCACCAAGACTACACGTGCTAATAGGTCCAAAAAGATCCATGTGAATTAGTTGTAATGGTCTTGAGGTAGATATTTCTTTTTTACTCTTAAACGATGTTTTGAAAATTTTCCTTTTTGGCATGGCGAGCATAAGGAAGATAGATTTCCATTTAGCATAGGAAAGCCTTTAATGAGTTTATTCTTTGACTATTTTAAGATTAACTTGGTGCTAGATTGACTGAGACGCCTATGCCATAATTCAAGTTCTTTATTTGTTTATATAAGACATTTGAGAGATGCATGTGATAGATCATGAAAGGCAATTAGATACATATTGTGAATTCGTGGTGCAGTGAGTACAATACTATTGGTTTTAGGATCTATTATTTTGCATAAATCAGTAGAGGACTCAAATAAAACATTTAGAACTTTATCGCAAAGCTGACTAATAGAAATCAAGTTGTGTTTCAAACCTTCTACATATAAGACATTAGTAAGAGAGAAAGAATTGTTACCCACAGTAACGGTGCCTAAAATCCTTCCCTTTCCATTGTCCTCAAATGTCACCATTCCTCCTTTCTTCTTAGTGAGGCTATGGAATTTTGCATTATCGCCCGTCATGTGCTTGGAGCACCCTGATTCCAAGTACCACATGTCTCCCTTTTCCTTAGCCTGCCAACATACCTAACAAGAAGATGAGAGTAAAGATCCGGATACCCAGGTGGTTCGTCCCATAGAATAGGTGGAATCCTTAGGCACCCAGATTTGCTTGACAGTACATCGACCCTTCATCCTGCAGGAGTCCAAGGTATGCCCGAAGTGATGTCACTTGGCACATAACACAAAAGGAGTTGAGACCTTTTTCAGTTTTTGTTGTGGACTCTTGCTGGAGGATGGGGAATCAGCAGAATAAATTCCAGGTTTGTGATTATTCGATGAATTATGAGTTCTGTTACTACCGCTAGCGACAACAGCTACTGCCCGACCGTAGTTAGCAGAGACAAAACCTAGACCATTTTTTGTACTACCATGCCTTTGGTTGGCCAAAATCATATCAAGACTTTTTTGGCCAACAACAAATTTTTCTATGGCTAAGTTAAGGTCATGGATTTTAGCTTTTAATGCAAAATTTTCACTAACTAAATTTCTGCTTCTATTTGCAAATTTTTCTTTTTGAAAGTGCACAGTTAACCTCACTAGAATTCTCTAGAGGGGGGGGTGAATAGAGATTTAAAATATTTTGTGCAATTATATATATATTTATATGTGGTGATCACAGATTAAGGCTTCCCACACACCAACAAGAATTAAGTAAGTAAAGAAAGTAAATGCAAGAAAAGAAATCACAGCACAACACAAGGAAATATAGTGGTTCCCCAAACTTTGGGTAGTCCACTCTTCTCCCCCCTTGGTAGGAAATTCACTATCTTGCACTGAGTCTTTTGATAAGGAGACTCTTAGAACCACCCTGATTCTTTTGATAAGGAGACTCTTAGAACCAACTGAGTCTTTAGAAAAGGAGACTCTTAGAACCAGTACAACTGAATTTTTTGAAGAGAGATTCTAAAAACTCTTTTACAATATTTGAAAGTGAAATAAAGGTAAAGAAGAAAGAGAGATAATAAAAAGACAAGAAGGAATCTTCTTCCTAGCAAGAAGATTGGAAGCACAAGAAGTAGTGAATGAAATCTCTCTTCTATAGTGAGAAGGAGATTGTAGGCCTTTTCTCTCTTTTGTGAGAGCTATCAGAGTTTGCAGCAGTATGGCTTCATATTGAGAAGGAGAATGAAGCTTGATCTTTGCTGCAGCACTATTTCTCAATTTTCTCTTTTCACTTGGGAGCTCTTCCTCTTTTTCAAATGTAAAATGGTGGATCACTTCTACTTGCTCTCTGCCGACCACCTTGTTATTTATAGCTCTGTTCATTAAAATAACACTATAGGAGAGTAATCAATTAGCAAGCAGAGTATTAGAAAGAAGGAGAAATTTCCATAACAATTATATCCATAGAAGGAAAGTATTCATTCTGATTTCAAATAGTGTCCATAATGGATTTAATCAAATTAGCCAAGAATTCATTAGAGGAAAAGAATAATTCAGAACAGCTATAAAGTATAATTTGATTCCATATAAATCAGATCTATGAAAGAAGGAAAAAGATCTGGCGATTTTGAATTAATCATAGAAATCGACGTGCGTCGATTACTATTCGACGTAAGCGTCGAATTCATCCTGGCAGAACGTTGAGATGAGAATAAGGAAGGTGCGTCGACTAAGGTGCGTCGACTTCTCAAGATACGTCGACTAGAAGTCAGAGCTACGTCGACATAGGATACGTCGAATTCTGGTTGGAGCTACTTTGACTGATTCTAATAGAAACGTCGAATTTATTTCGACGTTGCGTCGAATACTATTCGACGCATATTTACTTATCCTAATTCTTCATCTTTAGAATTTATATTTTACTCATTTCTAGGGGTTAAGAGAAATCATTTCCCCAACAATCTCCCCCTATTTGTCTTAACCCTATAGGAGAGAAAGCATATAATTAACACTTCACATCATTTGTAAAGATAAGAAATATATTAAACAATCAGAAGAGAAATTAGAATAAGAAAGTATATGACAAGCATTTGTCTTTCACAAGAATTAAACCAGAAACTTCTTTCTGTACATGAAGTTGACAAAAGCAGATTAAAGTTTCCTAGATAAGTTTTCAATAGCATCAAAAATGTAGCCCCTGGCTCTATCAGGACGTTCCTGGACATTCCTGATGATTGTATGCAGTTTCTCCAAGAGTTTATCACCATCAGGGATAGTGTCATTTATGGAGTAGCCTTTGTTGATGATGATTGCTGCCTTTTCATCAATCATCTCAATTGTAATGTTTTGTGTTTTCTGTTGAGTAGGCTTGAGCTCAGGTGGTCCCTTGCTATCAACCTTGGGCCTATACTTTGTTTTCTTTTCTGATTCCTGTTTCTCAGGAATTTTAGTCATCTTTCCTTTCCCTTTCCTGGGTTTGTCATGCCATTTGTCTAACTTTGCAGGTCCTGTAGGCTTCTTATAGGGAATGTAGGTATCTTCAGCACACCCTACACCCCTCTTGTGTTTTTGTCCCTTTTCTAGGATGACCCCTGCCTGAGGGTTTTTCTTTTGATAGGCTTCAATATCAAACAACTTCTTTGGAATTTTGATAGAAGATTCAGCAAGAATTTGTTCCTTGGTCATTCCCCTGTTGATCTTTCCCATCCAGGCATTCCTTTTATCTTCCACTTCTTTCCTAGCTGCTTCATATTCATACAGCTCTCTTTCTCTTATCTCTTCATGACTCTTTTCCATGTCAGGGTCATGGTACTCCTTCACAGGGCTGTTAGGAGTGATAATAGGCATCTTTTCAAATCTTTTTATTTCCTCACATGCTTTTCTATACTTCTTTTCCTTTGCATACTCTTTCCTTTCTTCTTTGGAGAAGTTTTGCCAGTAGGGAATGGCTTCTCTTTTCCTTTTCATTTTTCCTTTTGGACTTTGCCTAGGTAGGATATGCTTAGTGAGTTTTGCTATTGGACGAGGTAAAGGTAGCAGTGGAGGTAGAGAAGAAGGTTGAGGTGGAGGTAGAGGTAGCAGAGGAGAAGGAGTTTTCTCTTGAGGTGGAGAAGGGATTTGTTCAAGAGGGGGAGTTTGTTCTGTAGTCAAAGGCAGAATGACCTCTGGTAGAGTAATCTTTGCTGAGGGATGATTGTCAACTCCAAGCTCTTCTGAAGGGATGTCCTCAAGTAGAGGTGTCTTCAGTTTGATGTAATTGGTAGAGAAGCTAGGAGAGTGATGCTGAATTTCTTCCTCACATGGGATTGCTTCAATCCACATTTGTCCTCTCCATTCATCAGAGTAGGCTTCTTCTTCCTCCCCCTGGACTTCTGTGTTCTTTACCACAGCAATCTCCCCCTGGGTATGTGGGGCATCTATTCTAAATGCTGAATCCACAGCATGCTCTCCTTCAGTATGGTAGGAGGAGGTCTCTTCAAAATTTTTGTTGAAGGTGTAGTTAGAGTGATTGTAGAAGATTGGAGCCTATTGTAAGAAGAGAAGTTGGAGTAATACTTTAGAGATAATAATATTTAGAGTTGAAGAGGAAATTAACCCTGAGCTTTTAGGAGAGATAGATAACCTGACAAGGGGGGTTTCTGGAGCAACTCTCCCCCTGGTTTATATCCTGCATAAAGGATTTAAACCTTTCTGGCGACAGAGGATGTTCTTGAATGAGAGCATTAAGCTCAGGAAGAGAAGAAGAGAGGGTTGCCAGTTTGGCTGCACAGGTGTTGATCATGGCAGCACATTCATTGGCGAAGCAATTCAGGCGATTCTCGAAATCATTTACTAGGTGTTCGAGAGCATCGTTCATCGTTTTGATGAGGGCCGATTGATCAGGAGTTGGTGTCATTGTTGCAGAGAGAGAGAGAGGTAGAAGATGAAGTTTTTGGCGGGTTTTAGGAGAGTATATGTTATGAAATAAGAGGTATTATTTGAAGGAGGTGAAACGTCGAGAAAGGAAACAGAAATCAAGGTATATCAGGTAATCCAATCGTCAAAAGAGGAAGTAAGGATTTGATTCTAATTGGAACCAGATGTCGACGTTACGTCGAATTGATGTCGACATATGCGTCGATATAAAGTCGACGCTCCGTGGATATTTGTCCACTTAGTGTTCTGTCGACGTGTTCATAACCC
This sequence comes from Dactylorhiza incarnata, assembly GCA_033032865.1. Taxonomy (NCBI): domain Eukaryota; kingdom Viridiplantae; phylum Streptophyta; class Magnoliopsida; order Asparagales; family Orchidaceae; genus Dactylorhiza; species Dactylorhiza incarnata. Next base: position 3,216,645 of record JAWHQI010000298.1, read on the forward strand.
TGCGTCGATATCAATTCGACGGTGCGTCGATAAGTTATCGATGTAACTTTGCCGGGAAGAAATCAACGCCACCGTCGAGTTCTTCTCGACAGTGCGTCGATATGTATTCGACGCATCTTCAAATACTTTCTTATATTTCCTGATTTCTTTTAGATTTCCCAGCAATGGTGGTTACAGACTACCATCAAGCATTCCTAAGGTGTTGATGAAATAATTATGCTTAGTTTCATCTAAGGGTTTTGTGAAGATGTCTGCTCTTTGATTGTCTGTGGGAATATATTCTAAGGTTATCTTACCCTTTTCAACATTGTCTCTAAGAAAGTGATGTCTGATCTCTATATGTTTGGTCCTACTATGAAGGACTGGGTTAGTTGCTATAGATATAGCACTAGAGCTATCACAATAGATCTTAGAGTTATTAACCTCCAATTTGTAGTCAAGAAGTTGATTTTGCATCCATATTATTTGTGAACAACAGCTCCCTGCAGCTATATATTCAGCTTCAGCTGTTGAGGTTGAGACTGAAGTTTGTTTCTTACTGAACCATGAGATTAATCTGTCACCTAGGAATTGGCAAGTGCCAGATGTGCTTTTTCTATCAACCCTACATCCAGCATAATCTGCATCTGAAAAACCTATTAATTCAAAGTTGGTTTATGCTGAGTACCATAGACCTAGTTCAGGGGTTCCCTTTAGGTATCTAAGAATCCTTTTTACAGAGGTGAGATGGGATTCCTTAGGATCAACCTGAAATCTAGCACATATGCAAGTGGCAAACATAATGTCAGGTCTGCTAGCTGTTAGATATAGAAGGGATCCTATGATGGCCCTATATGTCTTTTGATCTACTGATTTTCCTTTATCATCTTTTTCTATAATGGCATTGGTTGCCATGGGTGTTTTCATGGTAGATGCTGATTCCATACCAAACTTTTTGATTAGCTCTTTAGTATATTTGGATTGTGAGATGAAGATTCCCTCACTACTTTGTTTTACTTGTAATCCTAAGAAATATGAGAGTTCTCCCATACTACTCATTTCAAATTTAGATTGCATTAGATTAGCAAATCTTTTACACAGTTTAGGATGAGTTGAGCTAAAGATGATGTCATCTACATATATTTGAACAAGGAGGAGATGGTTTTTATGGGTTCTAGTAAAGAGTGTCTTGTCTACTTTTCCTCTTTCAAAGGAATTTTCTAAAAGGAAGTTAGAGAGAGTTTCATACCAAGCTCTAGGTGCTTGCTTAAGACCATATAGTGCTTTGTTATGTCTATAAACAAAGTTAGGAGAAGAGGGATTTACAAAACCTGGTTGTTGCTCCACATATACCTCTTCTTGAAGGTCACCATTCAGAAAAGCACTCTTGACATCCATTTGGTATACTTTCATCTTCATGAAGGCTGCATAGGCAAGAAAGAGCCTGATTGCCTCCAATTTGGCTACTGGAGCAAAGGTCTAGTTGTAGTATATCCCTTCTTCTTGTCTATATCCTTGTGCTATAAGTCTTACCTTGTTCCTGACAATTACTCCAGTGGAATCTAGTTTGTTCCTGTATACCCATTTTGTACCAATCACAGGGTAGTTTCTTAGTCTTTCAACTAGGTTCCACACTTTGTTTCTCTCAAATTGGCCTAGTTCTTCTTGCATGGCCATAATCCAGTGAGGATCACAATTTGCTTCCTCAAACTTCTTTGGTTCAACTTGTGATAGGAAGCATTGGAGCATCATCCCTTTGGAGACCTGGTGTCTTGTTCTTACTCCTGTATTGGGGTCTCCAATTACTTGAGTTTGTGGAAGATCTTTCAAATTTACCCTTGTCCTACCTGGACTTGTCAGATGTTCTTCTTCCTCATTGGTGATAGGATCATTGTCCACCTGGCCTTCCTGAACCATGTTCTCTTGTGGGAGTTGGTTTTGAATGCTCTTTTCTGAATCTTCTTCATGTTCTTGTTCAGATTCCTCACTTGATTCCTCTATCTGGTTTTCATTTCCATTATCTGTGTTCTCTAGAGCCAGTTGCTCAAGCTGTGTTTCTATGCTGCTGCTTTCCTGTGGAAAAGAGTTGGTGGGAGTCCCTCCCCCTTAAACAGTATGTTAGTTTCATCAAATATAATGTGCATAGACTCTTCAATTTTAAGAGTTTTCTTGTTATAGCATCTATATGCTTTACTAGATGCTGAGTATCCCAAAAATATTTCATCATCAAATTTCTTGTCAAACTTGGCAAGATGATCTTTTCCATTATTTAGGATAAAACAAGCAAATCCGAAGATCTTAAAATATTTAACTATGGGTGTTTTTCCTTTCAGGAGCTCATATGGAGTTTTTGATTTAGTTTTGTGTATTAGGCTTCTATTTAGGACATAGTTGGCAGTGTTGACTGCTTCAGCCCAGAAAGTTTTTGGTAAACCTGATTCTGCAAGTAAGGTCCTTCCTGATTCAATTAAAGTTCTATTCTTTCTCTCAGTAACTCCATTTTGTTGAGGGGTTCTAGGGGCTGAAAAACTTTGTTTGATACCTATATCTTCACAGAAACTACTCGTAAACTGATTTTCAAATTCAGTCCCATGATCACTTCTGATTATGGAAACCTGACTATTAAGTTCAGATTGAATTTGTTTTATGAATCTTGAGAGAGTCTTGTGGGTTTCAGACTTAGCCCTTAGAAAGAATACCCAGCTGAATCTAGAATAGTCATCCACAATTACTAGGGTATAGGATTTTCCACCTAAGCTCTGAGTGGATATGGGACCAAAGCGATCCATGTGTAGTAAGTAAAGGACCATGGGAGAGTCATCCTTACCAATTGGTTTGAAGGATGATTTGGTTTGTTTTCCTAGTTGGCAAGGTCTGCATGGAGAATCCTTAGAGTACCTACCCTTTGGTAAGCCTCTAACTAGGTTATTCTTTGCTAGTTTACTAATGGTTTTGTAGTTTAGATGACCTAGTCTCCTATGCCATAATTCACTTTTATCAATAATATTGTTGAATAAACAGACTTATGTAGGTGAGGAGCTAAAGTACACTACATATACTTATCCTTTTCTAATTCCATTGAGTACTGTGGCACCAGTCTTGATATCAATAATATGGCAGAATAGTGTGGTGAATTTTACCTCATACTTACCATTTTCACATATCTGACTTTATACTTATCAGATTGTGCTTCAGTCCTTTAACTACTGCCACATTCTTGAAGGTGACTTTCCCTTCTTTGAAGTCTCAAAGCCCCTGGATTGGCCATAGCTAGAGTCTCCAAAGGTCGCTGATGGTCCAAGTCTATCCTCAAAGTTGATCAATAAATTTTTGCATCCTGTCATGTGCATGGAGCATCCACTGTCCAAGTACCACACCAGCCTGGAAATGTGATACATCTGCACATAAAGTTTTACATATTAGTTTGGACCCTGCTGAGCTGGGCTCCCTTCCTCCCATCAGTGAAAGATTTAATGAAAGAATAAGTAGGTTTTTCTGAATATCCTTCCTCCTTTAGGGGTATTGGTTTATCATACCAATTTTCTTTGGTGATGTTACAGAAATAGTGGTCATAGTAAAAGGAAATGGATTGAGAGAGCTGTTTGGAAGAGGAGAAATTTCTGTCTGATTGGTTGCGTCGATATGGATTCGACGTAGGTTTATGGTTGCGTTGATATGAAGTCGACGCTTTCTCCATTCTGCGTTTATTTTCAGTGGAAGCATGAGAGAGGTTGCGTCGGGTAGGAGTCGACGCACTTTGGTGCAAGCGTCGATTAGAAATCGACGTGCATTGATAAGAATTCGACGCATGTTTGACTTTTTTCCGAGGATATTTTCCTAGGATTCCTTCATATGTAATGGGATTAGTTTTATTAAAGACAGTGGTTGTTTCTGGATTTTCCTGTGATCTTTCTCCTGTCAAATGACCTTCTCTAGTGAAGTGAATGGGATGTCTCCAAATAGATTTTCTAGGTGATTGAGTTTTTGGTTCTAAGTTAGTATTATCTTCTAGTTGTCTAAGTCTTTCAGTAAGATTTCTAGAGATGTTCTTGAGCTTCTGACTTCTCCCATTTAGAGAGTCTTCAAAGACCTTTGCCTTTGCTAGCTCATTTTTCAGTGTTAGATTTTCTGTATAGATTTTGTCTAATTCCTTTAGACTAAGCTCATAGTTATTATACTGTGTATTTACCTATTTGAGATTGTTTAATTCATTTCTTAGTTCTTTAATTTCTTTTTCAGATTTGATTAGATTTAAACAGAATTCTTTGAAATTGTTTTTGAAATCAGTGGAAGAGAAATCTATATCATCAAGCATATTTACCATAGATGTATCATCAGGCTTCTCAGTGGCCATCAAACAGGTTTCCTCCAGCTTGGCCTCTTCTTGATCATTGTCAGATGAGGTGCTTTCTTCATATTCTGAATCACTCCATGATTGAGCAAGGAGACCTTTCTCTTTCTTCCTTTTCTTCTGAAGATATGTTCTTTTCAGATCTTTCTTTTTGCTGATCTCCTTAGGACATTCAGGTGCAATATGTCCAGGTTTCCTGCAAGAGTAACATATAATTTCTTTAGTAGGTGTTTTATTATACCTGGTTTTTGAGTCTCTTCCTCTGGATCCATCTGTTTTGATCCACTTCTTGAACCTTTTGGCCAGTAGGCTGATCAGCTCCTCATCACTTGTAGAGTGTTCACCTTCAACAGCCTTCAAAGCAATACTCTTTTCTTTTGAGAGTGAAGGAGCCTTTTCTTTCTCTTCTTTCTCAGCTCTTGTTTTTAACAGATGTTCATAAGATTTTAATTTGCCCAACAGGACATCTGTAGAGATTTCTCTTTGACTTCTGGAGTCTGTAATTGGCCAGATTCTTGAATCCCAAGAGCTAGGGAAGCAAGTTAGCAGTTTGTCATTTATCTCAGTGAGAGATATGTCCTTTTCAAGTGTTCTCAACTCATTCACTATGAGGCTGAATCTGGCATACATGTCAGCAACACTTTCACCTTCTTTCTTCTGAAAGTTTTCATATTGAGAGATGAGTAGTGCCTTTCTATCCTTTTTCTCATCAGCACTTCCCTCTACCATTTTGGTGAGAGCTTCCCATACTTCCTTAGCTGACTCACAATCAGCAATCTTTTGGAGGATTTCATCTGAGAGGGTTGAGACTAGGATATTCATAGCCTTGGCATCATATCCTTGGGCTTTCTTTTCTTCCTCTGTCCACTCAACTTTTGGAGTAAGTGTTTCATTCACTTTTCCACTTGAGTCCTTTCTGAATGGCTTGCGGGGACCTGTCAAGATAACATTAAACAATTCATCATCAATAAAGTTTAAATAAATTCTAATTCTTGTTTTCCAAAGTGCAATCTTTTCAAGGTTGCAAATTGGTGGTCTGGTGGAAGCATAATCTTTGATTTGTGCCATGTGGAAAGAAATATTTTTCAGAAATATATATATATAAAAATAGGAGGTAAGATCTTTTTGATCAAGGAGTTATCCTTTTTAGATCAACCTCCCTCTGATACCAATTGAAAGTGCACAGTTAACCTCACTAGAATTCTCTAGAGGGGGGGGGGGTGAATAGAGATTTAAAATATTTTGTGCAATTATATATATATTTATATGTGGTGATCACAGATTAAGGCTTCCCACACACCAACAAGAATTAAGTAAGTAAAGAAAGTAAATGCAAGAAAAGAAATCACAGCACAACACAAGGAAATATAGTGGTTCCCCAAACTTTGGGTAGTCCACTCTTCTACCCCCTTGGTAGGAAATTCACTATCTTGCACTGAGTCTTTTGATAAGGAGACTCTTAGAACCACCCTGAGTCTTTTGATAAGGAGACTCTTAGAACCAACTGAGTCTTTTGAAAAGGAGACTCTTAGAACCAGTACAACTGAATTTTTTGAGGAGAGATTCTAAAAACTCTTTTACAGTATTTGAAAGTGAAATAAAGGTAAAGAAGAAAGAGAGATAATAAAAAGACAAGAAGGAATCTTCTTCCTAGCAAGAAGATTGGAAGCACAAGAAGTAGTGAATGAAATCTCTCTTCTATAGTGAGAAGGAGATTGTAGGCCTTTTCTCTCTTTTGTGAGAGCTATCAGAGTTTGCAGCAGTATGGCTTCAGAGTGAGAAGGAGAAGGCAGCTTAATCTTTGCTGCAGCACTATTTCTCAATTTTCTCTTTTCACTTGGGAGCTCTTCCTCTTTTTCAAATGTAAAATGGTGGATCACTTCAACTTTCTCTCTGCCGACCACCTTGTTATTTATAGCTCTGTTCATTAAAATAACACTATAGGAGAGCAATCAATTAGCAGGCAGAGTATTAGAAAGAAGGAGAAATTTCCATAACAATTATATCCATAGAAGGAAAGTATTCATTCTGATTTCAAATAGTGTCCATAATGGATTTAATCAAATTAGCCAAGAATTCATTAGAGGAAAAGAATAATTCAGAACGACTATAAAGTATAATTTGATTCCATGTAAATCAGATCTATGAAAGAAGGAAAGAGATCTGGCAATTTTTGAATTAATCATAGAAATTGACGTGCGTCGATTACTATTCGACGTAAGCATCGAATTCGTCCTGGCAGAACGTCGAGAGGAGAATAAGGAAGGTGCGTCGACTAAGGTGCGTCGACTTCTCAAGATACGTCGACTAGAAGTCAGAGCTACGTCGACATAGGATACGTCGAATTCTGCTTGGAGCTACTTCGACTCATTATAATAGAAACGTCGACTTTATTTCGACGTTGCGTCGAATACTATTCGACGCATATTTACTTATCCTAATTCTTCATCTTTAGAATTTATATTTTACTCATTTCTAGGGGTTAAGAGAAATCATTTTCCCAACACTTTTCATTTTCAACATTAGAAAGAGAGAGTTTCAAATTTCATTCTAAGTCTATCTTTTGTTTCGAGAGTGATTCGATATTGGAGAGAGCATTAGAAAGATCAGTTTCAAGTTTGCTAGTCCTTGCCAAGAGATCATCATTCTTTTCGCAAGACTCCATCTCTTTTCCCAAGGCAAAAACTTCCTTACTTAATTTTTGATTTTGTTTCAAAAGAACTTTATTTTCAGTTTTAAGTAGATTAAGATCTTTTAAATTTTTGCCAAAAGATTTGCAAGTTCTTAAGTATTCGGAATAAAGATCATCATAGTTAGAGGGGATTACCTCAGTGTCGCTTTGGACACTGCACTCGTCGTCGGTTGATTCATTGCTTTTCACCATAAGGCACAAGTTTGCCTCATCATCGTCGCTTGAGCTTGAAATACTTGAGCACCCCGAGGAAGAATCATCCCATGTTGCAGCTTTTAAGACCTTCATCTTCTCCTATCCTTTAACCCGTTTTTCTTTTTGCTCCTTCAAGAATTTTGGGCATTGACTTCTAATATGCCCGATCTTCCTACAGTGGAATCACTCGGGAGGTGGCCGTCTTCGTCGTCATCGCTAGACTTCTCCTTCTTCTCTCTTTGGATGAGGAGCCCTTTCGGAAAAATTTTCAGAAGGTGTTTCTCCTTTTCGGATTCTTCATGAACTTAGTGAAGTTCTTCACAAAGAGACTCTCCTTGTCATCTTCCTCATCGTCATCTTCTTTTCTTGACTTCAGTGCCAAGGCTTTCTTCTTTGGTTCCTAGTTGTACTCCTCTTCTTGAATCTTGAGTTCTACCTCATGGGTTTTGAGGTTCCCAATGAGGCTCTCAATTTGGAGCCACCTAAGATCATGCGATTTGGAAATCGCCGTCACCTTTGGATTGAACTTTGGTGGGAGTGATCGAAGAAGCTTTCTCTCCAAGTCGCTGTTTGAAAAAAAAATTCCAAGAATTTTTGAGGCATTAACGATTTTGGTGAATCGAGTGTACATGACATCGACGTCCTCATCCGGATCCATCATGAACCTCTCGAATTCAAATTCCAGTTGGAATAGTTTTGAATCTTTGACCTGCGAGGTACCTTCATACGTTATTTCTAATAAGTTCCAAATATCATAAGCAGTTTCACATGCACTTACTCTATTAAATTCAGTCCTATCAAGAGCACAAAAAAGAGCATTCATTGCTTTCGCATTATTCTTACACCTAGCCTTATCTCCCTCGGTTTTTCCATGGTTACTTCTCCAACAATGTATGTAGGAGAAGTGTATGGAGTTTCAATACATTCCCATACATCTATATCTAAGTTTATCAGAAAACAACGCATACGCGTTCTCCAGTAATTATAATTAGTTCCGGTAAAAAAACGGAGGTCTACTTATTCCCTGCCCCTCATGGAAAGCGAGATCACAGAGCGCCATTATTCCCGGATGTTAGACTGAATTGGAATAACCTGGCTCTGATACCACTTGTTGGATCAGTAGGCGCCCTTAGAGGGGGGGGAGAGGGGGTGAATAAGGGATTTATACTTTTCTGATTATTAAAGAAAATAATTCTTTGTTGCTACCCGCCAGCGGTAGTGTTACCGCTCGACGTTAGTAATAGAGAAAATACGTTTAGGTTAAAATAGTGAAAACCATATTTGCACGAATCAAAGATGACGAAATAAAAATATTTTCATTAATAATAATTTGAAACAGTTATGATTACAAAACAGTTTCCAATGACGCTTGGAAAGAGGCGACCAACGAAAAACAAGTATTTTGGAACAGCAAGCACCAACGGAGGAGGCGCGCGTCTTTTTATAGAATCAGCCACTACTGCCTGCGGTAGTACTACCGCCCCGCGGTATCCACATTAGGCAATAAGCACACAGATCGTAGTAGTTTAGGCAACATTTTGAGGGCCAAACACTAGCGCGCTGCGGTAACGCTAATGCTCCGCGATAGCGAGATATCCTTCCTTTAGCCATTATCTCCTTCCAAATCTGCTCCTCAATCAACTGCAGACGGGATGTTTCCAAAAGCTACCGTCGGGCGGTATACATAACGCGCCGCGGTAGAGAAAGTATTTCATCAAACGAGATTCTGCTTTCGTCGATCGCAAATTCATTAACCACAGTGATAAGCATTTCGTCGAGCGGGATTCCACTTTCGTCGATCGCAAATTCATCGACTGCAGTGATAAGAATTTCGTCGAACTGGATTCCGCTTTCGTCGATCGCAAATTCGTCGACCGCAGTGATAAGCATTTCGTCGAGCACAACTTTCATTTCGTCGAACGAGCACTAGCGCCAACGGTAGTTCAAACGCTCCACGGTAGCAATAACAGAAACACATTTCCATGGAGATTTGAAAGCACAGAATCCTGCATACTATAAACACAAAACAAGTATGATAAAATACAATAGGATTTGTTATTGTGAAACCAAGAGATGCGTAAAGCATGTTCCAACAGGTGAGTAGTGCTTGGTGGAGTTATCTTTGGCTTTATATTTCAGATTTTTATTTTGGGCCAAAGGTCTCCGAATTCACTTATTGTTGCAAACATTAATATTATTGAAATAACACTTCTAAGTGTGCAAGAAATTAATTTTTGAAAGATGGTGTAGGTAATATAGATATACAACTTAATGTGTTAAAACAATTACACTATACAATCATGCAAGACTAAGATTATGAGCACATGTAGATTACCAAAATAGTGAGTGAATTAATCATTGATTAGCATAAAACATTACTCATACTTAGAGGCATGCTAGGCAATCATACACAACTTTCTATAGACTATTTCATTGCACATAATCAGATTAAGGTCAAGGCATGACACGATAAAACAATGTTTAGGAAATATGAAATAAAATTAGACATTGAAGACAATCTTTAAGTGTATGCCTAAAATCAATTTTGACCATTTGAAACAAAAATGACTAAGATGTTTGCTTTTGTGAAGTCTTATAGTCAAACCATAATTTTGTAAATTTTTAAAGCAAAACAAATAACAAAAACATATTTTTGACTAATTTGAAGTATTTGATTTTTTTTTGTGTTTTGGAATAAACTTAACAAAATAAGAACAAAATAATTTGAAATCAGACACAATAAACTGAGAAAAATTAACAGAGCAAATACCAGAAATATACTAGTGACAGCAGAATTTTCATCTGGCGAAAAAGGCTAACGCCTGGCTTTAAGTAGTTAACGCCGAAATAGAACACTATTATTTTTTTAAGGTTTTTGGAAAAAAAATCTTGTTGGAATAAATAACATGTATATATGCCCTCATAGTGTAGAAATTTTCAGAGAAAATGGAAATGAGTAGAAGGCTTATTTAAGCATATTTTGGTGGTTTTAAAATAATTTTATCTTTTATATTTGAATTTTTGATTTTTTAATAATGTGGGGGTAAATAGGGTGTAACTCTCTATATAATGTTCATAGATAGATATAAAGCAAGGAAATTTTGCAAATGTGTAGAAAACGAGACAACGCTTAGCGTTAGAGACAACACCGGTGTTAAGTTTACTTTATATAAAAAGGCCCTAAATCGAGTTCTTTCCATTTTCCCATTATTTTAACCTATTTCTCTTCATGTTTCGCCGACTGCGCTTCTCAGATCTAGGTAAAGTTCTTACTTTTCTTCTTTTATTTTGTGATTAGAGCATTTCTCGTTCCCTAAAATGAAATCCTTTAAAGTATTGAAGTGTTTTGATATGGTATTTGATAGATCTATGGTAGTGAGATCTAGGGTTTTCAGGTTTTGAGTTGAAGAAAGGGTTTTTGAGATTTCTAAGGATAAAGTGTCTCTCCATTACCTCTTTTAGTTGTTTTTGAGTTGTGTTGGTAATTTTCCTATTATCCCTATCATTTTAGGATTTGTTTTGATTTATAAGTGTTTCTGAGGGCTGGCATTGTGTACTGGTAGTAATAGGAACTTACAGATCATGCGCCAGGCATTGAAGATAACGCCTGGCGTTGAGAAGAGAAATTTTGTTGATGTTTTGTTGTGTGCAGGTTTATGGCTTCTTCCAGTGGTCATGGAGTTCGTGCTAGAAGGTCATCATCCCGTCCACCACAAGAGTCTTATCAATCTTATGTGTGGATTTAAAAGGCGACTGTTGGTGTAGGCATGGTGTTGCACCTAGACCTCCCACGTCATGCTCATATTTAGAATCTCCAAGCAGCATCAGGAGTGTAGTCAGTGATTTCTGACGATTGCTTTTCTACGTATTTTGTTCGGGAATTTTATTACAATTTGTATGATCCATCAGAAACGGAGCTTCATGGAGGAGTGATGTCGATGATGCAGTGTGAAGTTATTCAAATCACGTATGATGATCTTCGGAATGAGTATGGGTTAATAGAGAGTGATAATCATTTAGATGTGGTAGAAAAGTATAGATCTGAGCGGGATTGGACACCAGTAAATCTAGTATTGCATGGGAAGGAGACAAAAGATGAAATTATGGATGTTTCTTCACTTAGGGAGGAAGCATTTTTAATTCAGGATATTTTGTGACATACAATTATGTTGAAGTCTGGAGACACAAAGAAGATCACTGCACAATTGAGCATGGTGATATATCATATTATGTAAAAGTACTTTTTGATGTGGCAGATCTTATCCTTTCTCAGATTCGTTATACTTTTAAGTTGAAGGATCCAAGACGGTCTCGACTCAACACTCTTACCTTAGGAGGACTTATACAATGGGTGGTGATGGAGAAGTATGAGTATATAATCAAGAGTAACTACATTAATGATCTTGTTCCTGAGCTTTATTCTACTTCAACCCTTCGAGTCCCTCGACCACGAGATATACCATTGATAAATAGTTTTTATATAAGTTTTTAATAGAAATTTTTGTAATTATTTAATATGATTTTTCCTTTTTATGTCAATTTTAGGTTATAAGTAGTTCTTTTTGTAATTTTGATTCTAACTTAGCCTAATTTTAATATTTGCAGATTTTTGGACAAATTGGGAAAATATTGCATTACACGCCCTCGGTCACGCCCGTGACCAAGGGCGTGTAACTTGAAGACCAGTCCAGGTTGATGCCGTGCCGTTGAGCTAGTCCACACCCAGTCACGCCCCAGGTCACGCCCGTGACCCAAAGTCACGCCCGTGACCATGGGCGTGTAATATTAGAATCTGCCACGTGGAGCTGCCATTGAGACGAGAAGTTGCCGTTGAGAAGTCAACCAAAGTCACGCCCGTGACCCAAAGTCACGCCCGTGACCTTCCCGCGTGATCCAAGCACGCCGCCGCGCGGTCTGCCTAGCCCATGCCGCATTAAATGAAGCCGTCCTGAGTCACGCACGTGACCCATATGTCACGCCCGTGACATGTCCGATTTTCTCCCGCCGTCACGCCAAGCCCACGCCGCTGCCGGATCCAATGTTACAGTGATTACACGCCCTTGGTCACGCCCGTGACCGAGGGCGTGTAACTTGAAAATTTCGCCTATAAATACAGAGGCTCTCCTTGAGTCCAGGGTTCAGAAATTGGGAGATGGGGAGGTGCTGTTAGAGCTGAGAGTGAGTTTTTCAAGTTAATGTTCATGTTTCTTAAGGCTTTCATGTTCTCCTCCTTCCCTTTTTCATGCAATGTTGTAGTGTAACTTTCGTGTACTAGTTTTCTTAAGCTTGCAACTTTCATTTTCCTTAGCCTTGCACTCTTAATTTAAGGCTTGTAATAGTTCTTTGATTTTCAATAAAATTAGTTTTCTCTTTCATGTTCTTTTTCTCCTTAAGTAATTTCTTCCTTTTCATGCAAGGTTAAATTTTTCTCTCCTTAGTAATGTTCTCTTTTTTTATGCAATCTCAATTTCTCTTTCTTTTCATGCAATGTTCAAGCTTTTCATTTAGTTTGAATTTAGTTTTAAATTTTAGTTAAGCGAAAACAATCCACCTCAAATTTTCATCGATAAAATAATAGTGATTCTCCTCGAAGTAGAAGTAATCAACGCGCCTCGTGGAATACGACCTTGATATTCCTAAATATCCTATACTATAGACGATAAGGTACACTTGCCTTTATCGGATATAGTTTTGGAGAAAATCTTAACCCTTCACTAAATTTCAAAACCTACCAAATTAAATATCAAGTTTTTGGCGCCGTTGCCGGGGACTTTGCGTAGATATTTTGAAAAGAGGATAGCTATTAATTTTATCATGCTTCTTTCTATTTTAATTTGCTTTTTCTAACTTTCAAAAAGAAAAAAAAAATATTTTTAGTTTTTCTTCTTCCTTTCTTCTCTTTCTAGTGTATGACCCGAGGTAGCACTTCGATTCTTCCTTTTGATCCGGAGATCGAGCGAACCCTTTTGAGGCACCGCCGTTCTCGTGATCAGGGAAATCAAATAGAATCCGAAGAGTCGATCGGGGACACTAACGCAGCAAATATGGATCATAATCTTAATCCTCCTAATCTTAACGAGCCAAATCCTAATGAGGACGCGCAACGGACCATGTCCTATTATGCGCGGCCGAATTTGGAAGGCACACAATTGAGTATTGTTCGCCCCACGGTGGCGAACAATAATTCTGAGATCAAGTCCAGCATCATACAAATGGTGCAACAATCGGTGACCTTTGATGGTCAACCGGACGAGGATCCAAATTCACATATCTCTTACTTTCTTGAAATTTGCGACACTTTTAAGATCAATGGCGTCACCGATGACGCCATTCGATTACGTCTTTTTCCTTTTTCTTTGCGGTCTAAGGCCAAGCAGTGGCTGGGCTCCCTACCTAGGGGATCCATCACTACATGGGCCGAAATGGCGGAAAAATTTCTTAATAAATATTTCCCGCCTTCAAAGACCGCTAAATTGCGCACGGATATTGCATCGTTCATGCAAATCGACTCGGAGACTCTCTATGACACATGGGAGCGCTTCAAGGAGCTTTTGCGTCGATGCCCTCACCATGCACTTGCCACTTGGCAACAAGTGCAAGTTTTTTATAATGGCTTAAATCTCCAAACGAGGCAAATGATTGATGCGGCCGCCGGGGGGACATTAAATAATAAAACCCCGATCGCCGCTCAAGAGCTTTTCGAAGAGATGGCCACAAATGCGTATCAATGGAACATGCCCCGAGCGCGGCCTAATAAGCCGGCCGGAATTTTTGAAATAGACGCAAACGCAAATTTGGCTTTACAAGTTGAGCGCTTAACAAAGCAAGTGGCAGAGATGTCTGCTTCCTCCGCCACTCCTCCTTGGGCCAATAACGTTTTAATTGAAGAACATGTTGACTACATGGGAAATCCACCTCGGCCTTCCTATAACCCGAACACCGCTCCGTATAATAACACCTACAATGCGGGCTATAGGAATCATCCGAATTTCTCATGGAGCAACCAAGGAAATGCTCAGCGTCCTATGAATTTAAATCAACCTCCCCCTAATCAACTTCTTAACTTAACTCCGCCTCAAAATTTGATTTCTCAAAATTATAATCCACCCGGTTTTCCACCGCAACAGCAAAAACTCTCTCCGATTGAAGAGGTTTTTGCAAAATATGTTGCTACAAATGAAACGACCATCCGGAACCTTACCGGATCAATCAAAAATTTAGAGAATCAAGTGGGCCAACTCGCAAAGATGATTTCTGAGCGTCAACAAGGAGCACTACCGGGGAACACCGAGCAAAATCCAAAGGAGAGCGCGCACGTGATTATACTCCGAAGCGGGAAGGAGGTGGTTCAAAAATAGGACGAACCCAAGGTAATTTCCTCTCCTCCTCCTACTTTTAATTCATCTTCGAATTTGCCCGCTACGATAGCTCCGCACTCTTCTATTTTAAATCCGCGCGCTCCTACTTCTAATATTCCGTATCCATCGAAATTTAAAAATGAAAGCGCCGAAAAAATTTATAAAAAGTTTTTAGATGTTTTAAAACAAATCCATATTAATGTTCCTTTCTACGAGGCTATCTCACAAATGCCTAAATATGCGAAATATCTTAAGGAGTTGCTCTCTAATAAAAAAAAGTTAGAAGATATTTCGCATATTTCTGTAAACGAAGAATGCTCCGCGGTTGTACTCAACAAATTGCCGAAAAAAGCAAATGACCCGGGACGGTTTTCCATCCCATGTCTTTTTGGCAATTCGTTAGTAAAACACGCCTTAGCGGATCTTGGAGCAAGCATCAACCTTATGCCGTTTTCTTTGTTCAAAAAGTTAGGTCTAGGAAATCCAAGGCCCACTCGAATGAGTATCCAATTAGCGGATCGTTCTTTAAATTATCTGATAGGAATAGTGGAGGACGTGCTCGTCAAGGTTGACAAATTCATCTTCCCGGTGAATTTTGTCATTCTTGACATCGAAGAGGATGCCGAAGTACCCCTCATACTCGGCCGCCCCTTCCTTGCCACCTCCCGCGCTATTATCGACGTAAGTAACGGAAAGCTCCTCCTACGGGTTGGAGACGATGAAGTTACTTTCGGCATAAATTCCTCGATGCGGAACACGCTAGAAAATGACGATTCATGTTTTTACTTGGAAGAGTGTTGTGAGTTCGATTCATCCCTCGAGTTAGTTTCATCGGCGAATAGTGATTCCGAGCCCGTAGAGCTCTTTTGCGATGAAGAAGAAGTCTCTCACCCCACACCACCCGAACCATTATTTTTAGAAAAATTAAAAATCAAGACTTCTTATGAAGAACCACCCGAATTAGAGTTGAAACAACTCCCCCCTCACCTTAAATACTTGTTTATGGAAAAAGAGTCTAAGCTACCCGTCATCATTTCATCCGATCTTAGCAACTCAGAAATTTCTGAGTTGACTATAGTCTTAAGAAAGCACCGCCACCCAATTGCGTGGCAATTATCGGACATTAAGGGTATAAACCCATCTTTCTGCACTCATAAAATATTTCTCGAAGATAATTCCCGAAATTCAGTCCAGCCTCAACGACGGCTAAACCCTAACATGAAAGAAGTCGTTAAGGCCGAAGTTATAAAACTTCTGGACACGGGAATCATCTACCCGATATCGGACAGTACTTGGGTTAGCCCAGTACAAGTCGTGCCAAAGAAAGGTGGTGTTACGGTAGTTGCGAACGAAAATAACGAATTGATCCCAACCCGTACTGTTACGGGTTGGCGGATGTGCATCGACTATCGGAAATTAAATGATGCCACCCGTAAGGATCATTTCCCTCTACCATTTATCGACCAAAATTTAGAACGCCTTTCGGGTCACTCCTACTACTGTTTTCTCGATGGTTTGTCGGGATACTTCCAAATTCTGATTTCGCCCGACGACCAAGAGAAAACCACTTTCACTTGTCCCTTTGGCACCTTCGCTTATCGAAGGATGTCATTCGGTCTTTGTAACGCGTCAACTACATTCCAAAGATGTATGCTGGCAATTTTTGACGAGTTAGTGGAGGAGGTGATGGAAATATTTATGGACGATTTTTCGGTGTACGGGAGTTCTTTTGAAAATTGTTTAAAAAATCTCGAGCGCGTGTTGCAGCGATGTGAGGAAACAAATTTAGCGCTTAATTGGGAAAAATGCCATTTTATGGTCAAGGAAGGACTAGTCCTTGGCCATAAAATTTCGGGCAAGGGGATCGAGGTCGATAGGGCCAAGATTGAAGTAATTGAAAAACTCCCCCCTCCCACAAACGTAAAAGCTATTAGGAGTTTCCTAGGCCACGCGGGGTTCTATCGGCGCTTTATACAAAATTTTTCCAAAATCACAAAGCCGTTAACCCATCTTCTTGAAAAGGAATCCTCATTTATTTTTAGCAATGAATGTCATTTGGCTTTTAAACTTATTAAAGAAAAACTTATAAACTCCCCGATTCTAGTCGCGCCGGATTGGTCGCTCCCTTTTGAAATCATGTGCGACGCGAGTGACATTGCAGTTGGTGCCATTTTAGGCCAACGGGTGAGTAAGTATTTCCACCCTATTTATTATGCGAGCAAAACACTCACGTCGGCACAAGCGAATTACACCACTACCGAAAAAGAGCTTCTAGCGATCGTTTTTGCCTTCGATAAGTTTAGGTCATATATCACCCTCTCGAAAGTTATCGTCTTCACGGATCACTCCGCACTTAGGTATATTTTAAGCAAATCGGACGCCAAGCCTCGTCTTTTGCGATGGATCCTCCTCTTGCAGGAGTTTGACTTAGAGATCCGGGACAAAAGAGGAGCCGAAAACTTGGCGGCCGATCAACTTTCTCGTTTAGAAAATCCCTCCTCGGAAGTATTGATAGAATCTGACATCGATGATAAATTTCCCGAAGAGCGCCTACTCGCTCTCAAAAATATTAATTCATCGTCTACCCCCTGGTTTGCAGATCTGGCTAACTATTTAGTAGCCCGGGTCCTGCCGAAAGAATTCTCGAGTCAGCAAAAGAAGAAATTCTTTTCTGATTTAAAGAATTACTTTTGGGAGGACCCCTTTTTATTCCGTGTATGCGCAGACCAGGTAGTAAGACGATGCGTATCGAGCGAGGAAGGCCTTAAAATTTTACGTCATTGTTATGAGGGAACCACCGGAGGTCATTATCATTCAAACCGAACCGCGAGGAAGGCGCTGCAGGCGGGCTTTTATTGGCCCTCGCTCTTCAAAGATGCTCACAACCTTGTGAGTACTTGCGACAGCAGTCAGCGGTCGGGGAACATCTCTCGCCGGGATGAGATGCCCCAAAACATTTTCTTAGAATGCGAAATTTTCGATCTTTGGGGCATTGATTTCGTTGGTCCTCTCCCTCCTTCGTTTTCAAATAAGTATATTCTAGTAGCGGTCGACTACGTGTCGAGGTGGGCGGAAGCGCAAGCTCTCCCCACCAACGATGCGCGAGTCGTCGTTAACTTTTTAAAAAAATTATTCTCTCGATTTGGCACTCCGCGCGCTATTGTGAGTGATCGGGGCACCCATTTTTGCAATACTCAATTCACAAAAATCTTAGCAAAATATGGTGTCACACACAAATTATCCACTGCATATCACCCACAAACGAGCGGCCAAGTTGAAGTCGTTAATCGAGAATTAAAACGAATCTTAGAAAAAACAGTTTCTATTAATCGGAAGGATTGGGCAATAAAGCTCGATGACGCGCTATGGGCCTATCGAACGGCGTACAAGACCGCTATCGGTTGTACACCATATCGAATGGTCTATGGCAAGGCTTGCCACCTTCCGGTCGAATTAGAACACCGCGCATTTTGGGCGCTTAAATTTTTAAACCTCGATTCCACTCTAGCGGGAGAACAACGAAAATTTCAAATGAACGAATTAGATGAGTGGCGAGCGAATGCATATGAGAGCAATAAATTATATAAGGAGCGAACAAAGTTTTATCACGATAAGCATATAAAATTTCAAAAAACTTTTTCGCCGGGCGATCTCGTCCTCCTTTATAATTCCCGCCTTCGCCTTTTTCCGGGAAAACTAAAATCCCGATGGACCGGACCCTTTATTGTTAAAGAGGTTTGGTCCTATGGGACAATTTTAATTTCCCACCCAGAAAAAGGTACCTTCAAAGTTAACGGGCACCGCCTTAAATTATATCTTCCGGGAGAGTTACCAAATGAAAAGAGTGATTCAATTGTTTTTCAACCTTTAATATGACCGGCAAGTGGGTCAAGCTACGCGACCTTAAACAAAGCGCTTTTGGGAGGCACCCCAAAGTTATCTTTTTATTGTCTTCTCTTGTTCTTTAATATATTTTGTAGGTAATCGTCGCTTCCCCGCGCAAACTTCAAAAATCAGGGAAGCCCCTTCTCTTTCTTCCTTCTCTTTTATCATGCATTTCCTTTTTATTTTGTTTTGCACTCCTTTTTTTTTCCTTTACTTCATACTTAGTTTTAAACATTGGGGACAATGTTTAACTTTAAGTATGGGGGTGTAAATAGCTTTTTTGTAAATAGTTGTTAAATCAGAAAATTTTCAAAACAAAAAAATATATATATTTTCTTATGTTTTCTTCTATTTTAGCACTTGTAAAACCCAAAAACTCAAAAAAAAAATATAGAAAACAGAAAAATTTAAATCTTGGAAAGGGACGTTTGGGATTTTATCCCATCACACCTCCTAGTACCTTGCGAACCCTTCACCGGGTAGCCCTTGGGAAGTCCAAGACTTGCAAAAAAATTGTTTTTAAGTTTTAAAGCTAGTTTCCTTTCTTTGTAAATAGTTTTTAATGAGAAAAATTCAAAAAAAAGATAATATAAAAAATTCCAAAAAATTCTTATTTCCCTCCTTGTTGTTTTTGTGATTTCTTAGAAATCTAGTTGAGAATGTTTATAAGCATGTTTAAGTTTTTAATTGGCTGAAATTTTGCTTATCATAGTTTGTTAATTTTAAATTTGAGGTAATTTTGATTTAAGAATCATCTTATGATTTTAAATTGATTAGAGAATTTTGTTAGCATGACTTCTCTTTTTATTTTTAAATGGCTTCATTTTGTAGTAAATTTCCTAAACCTCTTTAGATTTTAATTATATTTTCTTCTAACTTCTTAGATCTTAGGAATTTTTAATTTTACTAGAATTTGCTCTCAATATGATTTAAAGCTAGCTAGATTTTTTTTCCCCTACCCTACCCCTTTGATGGCATAAAAAAATGTATTAAAAGATCATATGTCATGGGAATAAGAGGATAAAATTCATTATTCCCTAAAACATATGCACCCAAAATATTTGAAAAGAATATATGGCATGGAGTAAGAGGATAAAATTCATTACTCCTAAACCATATACATTTTGGGTTTTTATTAGAAGAGAAAAAAAAAAGAGTAAGAAAAAAAAAAGAGAAGGAAATTTCATGATAAATTCCATTTCCTCCATTCAAAAATTTCTCTTCTTATGCCAAATTTTATGAAATCCCCCTTAGCCAATTATCATTGTTCTAGTTTTAGTTGAAAATTATGGAGAGAGCAATATTTAGTAATTTACTTTTCCTTAAGATTCTTTTAAGATAGAGTTCTTATAATTTTAATTTAATTTAGTTTTATAATTTCTACAATTTTGTCAAACTACTTAATTATCTTGAGAAGTTATTGCCTAAACATTTTTCCCTCTTTTCAAATTATCATCATAATTTAGGACTTAACTCTCCCTTGAATTTACTCTTAACTTAACTTTTGGTTAAATGAAATTTTAGTTTTAAATTAAAAATTTTTTAAGGATGTCTTATAAATAATGTCTCACACTTTTGCTCTGGAATAGCAAAACCTCAAGTATGGGGGTATTTGATAAAGTAGTTTTTATATAAGTTTTTAATAGAAATTTTTGTAATTATTTAATATGATTTTTCCTTTTTATGTCAATTTTAGGTTATAAGTAGTTCTTTTTGTAATTTTGATTCTAACTTAGCTTAATTTTAATATTTGCAGATTTTTGGACAAATTGGGAAAATATTGCATTACACGCCCTCGGTCACGCCCGTGACCAAGGGCGTGTAACTTGAAGACCAGTCCAGGTCGATGCCGTGCTGTTGAGCTAGTCCACACCTAGTCACGCCCCAGGTCACGCCCGTGACCCAAAGTCACGCCCGTGACCATGGGCGTGTAATATTAGAATCTGCCACGTGGAGCTGCCATCGAGACGAGAAGTTGTCGTTGAGAAGTCAACCAAAGTCACGCCCGTGACCCAAAGTCACGCCCGTGACTCAAAGTCACGCCCGTGACCTTCCCGCGTGATCCAAGCACGCCGCCGCGCGGTCTGCCTAGCCCATGCCGCATTAAATGAAGCCGTCCTGAGTCACGCCCGTGACCCATATGTCACGCCCGTGACATGTCTGATTTTCTCCCTCCGTCACGCCAAGCCCACGCCGCTGCCGGATCCAATGTTACAGTGATTACACGCCCTTGGTCACGCCCGTGACCGAGGGCGTGTAACTTGAAAATTTCGCCTATAAATACAGAGGCTCTCCTTGAGTCCAGGGTTCAGAAATTGGGAGATGGGGAGGTGCTGTTAGAGCTGAGAGTGAGTTTTTCAAGTTAATGTTCATGTTTCTTAAGGCTTTCATGTTCTCCTCCTTCCCTTTTTCATGCAATGTTGTAGTGTAACTTTCGTGTACTAGTTTTCTTAAGCTTGCAACTTTCATTTTCCTTAGCCTTGCACTCTTAATTTAAGGCTTGTAATAGTTCTTTGATTTTCAATAAAATTAGTTTTCTCTTTCATGTTCTTTTTCTCCTTAAGTAATTTCTTCCTTTTCATGCAAGGTTAAATTTTTCTCTCCTTAGTAATGTTCTCTTTTTTTATGCAATGTCAATTTCTCTTTCTTTTCATGCAATGTTCAAGCTTTTCATTTAGTTTGAATTTAGTTTTAAATTTTAGTTAAGCGAAAACAAACCACCTCAAATTTTCATCGATAAAATAATAGTGATTCTCCTCGAAGTAGAAGTAATCAACGCGCCTCGTGGAATACGACCTTGATATTCCTAAATATCCTATACTATAGACGATAAGGTACACTTGCCTTTATCGGATATAGTTTTGGAGAAAATCTTAACCCTTCACTAAATTTCAAAACCTACCAAATTAAATATCAACCATCATCTTCACGGCCACCCCTATGACGAGGTGTTTCACTCCGAGAGACGAATCGGGAGCATCAGGAGTCATTTGAAGAATTCAAAGAGAATGTGACACGAAGAATGTCATGGATCGAGAAAATGATGTGATACAAGATCAGGGCCCTGAAGTTGAAACTGACACCGGCAGAAGAAAGGGATTGGGAGGTTCTCGTGGAGGATCCGCCACGTCGCTCGACTCACGGTACTCGAAGGTCAAGGGAAAGAGGCAGTTCAACTACTGGAGAATCAGACTCACTTAGTGAAAGTAGACAATTTTAAAGTTATTTTCAGTTCTGTAATAACATGGTTTAGTATTTGGACAATATTGTCTAACGCCTGACATTACTGCTTGCGCCCAGCGTTAGCTGTTATCATGCTTTTCCTTTTATTTTTGATTTTATCTATTTTGTGAACTATTTATGTCCGGTGTTCTAATATTTATCCAGGATTTCATTGTTTTAATTTTGTTAGTCTTGATAATATCATATAAGCATTTAGCATTTAATTTATAATGATTATATAAGACATTTAAAGGTAATGGATTTAGAGGGTTAAAAAAATAAAAAGGATAGATAGGTCACTTGAGAGACCCTTGAGAGATGGTATGACTTTAATTCAATTTCATTCAATCAATTTGATTTATTAATGAATTTAGGCATAATGTGTGAAAAGTCATATTGCAAGATATATATTTAGTGACTTATCATGTTGGCTCAAGAAAAGTAAAAGAAAACAAAAAAATTTAAGCATGAAGTAGAGTTAATGATATTTAATATTCAATTATTTTTACTTCATGCAAATGATTGGATATTAATGAATGTGAGATTTATGTATCCAAAGGGGACCAAGTGGAATGGTTCCTTTGGGTACCCAAATACATCGTGTTTGCTTTTGGGGAGATGGAAATGAATGAGCCCTTTCGAGTGGAGTTTGTGTTTCATCTTTAACTTTGGGTCTCCATTCAAACCTTGGTTTAAAATTATTTTTATGTATCAAATTTCCATAGTGATTATCATTATTTTTAAGATTATAATTGTAATGATTATTAAAAGTATTTTTCATAGGAAATTTGTGAATATTTAATTTTATGTTGGAAGAAGATTGATGTTGTAAATGATAATGATGATTGTATTTTGGAATTTCATTTTCAATCTTTTGAAGTTTTTTATTTTCATTGTTTGACTTATTCAACTTTTGAGAAATCATATTCAACTTGCTTTTGGATTTTGCATTATATTGAGAATGTATGTTTTGAGAATTTTTCTTTATGATTTCCTTAAGCAAGTTGATTTTAGTTTTTAATTCATTATTCTTAATTTTTAAATTATGACTAGCTTTATTATAAGAGATTGTGCTATTTTTAATAGTGGAAACAATTAAATCAATATGATTTTGATAGTTATTTCTATATTCATCAAATGTTTCATCCATCTCTTTAATTTCAATTTTATAGTCTTTACACTTAGCACACTCATTTTTCAAAGATGAATTTTCTAAACATAATCTTTCATTATGATCTTTTACAAAAATAAACTCCTTTTCAAGTTTCTTGTGTTTTTCTTTTAATTCATTATATTCAACACAAGGTGTAATGTTTTCAACTAAGGAGCTAAGGATAGAAATAGATAAATTAGAATTTGATTTTTCATTAATTTTTGCATTTAAATTTTTATTTTCTAAGCGCAAATGTTTATTAGCATTTTTTAATTTCTTAATTTTGTGCTTTGTAGTTTGAAGCAATTGTAATGTAGAAATAGAATTACATACAATAAGAGATTTTGATTTCCTTACAGCGCTTGTGGATGAGGCAAGATTTGAACATATTGTTCCTATGTCTTCTTCATCTTCCTCTTCCAAACAAGAGTTTCCATAATCCTTTCCGCTTGATGAGCATTCTATTGATCCATCATTTGAGGAGCTTTCTTGAATATTTGTGCAAGCTTGTATGTTCTCCACTTTTTGTGTTTGTTCCATACCTACTAGTGACTTAATTCGTATTTTTCTTCTTTTTAATTTGGTTTGCGCAACCTTTATATGACGAGATTAGAGTTAGGCGGGTGTTTTTAAAGAGTTTTGCAAGTATTCCTACTTTGAGAAACTAACCGTTATCCTATCAAAAGATAGAAGTAACGGTTTTTTCTTCTTTCGAAATATTGACGATTACACCCCGACTACAACGCCGAATTCTATTGATTTTTAAAATAGAAAAGGAGAGTTTTGCACTAAATTGATTTGAAAAGCTTTTGTTTAAATTTTAATCCAAACTAATCATATGTTAAAGGCAAGTATACCTTATCGTGAGTAATACATGATATTTTGTTTTAGAAAATATCGAGGTCGTATATTTCCGCGGATTGTGTTGATTATACCTACTTTGAGGAATAAACTATTATTTTATCCGAATAAGTTTTTAGTGTGGGTTTTTAAAAGCGAACGATAATACGCGTATAACTAGAGTTCTAAACGATGATAATAAATAGCGCCCGATGTCGAATTACCTTGAGACGAAAATAGTCTTTTTTAGAAGTAAAAGTGATGACTTTTCAAAACATTAAAACGGCTTGGCCGTGGAGGTTCCATAATTATGAACGCTCCTCTCTCGAGGGTACGCCCACCTGAGATTATGAATATTCGACCAAACTCTCATTCTATACTCGAATCTTCTTAATATTCGCTTTATGTTGTGAACCCTGCTTTTGGGTTTTTACTTCCAATTCGGGAGACTTACCTCATCCTCTCTCGAGGGTAGAGAGCACTTCTCTTTACTCGTGAGCGATCAGTCCGTACGCACGAGCCCCTCCGCTAACTAGTGTACGAAAACGGAAATGAATACTACACATCGATTATGTGGCTCCACTCAACGTTATTCTCAGGTAAACCTTAAGCTCGTTAATTATTTTTATAAAGAGATGTTTTTATTTTAAAAAAACTATTTTTGTGTCCCAATGCTCTTCGACATCGTGCGCTAAAGGAAATTAGCCACTCATCGGAATGAAGACGACATTAATAATTGGAAAATACATGTTTAATAATTTAAGCGGATCAAAAAGGGAAATAAAATGACTTATATAAAAGCAATAATAGTATCAGTCACAACAGTCTTAATCAAGCGTTAAAGAAACTTAGCCTCTCATCCGGGATGGGGGTGGTATAGAGATGAAAAGACCTATATAAAAGCAGTACTAATATTCGTCCCAACCTTCTTAATCAAGCGCTAAAGAAACTTAGCCTGTCATTCGGGATGGGGGTGGTATAGAGTAGTTATATACAGACTAAAAATTAAAACTAAGTTACAAAAAAGAAAAACACTATCTCATAAACTCACGCACTCTACTTGTAATAAAAAGACTGAATCGAAAGAAAGCGTTAAACAAAAGCGATAAATAATGCATAAAAAAGGCAATAAACTATTTTATAAAAGCTTTTAACCTAAATTATGAAAGCAATAAAGTTATACACACACACACACAAACTTGCATAAATTGAAAATGAAAGAGAAGATGATCCAAATGAGAAAAACAACATTTATTTCTAAAATAAGCATTACAACTAGACTAGAAAAGCGAAAATTACAAACAAACTTAAACTGAATTGCATAAAGAAAAAATCGCAATCACTCAAAAGAACTCAAAATACACTAACAAGCACTCAAAATTTGGATGAAAATTCCTTCAGCCGAGCCCCTCTATTTATAGGCCAAATTTTATTTTTACACGCCCTAGGTCACGGGCGTGTCTTGTGTGTCACGACCGTGAATTAGGGCGTGACATTTGCTCGGCTGTAATGGCCGCCTTCTCGAAGGATCCGTCGTCAAATAAGGCTACACACGGGCGTGGTGTGGATTGTCACGGGCGTGACTCGTGGTCACGGGCGTGACCCTGGTGCGTTACATTGGGCGGCAGACGTCAGTAGCATGGGCGTGTCTTTGGGGTGTGACGTGCTGGTGGTACACGGGCGTGACTTTGCTAAATCACGGGCGTGACTTGTAGAGTCACGAGCGTGACTTGGTGAAAATCCATTGAGACGCTGGGACGACGCGCTTATCCGTCGAGAAGAGCAGTTCACGGGCGTGACCCGCAATGTCACGGGTGTGACTTGGTCGATGCATCGAAATTTGGTCTGGATTTGCTGGAGACTTGGCATTTTAAAATTACACGCCCCATGGTCACGGGCGTGGCTCAGGGGCATGACTTGACAAAAAATGCCAAAATATGCAAAAACAAAAATAAAACTAAGTTAGTAAGGAAATAATGAAAAGAAGCTATTTATTTATTAAGTTACATAGAAAATTCACAATATTAATTAAAACTATACTAATAACTATACTAAAAATACATATATTTTACTACTCATCAAATACCCCCATACATAAGCTTTTGCTATTCCAGAGCAAAAGTAAGAGAGATCTATACGAGATTAACATAAGTTCTAATTTTTAGCTATCGTTTTATTTTAATCATAAGAGACTGAAAAATAAAAATTCGGAGTAATAAGAGCTAAGTAATAAATTATGCAAATGATTTAAGTAGAAAGAAATGTCCTAGCCAAAAGACTTCTTAATTAACCAAATAGCAAACAAAATTGCAATCATTAGTAAACGAGATTATATCAAAATTATAATAACCTTTGTTTAAAGAAAAATGAAGGAAAAATATAAGTTACTAATTATGCTCTCAAATGATTTTTTGAATTAGAACTAGAAACAATAATTTGGTTAAGGGAAAAAGCGGTAAAAAGCCTTGGCAAAAAGAAGAGTTTTTTTTAGGGGTGATGGTTTTTATTCGTCCACCCCTTCATTTTAGCTTTTTTGGTGTCCCCATGAGGGAAAACTAATTCATTTTTATTAACCCAATGCCTATGTTAACAGAACGAAATCTTATTCCCATTGACATAAAATCTTTTAAAGTATTTATTGGGTGCCTATGATTACGGAATGAATTCCTATTCCCATTGACATAAGATCTTTTTCTTCTTTTAATTTTTTATTTGCCATGCTAAATTGGTGTATACAAGGGGTTTTCAAGAGAAATTCTAGAATAATAAAAAAAGTTTTGAGAGCAACCTTAGTAATTTGAATATTCCTAGATTCCTAAAGACATAAAGTAGGGATAATTGTAGTCTAAAGTTGTTCTGCCAACATAATACACATTTCTCTATTTTAGCTAGTAGAAGTAGTGCTTGAAAACAAAGCCTCTATTTAAATTAAAAACACAAGAAATTCTTTAAAACTTAACCCCGAACATTTAAATCTATCGATCTTAGATAAACGAAAGAATAGTAAAACTAGCGATTATGAAAATCCACAAACATATACTCTCAAAACTAAATGCTTTTAAGAATAAAAGTAAAGTAGGGTTTATTATTTTTTTTGGATTTTTGCATTTTTGTACTACAAAACAAAAAAGGGAAAACATGTTTTTGAAAATTTTTGTGGTTTTAAACAATTTTTTGGATTTTTGCATGTTTGTACTACGAAGCAAAAAAAAGGAAAAACATTGTTGTTGAAAATTTTGTGGTTTTAAACATTTTTTTTGTTCAAGCTTAAATTTACAAAAGTAGGCAAGATGAAATAAAACATATTTTTTAAAAAAAAATTTGTTTGTTTAAATGAAAACAGTAAAACACCCCCATACTTAAAACCGAACATTGTCCCCAATTTTGTAATGTAGGTATGAAGAAGAGAAACTATAAAAGATGCAGTATGTACAAAAAAAGAGATAGAGAGAGCTTAAAGGCTTCCCTGATCTAAAATTGGCGGGGCCAAACGAAACCCTGCATAAACATATAAAATAATAAAACATAATAAAATATTAGATAAATATGGGGTGCCTCCCACGAGCGCTTTGTTTACCGTCACGTAGCTTGACAATTATGGTGTGGTGAGATTATAAATTGGGGAGGATGAAAGATTCGGTATATCCGTCCACTGGATCGCACGCAAGATAAATTTTTAAACGATGCCCGTTTACTTTAAATTCACCTCTTTCGGGGCGAGAGATAAGAACGGTCCCATATGACCAAACCTCTTTGACATCAAAGGGGCCGGACCATTGGGATTTTAGTTTACCCAGAAAAAGACGAAGGCGTGAATTATAAAGAAGGACAAGATCGCCCGACATAAATGTTTATACCACTTAGTTCCTAGTACCGTAGTGAGACCCTTATAGGGTAGTCCTCGGGAAGTCCATAGTTAAGCCTAAAGTGTAAGAATAAATGGCGGTGTAAGATTAACTTAATAATGCACACACCCACACCCCGTAATTATGGGAGGTTTGTTTGTTTGGTTTTACGAGCGGTAGGCTCGGTGGTTGTAGCAGTGGACTAGCTAGTCCGTGAGCTTGTGACTCAGTAATGCTTGTTGGTACAGATGAGTTGGTCTGGCGAGCCATTGGCTCAGAAGGTTATGATGACAGGCAGGTTAGCCTGGGGAGCTTATTGCTTGGGATATAGTAGGACATATTGTATGTGCATAAGGTGGTGGGTCATTAGTGCCGATGGTCGTCGCACCGACATCGATACTTTGGCTCGGTAAGTGTGGATTGCACTTTACCAATGAAAAGTCTGGTGGACTAGCCAGCAAGAGAACGCAGGATCTCCGCTGTTGTGTTCTTAGCGTTGAGGTGTACGATAGGTCTAGGTTAGGTAGTGCAGATACCAACCTAGAGGTGGGCGAGGCCCAACCCACCGCTTCCTTTTGACACTATGGAAGTATCCTGGGAGTTTTGCTAGCTCCAAAAAGGCGGAACTAAAGGTCTGTGTGCTTAGAGTTGTAGTGCGTGAGTTGCACTTGTATGAACATAACATTTAAACTGCATACCTTGCATGACATTGCATAAACATTGCATTTCAACCCCTAATCCTATCGTATAAATTGGTTATGGGACTTTTTATATGATAGGTCATGCTAAACGACCCCTTGGTCTATAGGTTTGTGTGGGCATTCCTATAAATTAAGTTTACTTATTTTTATTACTGTTTTCCTTATTGCCTTTCTTTACTATTGCTTTACTTATTACTACTGCTTACTTGCTACTGTTTTACTTCCTACTTCTTTACTCATTGTACTATATATTGCTTACTGATAGACCCTTCCATAGTTAGACTCATTGTCACCTGCTATTGATTTTACCCCTTGATGTCCTCCACTTCATCCTTCATGCACGATGCCTAGGAGCCACCGGGGGAGGGGTGGGGGATTGCTTTGTCTTTTGACTAACGGTCGGCGGGCCTTGTCATTTAAGGGGATCGAGGAGATGTCGCAGCACCAGAGGCTAGTGTAGATGGAGGCGGGGTAGTCTAGCACGGGAGCACCGATGAAAGGATCCGTGTATGTCTTATTAGCTTTAGTAGATTATGCTTCTGCGAGTGAAATTATAGTGAGAAATTGATGTACAGGGCATGAGGCCATTATTATTACCTTTATCTTTTATTCAATTATTTTATGTGGACATCTCTTTTGATGGTTTTATTTTCTATGTGATGTGGACTTGAACTTCTATAAGTTTGTTTAAACTTTACTTCTTTTGTGATCGATATGGCCGGCAGGATCGGCATTTTGTAGTGGCGACCTTCCTGAGTGAGGGTGTCACCGTTAAGCGGCGGTTCTGGGCATAAGACCCTGTTTTATATCGAAAAAAGGGGTCTTACATAAAGGATCATCGTCAAAGAAGGAAAAGGAGAGCGATGATGAAGAAGAAAGACCTCCACTAGAATGCTATCATTGCAGGAAGACTGGGCATATACGGAGCCAGTGCCCAAAGTTTTTGAAGGAGAAAAAGGAAAAGCGGCACAAAGGGAAGGAAAAGACGAAGGTGCTAAAAGCTAGAACATGGGATGACTCCTCCTCCTCCGAAGGATCAAGCGGGTCTTCATCAAGCGAAGATGAGGAAGCAAATATGTGCCTTATTGGACAAGGAAACGACAATGATGACACCTGTGTTCTTAGCGACACTGAGGTAACTCCTCCCACTTATGATGAACTCTTTAATGAATTTCTTGAAACTTGCAAAGCTTTTGATAAAAATATGAAAGATAATATTTTATTGAATCGTGAGAATGAATCTCTAATTAATGAAAATCAAAAGCTTTCCAAAAAATTAATTATTTTAGAAAAGAGAAAGGTTTCTTGCCAAGAGTGTGATCACTCCACTAAAATGGCAAAATATATTGAAGCGACACTTTCTAAAGCCCTCTCCCATGCCAAAACTCCTACAAAAGAGAAGGGGGAATTAGAAAGAAAATTAGAAGCCTCTCTTGTGAAAATCAGTTGAACAACTCTATTACTGATTTGGGCTAGGATCACTATCTGTTGACTAGGACTAAGTTGATCCCAAAGTATAGTCTAAGAGTCAAAGTTTTAGGCTGTCTGAGTAGCTAGAACTTAGGAAAACGCTAAGTTTCTGCATTCGACGAACTCCATACTGCGTTCAATGAACTCCATCCTGCTTTCGACGAACGTTGTGCTCCAGTTCGATGAACTTGCCAAGTCTCTGCATTCGACAAACTCTATTCTGCTTTCGACGAACTTCTCTCTGCGTTCGACGAACCTGCTCTCCAGCTCGATGAACTCAGTTCTCCAGCCAGTCCAGCAGTTTATTCTTCAGTTCAACGAACTCCAGTTTGAGATCGACGAACTCAGTTGTGCGTTCAAAGAATAAGTAACAAGTTGTTCAGATCGACAAAAATGCTTCTAAGATCGACGAACTCAGTTCTTCCTGGCAGATTCAGCAGATTATCTCTTTGATAGACGAACTCCAGATTGTGTTCGACGAATTAATTATGTTCGACAAACTCCAGATTCATTTTAACAAGCTCAACATTCTGTTTGACGAACTCAGTTCTCAGATCGATGAATTTTCTCCTCAGCTCAAATTTCAGAAGGATCAGTTATATTATTCTCTGAACTCAGATCGACTATCATCAACGGATCTATTCTATTATTTATTCCAGATAAGTCAAGGATTTTATCTTTCCTTTTATTATTTTCTTATTTCGGGAAAGTAGCCGTTGTCATATTTTGGAAAAGGACAGTAGTTCCAAGAATATCTTTTCAGAATATTATATTCCTTAATTAAAAGATTTGATTTCAAATCAGTCAGAATTCCAAAAAGGAAAAAGAAAGAAAAATATTTACAGTATTACAATAGCAAGATCGGAAGAAAAGAGAAGATACAGTCGACAGAGAAGATACATTCTAGAAAAACATACAGAAAGTAAAAGAAAGAAAGAAAGATCATCTTCCTCAAGCAGCACTCTTTGAATCTCTGAGAACATCAACAAGATCATTCTCTTAGTCTTCAGCTGCAAGTTCTAATCTTCAAGAGCAACAATAATCTGAGAAACATTGTCTCTCAGATTCATCAGCTATCAAGGAAGATATCTCTTTCAAGTGAAACATCCATCCTCTTACTGTCAACCATTTCTATCAGACAGGGGGAGCTTTACAACATCAAATCCACTAGTCTTCTCTCAGCTTGTTGACAGAGAAGAACTTCATAACCATCTTTATCCCATCTTGTACATGGTTCTAACTCCCTTCAAAAGTTAACCCTTTGGTGGCAGGGCACCTGATCAAAAACCTGTGATTGGTTTGAGCACCTGATCAAAAGCTTAGTGGTGTTTAGGCACATGATCAAAAACCCAATGGTGATAGGGAACCTGATCAAAAACCTATTGTATTCCTACAAAGGGTGGTAGAAGAGTAGATGTACCCAGGTTTATTAGGGAACTACTATAGATCCTTGTGTCTTCTGTGTTTGTATTTATTTTTTTGTACTGTGCTGTGTGATTGATTTGTATTTTGCTTTTTATAACTCACTCTGTTATACACATATATATATCACTATTTTATTTCCACTATAAAAATAAGTTAAGAACTTTTAATACTCTATTCACCCGCCCTCTAGAGTAAATCTAAGATCTAACATCACTTTCCTTGTATCAGAGGACTTTCAATTGGTATCAGAGGGAGGTTGATTCTTTATAGGCTAACACCTGAATCAAAAGATCAATTAGATCTTAAATTTCTTCTAGAGTTTTATTTTTCTAAAAACTCATGGTACAGAACAAAGAATACTCAAGCACAAGACCTCCTATGTGCAATCTAAATAAGTTTGCATTACGGAAGGCAAGGATCAGATTGTATATGAATTCTATTGACAAAGATATTTTTAATGTGATTTTGACAGGACCCCCTACTCCTACAGCAACAACAAGTGCTGAAGCAACAACTAACAATAATGCTGTTCCACCTCCTGAGTGGACAAATGCTAAAAAGAAGCAGAGAAGTGTAGATGCCAAAGCAATGAATATCTTGGCACAGACAATGTCAGATGACATTTTCCAAAAGGTTGTGGAATGCACCTCAGTCAGGGACATTTGGATTTCTCTCAACAACATGGTTAAAGGATCTGCAGATGAGAGAAAAGACAGAAGATCTCATCTCATCTCCCAATATGAGAATTTCAAGAAGGGAGAAACTGAGACAGTAGCAGATATGTACAACTGTAACATCCCCCAAACAGCTAGACCCCCCCCCCCCCCCCAATGATGGTTTTGTCATGACTAGGTCATGACAAAACCATAGGAAGAGCCCAAGACCATGTGAATTTAGGTGAGAAGGAGGAAACCCAAGTGGTCAATTTGACCTGTTGGAGCATGCGTTTCGCACTCCTCCGGTTTGATAATAACAAAGTCCCGTTTGTATTTGATTCTATTTGTATTAATGGTGTGCAGATAACAGGTATGCGATGTTCACATTTCTGCTGGAGCTAAAATTGAATGTGGGAAATTTCACTATCGGAAAATTCTGACAGCCACTGTCGCCCAGGCGACAGCAGAGAAGTTACAACTACTTCCCTCCACGGCAGATCGACGAAAGGCAGTTTTGAGCTGTCGGAAATCCGACAACGATGTTGCCCAGGCGACAGCTCGGAGGTTACAACAACTGCCCACGACTCCACCCACGACCGACAGTTTTGCGCTGTCGGAAATCCGACATCGATGTCGCCCAGGCGACAGCTCGACGGTTACAGCAACTCCCGCACGATGGCACTCCAGCGGCAGTTTAGCGCTGTCGGAAAATTCCGACAGTCACTGTCGCCTAGGCGATAGTGAATTTCTATAAATTGGTTCCTTTGGTTCGTGCATTCCAAGCTTTTGAGAATTCCAGTCCCTTCCTGAGTGCATACGAACCAGAGAGCTCCAGAACCTCCTCAACTCCCATTTGTGCAAAGAAGGATTGAAGATTGAAGACGAGATCGGGCGCACTTCTACATCATCAATCATCTCGAGGCTTCAACAATCCGTTCAGAGATCTGATTTTCTAGGGAGTTGTTCTTTTCATATTGTATTTTCATTCACATACTTTTCATTTTGTATTGGTAGAGAAATCGTCGTCTTGCGTGCGGCGTCTAAGTCCTTGCGCGGCTTAGGGGAAAATCGCTTCCTTGTGCGGAGCGTCCAAGTCCTTGCGTGGCTTGGTGGGAAATCGTGGCCTTGTGTGCTACGTCTAGATCTTGGGAAGGTCTAGAGGATAGGCTTGGCCTTGGTCATGGGAGAGACAAGCGATAGCCTTCCGATCCTTGGGAGAAGGATTGGTAAACCAAAATTGTAGAAATTTTTATTAATATAATTGTGCCTTGATCTTAAGCATTGTTAAGATCATTTTTATTGTACTCAAATTTCATGATTAATATAAGTATGTCTTTTTCTTTAATTACATATTTGGTGGCATAATATTTATCTTAGAAATTTGTGTTTTGTTTTAATACTAAAATTGCATTGGTTTGAAAGTATTTAGAAGTAATTTTTTAGTAAAGTAAAATCTCTTTAAAAATTACTAAGTAAAAATTAATTTTTAGACACACCCTTATTCACCCCCCCCCCCCCCCTCTAAGGGCGTTATACGATCCAACAAGTGGTATCAGAGGTAGGTTACTCCAAAACGGTTTTACCACCGGGAGTAATGGCGCACAACGATCACGCGTTCGTTGAGGGGCAAGGAATTAGTAGGCCACCACTTTTTACGGGCACAAACTACAATTATTGGAAAACACGTATGCGTTGTTTTCTAATTGCGCTAGATATAGAAGTCTAGAATATGGTAGAATCTAGTTACACTTCTCCAACATTTGTTGTAGGAGATGTAACCATGGATAAGCCCAAAGACAAGTGGGATGACAATGATAAATTAAAATGTAAGAACAACGCAAAAGCCATGAATGCTTTATTTTGCGCACTAGATCGCACTGAATTTAATAGAGTTTGTGCTTGTAATACTGCATTTGAAATTTGGAATTTATTAGAAATCACTCATGAAGGTACTTCGCAGGTAAAGGATTCAAAGCTATTTCAACTGGAATCTGAATTTGAAAGGTTCAAAATGGAGGTAGATGAAGAGATTGATACGATGTACACACGATTTACAAAAATCGTGAACGACTCAAAGGTGCTAGGAAAGGTGTTCTCAAATGGAGATTTGGTAAGGAAAATCTTAAGATCACTTCCCCCGAAGTTCAATCCTAAAGTGACTGCAACTTCCGAGTCACATGATCTTAAGACCTTACAATTGGAGAGCCTCATTGGGAACTTGAAAACTCATGAAGTTGAATTGAAAATTCAACAACAAGAGTATATGGAGCCAAGGAAGAAGGGATTGGCTCTAAGATCAAAGAAGGAAGAAACTAGTGATTCTGAGGAGGATGAAGAAGATGAGGAAAGTTTATTTGTTAAAAAATTTATGAAAAATCCGGAGAGAAGGAATTCATTTAAGAAGTATTTTAAGAAGGAGACCTTTAGGAAGAAAAAAGGAAAGGAAGGCGATGAGGAGGAAGAGAGACCGCCACCGGAGTGCTATCACTGCAAGAAATTAGGACACATTCGAAGCAAGTGTCCAAAGTACTTGAAAGAACTTAAAGAAAAGAAGCACAAAGGGTCGAAGAAGGTGTTGAAGGCGGAAACCTGGGATGATACTACTTCTGAGGATGCAAGCAGTTCCGACTCAAGTAAAGAAGAGGAGGCCAACATATGCTTAATGGGAAAAAGTGTCATATCTGATGACGAATGCAGTGTCCAAAGCGACACTGAGGTAACTCCTCCAACCTATGATGAATTGTTTTCTGAATTTTTAAAGACTTGCAAATTTTTTGAAAAAAGCTTAAAAGACAATGATCTTCTTAAATCTGAAAATGACATTTTACTTAAATAAAACAAAACATTGTTAAGGGAAATTAAGACTATTGGAAAAAGAGATATCTCTTGCCAAGAGTGTGATCACTTTTTGGGAAGAATTAATGAACTTGATGAATCTCTTTCCAAATCTCATTCTACAATAAAAATTCTTACTAACAAGAATGAGATTTTAGAGAGAGATCTGAAATCTTCAATCTCCAAAGTCCATGAGGGAAAGAAAAATTTTGAACGTAGATGCGTAAATCTAGTATCCGAGAATACACAAATGAAAAATCAGATTCGTGACTTAACACTAGCCATGAAAAAATTTGGAATGGGCCGAAGATCACTGGATATGATCTTAGGATACCAACGCCATGGATCTGGAAGGTTTGGGCTCGGATACACATCTGGAATCTGTCGCCCGGCGACAACCACTGTCGCCGGCGACAGTGAAAAGTCCAGAAAATTCACTTTTAAAAATTCTAAAATTAATGAATTGTTAAATACTGCATCCTCATCCAGTAAAAGTCCAGAAAAGTTATACTCCTCTAAATACATTACATGTGCCAAATGCAATAGATTTGGTCACACTACGGACTCTTGCTGGAAGGAAGGAAAAACTAAAATTAAACAAATCTGGGTGCCTAAGGCTTCTACCTATACTATGGGTGGAACCACTTGGGTAACCAGATCTTTACTCACCTCTTCTTTCTAGGTGTATTGGCAGGCTAAGGACAAAGAAGACGTGTGGTACTTGGACTCGGGTTGTTCAAAGCACATGACGGGCAATAAAGAGAAGTTCCTTAGCCTGGAGATGAAGAAAGGAGGAGTTGTTACATTCAGTGACAATGGAAAAGGAAAAATCATCGGCATCGGTGTTGTGGGTAACGAAAATTTTTCAATTTCAAATGTTTTATTTGTAGAAGGATTAAAGCATAATTTGATTTCTATTAGTCAATTATGTGATAAGGGTTTAAATGTTTTATTTGAATCCTCTACAAATTTGTGCAAAATTATTAATTCCAAAACAAATGAAATTGTTTTTACCGCACCTAGATGTCATAATGTATATATGATTAAATTTCTTGATTTTTCAAATTCTACTTTGAAATGTTTTCTATCAAAAATGATGAATTAGATTTATGGCATAGGCGACTTCGACATACTAGTGCCAAGTTAATTACAAAACTTTCAAAAGATAAATTAATTAAAGGTTTACCTTTGTTAAATGGAAATTTATCTTCTTCACTATGTGTGCCTTGCCAAAAAGGAAAATTTTCAAAATCATCTTTCAAAAGTAAAAACATTATTTCTACCACTAGGCCACTTCAATTAATACATATGGATTTATTTGGACCAATTGGAATTTCTAGCTTAGGAGGTAGAAAATACACATTTGTTTTGATTGATGATTATTCTCGTTTTTGTTGGACTTTATTTCTAACCTCCAAATCCGAAGCATTTTCAGAATTTTCAAAATTATGTTTGCGTATTCAAAATGAATTTGAGTTAAAAATTAAATGCATACGATCGGATCATGGAGGAGAATTTGAAAATGAAAAGTTTATTTCTTTTTGTACGGAGTTAGGAATTAAACATGAATTTTCCGCTCCACGCACACCACAGCAAAATGGTGTAGTGGAGGAAAAATAGAACTCTTCAAGAGTTAGCCCGTACGATGTTATCTGAATTTAAATTACCAAAATCTTTTTGGGCTGAAGCAGTTAGCACGGCATGTTATGTAATTAATAGAGTAATGCTTCGCCCTATTTTAAAATTAACTCCTTATAAATTATTATTTAGTAAACAACCAAATGTTTCTTATTTCAAAGTTTTTGGTTGTAAATGTTTTATTTTGAATTCTAAAGATTCCTTAGGAAAATTTGATGAAAAATGTGATGAAGGTATTTTTATTGGCTATTCTTCAACTAGTAAAGCTTATAGAATTTTTAATAAAAGAACAAAAATAGTTGAAGAATCTATTCATGTTAGGTTTGATGAGTTTGCTTCATGTGTAGAAAAGAAAATTACAGGAAAAGAAGATGAACTCCTTCCCACGGTGGAGAATGATGAAGAAGAACTTGGAGAAAATGAAGAAGAAAAAGAAGAAGAAAGAGAAGGAGAAAGAGAAGAAGAAAGAGAAGAAGAAAGAGAAGAATATGTGCCTCTAAGTGAATTGAGATTTTCAAAGGATCATCCAAAGGAGCTTATCATTGGAGATCCGCAAAAAGGGGTTAGTACTCGTTCATCGCTACATGTTTTATTTTCAAACCTTTGTTTTGTTTCTGAAATAGAACCAAAAGATGTTTTCACCGCTTTAAATGATGAATTTTGGTTTTTAGCTATGCATGAAGAACTTAATCAATTTGAACGTAATAAGGTTTGGAATCTTGTAGAACGACCCAAAAATCGTCCTGTAGTTGGTGTTAAGTGGATTTTTAAAAATAAAATGGATAATGAATCTAGAATTGTTAGAAATAAAGCCAGATTAGTTGCAAAAGGTTATGCACAAATTGAAGGGGTAGATTTTGATGAAACTTTTGCACCCGTAGCAAGATTAGAAGTGGTTAGAATATTTCTTGCATTTGCTTGTTTTAAAAGATTTAAATTATATCAAATGGATGTCAAAACCGCATTTTTAAACGGGTATATAAAAGAAGAGGTTTATGTAGAACAACCCCCTGGCTTTATAAATGAGAAATATCCAAATCATGTTTATAAATTAGATAAAGCGCTTTATGGATTAAAACAAGCGCCTCGTGCTTGGTATGATCGATTAACTCAATATTTGTTAAAGTACGATTATAAAATAGGAAGTGCTGATTCTACACTCTTCATTAAGCAAATTGATCATGATTTAGTTATTTTACAAATTTATGTTGATGATATTTTTTTTGGAGCCACTAATGAAGAGTTGTGTAATGAAGTAGTTCAAATTATGAAAAATGAATTTGAAATGAGCATGGTTGGAGAACTTTCATATTTTCTAGGTTTTCAAATTACACAAAAACATGATGGTATTTTTATATGTCAAACCAAATATATTCATGATATGTTAAAAAGATTTGGATTTGAAAATCTTAAGCATGCAAACACTCCTATAAGTACTTCACTAAAATTAGGAAAAGATGAAAGTGGTGTTTCAATTGAACAAGCCCTTTATAGAAGTATGATAGGGTCTTTATTGTATTTAACTGCATTTAGACCTGATATTATGTTTGCCGTTTGTTTATGTGCTAGATTTCAAGCTAATCCTAAAGAGTCACATTTAAAAGCGGTGAAACGTATATTTAGATATCTCATAGGAACATCAAAATTAGGTTTATGGTATCCTCATAATGATTCTTTTATTTTACCTGGTTTTTCGGATTCCGATTATGCGGGATGTTCTTTAGATAGGAAAAGCACTAGTGGCACTTGTCACTTTATCGGCCCTTCACTTATTTCATGGTCGAGTAGGAAACAGAATTCTGTTGCCCTCTCTACTACCGAGGCCGAATATATTGCACTAGGTAGTTTTTGTGCCCAAGCTCTTTGGATGTCACAAACATTAGACGATTTTGGCATGCAACAAAGTAGTGTAGAATTAAAGTGTGACAATAAAAGTGCTATAGACTTAACTAACAATCCCGTATTACATTCTAGATCTAAGCATATAGATGTCCGACATCATTTTATAAGGGATCATATTAAGAAGGGTAATATAAAAATCAACTTTATAGGCACGGAAAATCAACTAGCGGATATATTCACTAAGCCGTTACCGGATTACCATTTTTCTATGCTTAGGCTAGAATTGGGAATTCTAGACATTTCTCAATGAATATATCACTATTTAAAGCCTATAAAATTAAAAAAAAATTATCACAAAACCTAAACAATTTAAAAAGCAAAAGCCTAAATTTTAAAAATCAAACAATAGAAATTCAAAAGAGTTAACAAAATTCAAACATCATTAATATTACATCAATATTGTTCAAATTAAAACAGTAGAAAACAACATAAGGATCAAATTCATAGAAATCTGCAGAAATTCACTGTCGCCCAGGTGACAGTGGATGTCGGAAATTTCCGACATCTCCCAGCAGTAGCAACCTGATGAAACTACTCTGAATCTTCATAACCAGCCCCGCTGCTCTCTGGAAAATCTTCTGGATGTCCTCGTCTCACCGCTTTACCACGGCGAGTCCGCCTCACTGATTGGCGTGGCGGTTCTTCGTCCGGAACCTGCCATTCGGCCTCTTCCTCCGGAGTTGGCTTCAACTTCAGACCTTTGACGAGAAACTTCATAAACTTCTGCATTCGACTACGGTCCTTCTTCACTTCCCTCTTGTGATCCTCTAGTGAATCACGTAAATCATCAATGGACTCTCGTAGTGATCCTGCCCTAGGCAATGGCGGCTCTCGAATCTCAATTCCCCGATGAGCCTTTTTCGGCGTCTTCTTCACTTTCATCGAACCCGTATAATATATCTCCGGATAACAATCATCCAAATAAGAACTTTGTACTATCCATCCATACTTCTTATAGAGTACACGCTGAATTATCGCCCCCATTGGCAGCGTATGAACCTTCACCCATCTTGGATGCTTTAATCTATACGCATACCGAATCTGGGAGAGTATGAAGTCCGCCACATCAAAAAGCTCATCCTCCATAATATAGTAAGTAATAAGGGTCAACTGCACCGTAATACTTCTTCTATCTCCACTCTTCAACATGACTGAATTCCTTAGGATATCTTGAACTAAGAAAGCATCCGGAGTGAGTGACGTAACTTCAGTGGTAAGAGTCTTCTTTTGATTCCCATGTAAACTCATGTTTACAAGGGTCCAATCTCTATCTTTTCTGTAACTCTCCACTATATCCGGTACATTTTCACTAATCACTAATCCGAATTCCTCTCTTAGATCAACATGTGTTATTTCCACATGTTGACCCTGAATTCTTGATCTTACTCCTCCATCCAACTCCGTGCAATTTGGATCTTCCAAATGATTATAGAACTCGCGAATCAAAAAGGAAGAGAACGACTCTGGGGTGATTATTGAGAGAATACCTGCATTCGCAAGCCGATCATAGATATGATCGTGCTTTGGCGAATCAAATTCCACATACTTCGCAACTCCAACAATAGCCTTCTCCACCCCAGGAAAAACTTGATATGAACTATGTACATCTTCCGAAGTACTCCTTCGAGCTTTGGAACTGGAAGCCATTCTGCATATAACATAAAAATATTTTTGATTAAACATGTGCTGTACACTGGAACACTGTCGCCCAGGCGACAGTGACTGTCGAAAATTTCCGACAGCTCTCCAAGTGAACTTCTCTCGAAATTTTTTTTTTACATACACTTCCAGATCTACTCAAAATCAAGGTTATTTCCACAACAAGTTTAAAAACCTACATCATTCATCAAAAATCAAAATGAAAACTACATTTTCCTTCTTCTCTACTATCAAAATCACAAATCCCTAAAAAATTTTGAGTTAAAAACATCAAAATCAAAAATCCATACCTTAGATCTAGGGATGTCGCCGACTTTCGACAACCTTCCTCTCGTTTTTAACTCCAGAAAATGATGCACAATAGGGTTTGACTCGGTCCACAGCCCTATTTATATTTTTGGATGTCGCCCAGGCGACAGTGACTTTCGGAAATTTCCGACAGCTCCCATTTTGACAAAACTTCAATTTTGGGTCCCTTTGATGATTTACAATAGTTATATGTCATTATTAATACTTCACCTCATGACTTGATGACAAACCATGTGCTTTTTATTAAAAAAATGACTCTTACATGTTTATATGATTTCATTTCCAAGCTATCATCGTATTGACACTCCTACTAAGTTGTTTAGACCATTGGAAATTGTTTTCGCATGCCTCTAAGTATGAGAAATTGTTTATCTATCATAATGAACTATCACGTTCACTTCTTTTGATCAATACATATGTCTTCTTCTTTAATATATACATGGATCATATTTGCTTTAACATAAGAAAATAGCACTTCTTAAATACAACTTTCAACCTTGATTTGTTAGCACCACAAAATTACACCATCTTTTGCGATTCAAGTGAATTCGGAGATCCTTGGTCAATTACAAACAAAAAATTATCAATATATCAAAATTACGATATCACAACATTTGTGATCAAAAAATTTAAAATAAAGACAAGGATACTCCACCAAGCACTACTTACCCTCCTGATAAGTCTTAATGAGCATTGTGAGGTTAAGCACCTTGGACAGAATTGTAAAGTGTCTTGTGCAAAAGAAAAATGGTTCTCTATTCATCTTGTGCTATATCTTCAAAGTCAAAGTTGACTTTATATGCTTTTATTATGTTCTACATTTCAATGATCATGTAAATTAAATAACTTCATATGTTTGATCTAAGTATCACATGTACACATCATTATGTTATATAAACATTCATCTCATGAGAATTGGACCGAAAATATTCCATAATTCTATACACTATTGTGTCTTTCTATGATACTTTCAAATGATCTTACTCATATTTAAGTTATTTTCTTTCATTACTTCATATGGCTATACCGTCACTTCATGAGCTTATTCATACTATAGCATATTCCTATTATTTCATGGACTTCAATCATTTCCACAAAAAAGTGCTTCCGCTTACTATTCATTTCTATATCCTATATCCTTTCCCTTTAGAACTACTCTTTTATCTAATATTACCTTTTGCTAATATCAAAAGGGGGAGAATTAAAAGTATAAAAAGAAAAATCACAAATCTATTACACCTAAATATTCCACCTACACAATACATCATATATTTAGGTGGAGCATATATTTAGGGGGAGCATTCATTTAGGGGGAGCTTTCATCTAGAGGTAGATTGTTTATTTTTAAGAAAAATATATCATGTTATTTTTGTTCACACACCAAAGGTTAACATCAACAATCTAAATAGACATGATTTCTTTTTATACGGATTTGTTATTATCAAAAGGGGGAGATTGTTGGAGCATGCGTTTCGCACTCCTCCGGTTTGATAATAACAAAGTCCCGTTTGTATTTGATTCTATTTGTATTAATGGTGTGCAGATAACAGGTATGCGATGTTCACATTTCTGCTGGAGCTAAAATTGAATGTGGGAAAATTTCACTGTCGGAAAATTCCGACAGCCACTGTCGCCCAGGCGACAGCAGAGAAGTTACAACTACTTCCCTCCACGGCAGATCGACGAAAGACAGTTTTGAGCTGTCGGAAATCCGACAGCGATGTCGCCCAGGCGACAGCTCGGAGGTTACAACAACTGCCCACGACTCTACCCACGACCGACAGTTTTGCGCTGTCGGAAATCCGACATCGATGTCGCCCAGGCGACAGCTCGACGGTTATAGTAACTGCCCGCACGACGGCACTCCAGCGGCAGTTTAGCGCTGTCGGAAGATTTCGACAGTCACTGTCGCCCAGGCGACAGTGGATTTCTATAAATTGGTTCCTTTGGTTCGTGCATTCCAAGCTTTTGAGAATTCCAGTCCCTTCCTGAGTGCATACGAACCAGAGAGCTCCAGAACCTCCTCAACTCCCATTTGTGCAAAGAAGGATTGAAGATTGAAGACGAGATCGGGCGCGCTTCTACATCATCAATCATCTCGAGGCTTCAACATTCCATTCAGAGATCTGATTTTCTAGGGAGTTGTTCTTTTCATATTGTATTTTCATTCACATACTTTTCATTTTGTATTGGTAGAGAAATCGTCGTCTTGCGTGCGGCGTCTAAGTCCTTGCGCGGCTTAGGGGAAAATCGCTTCCTTGTGCGGAGCGTCCAAGTCCTTGCGTGGCTTGGTGGGAAATCGTGGCCTTGTGTGCTACGTCTAGATCTTGGGAAGATCTAGAGGATACGCTTGGGCTTGGTCTTGGGAGAGACAAGCGATAGCCTTCCGATCCTTGGGAGAAGGATTGGTAAACCAAAATTGTAGAAATTTTTATTAATATAATTGTGCCTTGATCTTAAGCATTGTTAAGATCATTTTTATTGTACTCAAATT
Source organism: Dactylorhiza incarnata (assembly GCA_033032865.1). Lineage (NCBI taxonomy): Eukaryota > Viridiplantae > Streptophyta > Magnoliopsida > Asparagales > Orchidaceae > Dactylorhiza > Dactylorhiza incarnata. The sequence continues at coordinate 3,259,254 of JAWHQI010000298.1, forward strand.
TCTTGATTAATATAAGTATGTCTTTTTATTTAATTACATATTTGGTGGCATAATCTTTATCTTAGAAATTTGTGTTTTGGTTTAATACTAAAATTGCATTGGTTTGAAAGTATTTAGAAGTAATTTTTTAGTAAAGTATAATCTCTTTAAAAATTACTAAGTAAAAATTAATTTTTAGACACACCCTTATTCACCCCCCCCCCCCCCTCTAAGGGCGTTATATGATCCAACATGACCAAAGTCAACCTTAGCCTAAATTTAGGTCAAAATGACCTACTTTACCCAAATTGATCCCATCACACTTGAGCTAGACCCAATTGGTGTGGTCCACCACCTAATAGGGATTGAATGTTGCTGAGTTGGCCATTAAATTTGAAGGATTTCGGCCAGGAGAGAGAAAGCGCCATTTCCCAAAAAATGGCGGAGAGAGGAAGAGGATGAGAATGGAATTTATGGCCAAATAAACCTAATTTATGGCACCATTCATCTCCCCTTGAGGAGAGGAGAAGTTTCAGCCTTATTTACGTCCTAATTGATGATCAATTCTTTTCCTCCCATAAGAAACCGAAAATCATCATTAATGGTGATTATGGCAATTAATGCCAAGGCTCTCCCCCTCCCCCTTTTGATCTCCTTAACACCTTCAGAGGACGGAAAGGAGTGAAACCCCCCTCTTCTGTGAAGAAATTGAGCCCCAGAAGACTAGATTGTCATGGCACCGAAAGCTCCATCACCGTCCATGGCAACTCGCCGGAACACGCGCCACCAAGCCCCCACGCAGGTCTGATCCGCTTCCTCTCCCTTAGTGCTAGATCTCTTCATGATTTGGGGCTTGGTCAGAGTTCAATTGGGCTCGGATCGTGCTTCCGAAAGGGCTCGGATTGAGCTCTCTTTCCCTTCCTCTAAACTCTGATTCCGACCACCTTCGGCCGGCCAAACACCCCCTATCGCTGGCCACCACCTCAATGGAGGTGGTGGAGGCATTGGCTGGCCGGGAAGAGGTACAGGTGGCCGGGAAATCATCCCGCAAAGAAACCCAGGTCGGGTTATCGCGCGCTGTCCATTCCACGGGGACGATGACTGCGAGCCATCAGATTTACGTGATTATGTTATATGTTATAATGTTATTTCATGATTAGGTTATATTCCTGTTTAATTAATTCGTCGATCTGAGTAGAAGAATAATTCGTCGAACGAATAGATGAGTTCGTCAAATGCAACCCAGTGTTCATCGAACGGAAATTAAGCCATCGACATAATGGTTGAGTTCGTCAAACGCAACCCGGCGTTCATCGAACGGAAATTAAGGCACCAAACTATTAGTTGAGTTCGTCGATCGGAGCACGGAGTTCGTCGAATGGAGTTCATTCGCCAATCACAGATTTATTCAGCTTGCGTCGAGCGCAGCTTAGTTTTCGTCGAATGCAGACTTATTCTGTATTCATCGAACGCAGTTATGAGATCGTCGAATAGAATCATGAGTTCGTCGAACGGAACTGATTCATTGACAGCATTTTAGTCTTCGTCGCTCTGATAGTTGATTTCGACGAACTGAATATGGAGTTCATCGAACGGAATTCATTTCGTCGAGCACAGTTTAGTCGAACGCAGATTTGTTCTATTTTCGTCGAGCGCAGTTTAGATTTCGTCGAACACAGATTTATTCTGTCTTCGTCGAGCGCAGTTATTTTTCGTCGAATGCAAATCTATTCATCTTTCGTCGAGCGCAGATTATATTTCGTCGATCGCAGAGTCACTTATATAATTAAATGTTTATATTAATTTATGTCACACATTATGCAGTGCTTCATTTTAATTATTTAAAATGCTAGATCACCTCTGCTGAGAAAGTGCCAAATTTGTTTCAGCCCAAAAGGAGCATTATAGCTCCCTGTAGAGCCAAAATGGTGGGACTGGTCCCTAGGGTTGGGCACTCACTCTGTCCTGCAAATCTTTTTATTGGTAGATGGTATGGCCCTGATATTTAAAACCTAGGCTAGTTACATACACCCACACAACATACTCAAAGATGGGATTTTTAGGAGAACCTTTTTCTAAGGTTTTTGAGATAATTTCATAAATCATTTATTAATTAATTATTGGGTCAAATGACCTCCAAATTTTGGTGGGTACTTCTTAGGGTTATCACATGACCCTGGTAAAAATTTCAGGCCAATTGGGACTGATTTGGTTGGGTAATTTGTCAACCCAAGTTAGGTCAAATAGGGTCAAAGTTAGGGCATGGTGTCTATCTTGGGTTATTGTGGTCAAACCTCATCACCATGAGTGGAAACCTTGGCTACTGGTTTAGGAGCACCTAAAACACCTCCATGAGTGATATGGGGTGGTGTGGAGGTGGTTATGCCCTGGGACACTTGTTTTAGCCCTAGGTGTGCATATAGGACCTTGTGAAGGACATGGGGTCAACTGTCCTTGAATGGTTATAAAACTTGGTGGATAAGTTCATAGGGGGTACGTAGATAGGCCCTAGGTAATTTTATAAGAATTTTAGGAAAAATTATTCCCTTTAAATTAGGTCATAACCCCTTTAGAGAAATTTCTTATAAGAAATAATTATATGCTCAAATGGTATTGGATGATGATGAAACCTTGGTAGTGCCTTTATATTCATGTGATGGACCTCTGGTAATTTTTGTGTAATTAATTAAATGATTTAACCAGTACTTCATTCACAAGGCATTTATTTTGTCTTAGGCTTAAGAAAAATAATTAAGGGACCAATACTCTCTGATAAATTGTGCAAATTGATGATAGGACATTTCAGAGTATTAGGAAGCTCTATGAATATTTATATAATTGTTGGAGACATAAATCAGTAGGCTACTTCACAACTTATCTTATTTGGGGTTTTCTTAAAGAATTCATTTAAGTGAGAAAATGATTCCGATAAATTCTACAATTTAGTCAGTAGCCTTTTCTGATAAATACAAAGGTCTGGTAATTTTCCCATAATTTTGGTGTAAGTATTTTTGGTGGTTCCTTCATAAATTTACAAATTTGTATAGAAGTTAAATATTAATTATAGAGGACATTTCTTTATTGTAAAATTGTGATATTCAGTATTTATTGTATTTTTGGCATGATAGATTTATCTTGATTTTATGGTGGCCATAGCGTAAGGATAGACAACACTTCATGTTCAATTTCATACTTGGCCAATGTTGAGGAAATTAAAAATAAATGCCAAATAAATAAGGAAAATTATGATTCTCTGGATTTAGTCATATGATATCATGATAGACTCCCAGTAATAATCTTGGGTCAATTGGATGAATATTTGTAGTACCTCCCCTTATGTAACTCGTATAACTCATTTGGTCTGCGTATAGTAAAACGGTAGAATGGAGATAACTTGTGGATCAGTAGGAGGTAATGGGAGGTAAGTGATGTACCTAGTCTGGTAGAGAAGATGTGAAGGTCATCAAAAAGGAGTTTAGGTGATGAGAGTGCTTGGTGAGCTAAGTTTAAGGTTGTGCTCGGGATAGACGAAAGATCGTCTTTCCCCTAGCTGGTCATAAAATACTTAGGGTAATCCTAGTATAATAACCAGGAGGTGTTGTCTTATGGGTAGATACCAACAACATTAAGTGTATTATGAAAGGGAGCTTTGGGGTTTCATCCTATTGTGGTTCCTAGTACCGTAGCGATCCCCTCACAGGGTAATCCTTGGGAAGTCCAAGATTAACCATAAACTGTAGGAGTAATATGTTGTACAAGATTAACTTAATAACGCACACACCCACACCCTGTGGTTCTGGGAGGTTACTAAGTTTGGTTGTACGAGTGGTAGGCTCGGTGGTTGAAGCAGCGGACTAGTTAGTCCGTTGAGCTTGTGACTCAGTAGTGTTTGTTGGTACGGATGGGTTGGTCCGGCGAGCCGGTGGCTCGGAAGGTTATTGTGACGGGCAGGTTAGCCCGGGGATCTTATGGCTCGGAGATAGATAGTAAACATGTTGCATGTGCACAAAGGTTGTGGGTCATTAGTATTGATGGTCGTCGCACTGACGTCGGTACTTTGGATCGGCAAGTGTGGAATTTGCACTTAGTCATAAAAGTCTGGTGGTCCAGCCAGTAAGAGTACGCAGGAGCTCCGTTGTTGTGTTCTTAACATCGAGGCATACGATAGGTCTAGGTTAGGTAGTGCTGATACCAACCTAGAGGTGGGAGAGGCCCAACCCACCGCTTCTGTTTGCCACTACGGGAGTTTCCTGGGAGTCTTGCTAGCTCCAAAAAGGGGGAGCTAAAGGTCTGTGCACATAGAGTCGAGGTGTGTGAGTTGCACTTGTATGAACATAGCATAAACTGCATAACTCTGCATGTCAAGGCATAAACATTGCATCTCAACCCCTACCCCTATCGTATAAGTCGGTTATGGGACTTCTTATACGATAGGCCTTGCTAAACGACCCCTTGGTCTATAAGTTTGGATGGGCATTCCTATAAATCAATGGTTACTTTTCTATTAATTACATGTCTTTACTTACTGCACTTTAGTTATCCTTTACCTGCTCTTACTATGCTCTTTTACTGCTTCAATTATATATATACAAATGTGTAGTGTAGACATTCCCTGTACCCCTGTCATCTGCTATTTGTTACACCCCTTGTATTCCTCCGCTTCACTCCTCCCGCTCGGTGCCTAGGAGTCACCGGGGGAGCAGTGGGGGATTGGCTTAGTCTTTTTGACTAATGGTCGGTGGACCTTATCATTTTAGGGGACCGAGGAGACGGAGCAGCACCAGAGGCTGGTGCAGACGGAGGCGGGACAGTCTAGTACAAGAGCACCAGATTCTGGATCAGTGAGTGATTAGTAGTTAGCTTCAGCGAGTGATCTTGTAGTGAGGTCATGATGTAAAGGGCATGAGACCTTTATTATTGTACCTTTGTTATTGTTATCTTTTATTTTCAGTTACTCTCTGTGGACATTTACCATTTATGGTTTTATATATAGCATATGATTGTGGACTTGGATTTATATTTGTTCAAGTATTCTTTTCTTCTTTGTGATCGATCTGCCCGACAGAATCGGCGCTTTGTAGTGGCGACCTTCCCATGCGAGGGTGGCACCGCAAAGAGGCAGTTCTGGGCATAAGACCCGGGTTTTTGTAGCAAAAAAAATGGGGTCTTACAAAGTGGTATCAGAGGAAACCTCGATCCGAAGAAAAGAAGTCCACAAACCCTGGGCCACCCCGCGCGAGTTTAGTTTGAGAAAAAACTAAGCAGCGGAAGCAATGGTGTGCCCATATGGGGAAATCACATGGAAAAGTACACTTTTAACTGAATCTTTTGGCAAGTTTTCTTTCGTAGCCTGCGGCAAACCCTGCCTCGAGCAGGGAATACCTCTGGATACAAAGATTTCTTTCGATAGTCCTTTAGACAATAAGTTAGACTCAACTTCACTAGGACACGTGACTTACCATGACAATTTATTCCATGCCCTAGTCTGAAATAGACCGTAGGTATGATTTTGGTGAAGGTACAAGGATACCCCAAAGAGGCTAGAGAAAGAGAGATTGACATATAAGTAGAATGGAAAGGGGACTCGTAGGCTCAACCCTCGTACCAGTGACATGTTTACATTAAGACAACCACCATGACAAACACCGAGGGTTAGATAAGAGTCCAAGTGCAAAAGAGACCCGTTTGGGATTGTCACATGTTGACCCTGATAAGGTTGTCGTAGAAGGTACCTTGAAGAGTCTATAGTATGGAGTATACCAACAAGTTTCAGATTGAATCCCAAGTCTAAGATCGTGTGCCCAGCTAGGATGAATATAACATAATGATATCGAAGATACTTAGCCAAAAATAGATAGAGGCTTATCTTTTGTTTATTAGGGCTTACCTTTTGTTTATTGGGCAAATTATTGACTGACTTGGGTTTCCCTTAGACATAATTTAGAAAGTGTTGCGTCGTGAAAATAATGATTTTGAAGTTGATCATATTCGATGTTACTCGGGCGAAGATGAGATTGTGTACAAGTATGTTCGGAATGATGATCCGTAGTAATACCAGGGCAATGGATAGACATCGTTGATCAAGCCATGACTTAACCTTAGTTGAATCATTGGAAATATAAAGTCGCCAGTATTAATCACTTAGGGATGTCGATGTCCTATTCTAGAAGTTGAGGACGGAAATTAGTTCTTACAAGTTATAGTTATATCTGAATGTTCTTAAGGTTTGGGGCATTCAGAAGTGATCAATTTATGATTTGTTAAAAATCACGCCCTGTCATGGTTGAAAATTTTAACTACAATAATAGCCCTTATACCCTGGGATATATGATGATGAATAACGATAGATCTTAGACGATGACTATTTGGAATTAGAATATAGTGTTTGGGGTTTACTATGATAGGAACGATCTAAGTTCATCTTACTTTGGATCATCCAAAAGTGATCAAGACTAGCATATGTGGAAGTGATAGGATTTTGGTAAAATAAACGTGATGATATTTCCGTGATGAAATTGACTTGTGAAAAATCTTATGGTTTCAAAAGATTTTACCCGTATACCTTATGAATCAAACTCCATATAGAAAGTGATCGGGAGTCATCTTATAAACATTGATACTAGTGTTGTTTGTTTAACATATGTTCATAAGATTCACAAGTGCACCCCGTAAATTTTGAGGATAATTGGGATGCTTGACGATCTGATCAGTTCCATCAATGGTAAGAATTGAGTTGAGTTGATTGAGTACTCGGACGCACGTGAAGAAATAAGAATCAGAACATGTAGAGAAAACTTTTTAGAGGTGTTGTCTACCCTTACAAACAATAACTTTAGTCACCGAAGAAATGGTGTATTCTGGAACACGTATGTCCTCGGAATGAAGAAAGACGTCATAAGTTTTGTAATGCATGGTGAAGGCCAAGTGCAAAAGCCTTTGGAGAACTACCATAGTCACTGCCCATGTTAGAGTGGAGTTCGAGGACATAATTATGGATTTCATACACAGGTTACCACGTCCCCACTCCGGGTACACGTTTATTTAGAACATCAAGGATAGAGTGACCAAGGTAGTTAGGGTCACCCCGAGTCGGAAGGACGCTCTCATTGGTGTTTGATGGGATTTGTTGAGCAGTTTGTCCGTTATCATAGTGTGACCAGGATGATCGTGTCGAATCAGCATGGAAGATGTACGTCTAAAAAGTGAAGATCAGTCCAGGCTTATCTAGGCTCTTGGTTGACGTCAGCGCAACTCTCCACCCTCAGAGGGACAGAGGCACATAATTCCACAATCTCAGACCCAGGATGAGGATCCCAAGGCACTCGGCTCAGAATTTGTGGAGGACACATATGCCCAGGTGCGACTGATTTGTGTTAGGATATTGAGGACCAGAGCAGCCAGGTCAGGTCTTACGATGTGTGGTATCATCAAGTAGAGTTCCAGGTTGGAGACCGGGTGTTCCAGAAGAAACGTCCGATGCAGGGAGTCTTGCGGTCTTGCGGCACAAGAAGGTCCCGCTGATCAAGGTCCTATGGAGAATTCATGGACAGGAGAAGCTTATTAGGGAGCATCTAGAACTGATGTAGTAGAGATAGTCGGTGCTCTTCGAGTCAGGAATAACTTTCATTCTTAGGGGATGTTACATACATCCACTTGCGGTAGAAACCACTCAGGACTAACCTAAATTTCGAGGACAAAATTATTTTTTTTGTTTATTGGATTTGCAACATCCCCCAAACAGCTAGACCCCCCTAAGATGGTTTTGTCATGACTAGGTCATGACAAAACCATAGGAAGAGCCTAAGACCATGTGAATTTAGGTGAGAAGGAGGAAACCCAAGTGGTCAATTTGACCAAAGTCAACCTTAGCGTAAATTTATGTCAAAATGACCTACTTTACCCAAATTGATCCCATCACACTTGAGATAGACCCAATTGGTGTGGTCCACAACCTAATGGGGATTGAATGCTGTTGAGTTGTCCATTCAATTTGAAGGATTTCGGCCAGGAGAGAGAAAGCTCCATTTCCCCAAAAATGGCGGAGAGAGGAAGAGGAGGAGAATGGCATTTATGGCCAAATAAACCTAATTTATGGCACCATTCATCTCCCCTTGAGGAGAGGAGAAGTTTCAGCCCTATTTCCGGCCTAATTGATGATCAATTCTTTTCCTCCCATAAGAAACCGAAAATCACCATTAATGGTTATTGTGGCAATTAATGCCAAGGCTCTCCCCCTCCCCCTTTTGATCTCCTTAACACCTTCAGAGGACAGAAAGGAGTGAACCCCCCCCCCCCCCCCCCCCCCGCTTCCTGAAGAAATCGAGCCCCAGAAGCCTAGATTGTCATGGCACCGAAAGCTCCAACACCGTCCATGGCAACTCGTCGAAACACGCGCCATCAGGCCCCCACGCAGGTCCGATCAGCATCCTCTACCTTAGTGCTAGATCTCTTCATGATTTGGGGCTTGGTCCGAGTTCAATTGGGCTCGGATCGTGCTTCTGAAAGGGCTCGGATTGACCTCTCTTTCCCTTAATCTAAACTCTGATTCTGACCACCTCCGGGCGGCCAACCACCCCCTATCGCCGGCCACCACCTCAATGGAGGTGGTGGTGTCATTGGCTAGCCAAGAAGAGGTACAAGTGGCTGGGAAATCATTCCGCAAAGAAACCTAGGTCGGGTTGTCGCGCGCCTTCCATTCCACGGGGACGATGACTGTGAGCCGTCAGATTTACGTGATTATGTTATATGTTATAATGTTATTTCATGATTAGGTTATATTCCTGTTTAATTAATTCGTCGATCTGAGTAGAAGAATAATTCGTCGAACGAATAGATGAGTTCGTCGAACGCAACCCGGCGTTCATCGAACGTAAATTAAGCCACCGACATAATGGTTGAGTTCGTCGAACGCAACCCGGTGTTTGTTGAATGGAAATTAAGGCATCGAACTATTAGTTGAGTTCATCGAACGGAGCCCGGAGTTCGTCGAACGAAGTTCATTAGCCGATCGCAGATTTATTGAGCTTGCGTCTAGCACAGTTTAGTTTTCGTCGAACGCAGACTTATTCTGTATTCGTCGAACGTAGTTATGAGATCGTTGAACAGAATCCTTAGTTTGTCGAACGGAACTGATTCATCAATCGTGTTTTAGTCTTCATCGCTCTGATAGTTGAATTCGACGAACTAAATATGGAGTTCGTCGAACAGAATTCATTTCGTCGAGCACAGTTTAGTCGAACGCAGATTTGTTCTGTTTTCATCGAGCGCAGTATAGATTTCGTCGAACATAGATTTATTCTGTCTTCGTCGAGCGCAGTTAGTTTTCGTCAAACGCAGATCTATTCAGCTTTCATCGAGCGCAGATTATATTTCGTCGATCGCAGAGTCACTTATATAATTAAATGTTTATATTAATTTCTGTCACACATTATGCAATGCGTCATTAGTATTGATGGTCGTCGCACCGATGTCGGTACTTTGGCTCGGTGATGAGTCCTGATCATATACACTTTTATGGACTCATTTGGGCCGTTTTTCTAGTCATTCCACTGCACTTTAGCCTGTTTTAGCTTATATTTGTTATTCCTTGCTATGTGCACTGCTAGGCCCGTTTTGGTGTTATTTCTTGTTTATCTTCATCATTAGCTTTCATGTATTGTTAAGTGCCACCTTCAGTGGCTAGATTGGTGGTTGTGCTGGAATGGGAGTCGTGCAGGTGTTCCCGGTGCAATTCTGCACAGGAACACTGCGCACGATCACCGGTTCTATTGCGCACGACCACTGGTCGTGCGCCACTGATCGTGTGCACTTAACCCTTTTTCACGAGTTCTGTTTGGTGCAGTGCGCACGACCACCAACGCCAGTGCGCACGACCACCGGTCGTGCGCCACTGCTCGTGCGCACTTACCATTTAATTTCCGAGTTCTGTTTGCTGTAGTGCGCACGACCATCAACTCCAGTGCGCACGACCACCGGTCGTGCGCCACTGGTCGTGCGAACATGTTATTTCATAATTTCTGTCTTTGCAGGTTCTGTCCAGGCAGAGCGCACGATCACCGAATTCTAGTGCGCACGACCACTGGTCGTGCGCCACTGACCGTGCGCACTGTTTAATTCCAGCGCCTATAAATTCCCTGCTCGCGATTTAGGTCGGATCGATCGCTTCCAGCCGCCGTTTTCCGCCCGATTCCGCCCGATTTCGCCCCTCCACCGTCGCCCACCATATAGAGGTGCTCCGGGCTTGCTCTTCACGCCTATCTTGAGCCGGAGTTTCCTCTCGGCCTCCTCCTTCATCCAAGAGCTCCAAAGGAAGACCTAGCCGCTATCTCCATCGAGCAAGAGGAAGTTGGCAACCTCCACCGGATCGTGACACGAAGAAGACGGGTCCATTGGAGAGTCGTGACAGCTCTCTCTACCCCGGACGTAGTTGCGGACCGAGCTTGGACGCGGATTGACAACCCGGCGATTCCAACCGTGAATCTTCAACGAGCCTTCGGATTCGGTCGATTTCTTGCCTTGTTCTCCTTTTATTGATGTATTTGCAACTAGATCTAACATTATGATGAAGTGTATTTTGATTAAATAGCATTTTTACTTGATTATGTCTATATGATTGAGTATTTTTGTTTATATTATTGAGGTGCGCCTTGTGGTGTGGTTTGTTGGTTGCGTTGTGCCGCCCTAACAATTGTTAGTGGTGTGCTTGTTGAAGAGGTGCTTGCGACCCTCATTCCGTTAGCCTACTCGTCCATCCGCCTACCGAAGCGTGGCATCGCGGCCCGTGTACTCCATCCCGCCTAACGAAGCAGCGCGCTCAAGGCCTGCATAGTTCGATCCGCTTGCCTACTCGTCCATCCGCCCTTACGAAGTAGCGCGTTCAAGGCCTACGTAGTCTTCCATCCCGCCGAGCGAAGCTTTGCATAGCGGCATTGCTTAGGAGTAGTTGATAGCTTTTATTTTATTTTCCAAAAGCCAACCCAACTCCCCCGCATCCCATCCGATTTTAGGACTTCAATCTCAAGTCCTTCCTCGAAACCTAACTCCACCTTACTGTGTTCCTTGAGAGATTCGATACTCGGGGATTACTCCTCGTTTTATATTACTTGAACGATCGGTACACTGCCGTTTCGTGTCGCAGTCGAGCTACCGCCTATAGCGGTGTGTGAGATTTGCGCCATCAAGTTTTTGGCGCCGTTGCCGGGGAACACAGACGTGTGAGTTTTCTGGAGAGGGAGAATTTGAGAGAAAAGCCCTTCCATTTGTAAATCGCATTTCTTTGTTTTATTTCCTCATTTTCTGTTTTCTTGTTTTTTATTAGGTTGCTTTAGTAATTTTTGTTAGGTGTAGTATTTCGCACAATAGTGTTCTTCTTTTTGAATCGTTTTATCTTCTCACTATGTGGGCACATCTCAATTTTCGTTGCCGTTGGTGTGGAGCTACCTCCCACTCTAGTGATGAATGCCCCACGGAGAATAGTAGGCATACTTCTTATAGCCCAGCATATGGAGCACCTACTTCGTCTGGTACCTCTTATGGTGCGCGTAAGTCTTATGGCTACTCTGCTGAGCCTTTACCGTCGTACTTCTTTTCGGCTCCAGCCCCCGCTGTGCCAAAGAAGCCCGCTAGGCAGTGCCAGTTTTGTCGGAGCACAGATCATGCCCTGAAGGATTGTGCCGAGTATCTTCGCCAATTGGACGAGGATGACGAGCCGGATATCCGGATCGTCCCAACTCCTAACTCTGGCGGCACACCTTCAACATCCGGTTATGTGTCTTTGTCACCTTCACATCTTGAAGGGTATGGCATGGACACGGTCACCGGATGTGCGGTTGATCTATGCACCGACATTGCTGAGCCTATTCTCCCGGTGCATCCACCACCTCTAGTGGATTCGATTCTTTGTGAGGAATCGGTGCTCGACTTTTATCCGAGCACTACTCCTCTCCCTGTTGTGCATACTATACTCGTCTCCGACGACATTGTTGAGGATGTGTCGCAGGATGAGTCTGGAGATCTATGTGTTGTGCCTATTCCTATGAAGGAGGACATCCTTCTAGGTGAAGAGGAGTTTTCCTCAACACCGGTGGAGGAAGTCCAAATCCTAAGCCTGGCCACTGTTGATCCCGCCGAATCTTGTAACATTGATGACAATGCAAACATTATTTTACTTCCCCAACCTAATGGGAGTGAGACCGGGACCACTCCCCCGATTTTTGATTATTTATGTTCTTCATCTTGTTTATTTCTCGATCCCCCCTCTTCACCCGAGCCTGTGCAGGTTGAATCTTCACAGGTACTTCAGGAAGACTTGGAGCTTTGTGCTCAAGTCAATGATGAGTGTGTCCTTTTATGCGAGGAGGTTGATCCCTCCTCCATTAAGGAAGCCTCATTCGTTGCCTTCTCCTCCTGTGGACCTGCTGTGGACGATACCTTGCTGGGCAAGGATAGTTTTGGTGAGATGAGTGAGGACCAGGCCTCCTCCTCTTCTTACTTTCTTTTCCCTCTACCTGTGAGGAGCAGGTATTTATATTCGGGTAGAGGCGTGACTGTTCTTTCTCCGTATAGGTGCCCGCTACCGACACGGATATTAAGCCAGTTACCTGTCCACTTCTCCTTCCATAGGCCCATTAGCTAGAACTCTTAAAGTTTGAATAAGTCATGCTGGGAGGACAATAACCCCAGTAGTTATCTTTCTTTTCTGCATTTTTATTTCTTCTAATCATGTTTAGTTAGCTGTAGTTTATTTTAGTTTGTCATTTTTCTTTTGTTTTTGCGGAGCTGACCCCTGCAGGTATTTTTTTCTGGATGGCGGATGCTGCAGCGTTGTCTTAGTTTGCACGCGTCTTCTGGTATGCTCACTTGATGAGCATTGGGTACTCTCTTTCCCTAGCTCTATTTTGATTCTCCTGTCATATATTATGCGGATTGTTTAGTTTAAGTCTGGGGGAGAGTAGTTTGTTTACCCGCTCACGTGCACTATTGCACTGTATACTAGAAGATTTCATTTAAAATGTTTTGTTTAATTTCATTGCACACCACAGCACCCACATGAGCGCGTGCTTATCTATTTGTTTTGTTCTGAACAAACTATCTTGGTTAGGAATGTGAATTGGGATGATAGCTTAGGAATTACTATTGGGAGCGCAATGTTGACTCGAGCAGTGTTCTAGTCGCATCCGCGTGCTACAATAGAATTTGAGTAAAATTAGATTATTTCTATGCTTTTAATTTATGATTAGTATTTATGCGTAGTTTTAGATTTATTCTACTCAAGTGGTGAATGTGAATGAAATTGGTGATAGCCCGGTGTTGTGTGTATACGAGCGCTAGTTGTGTGTTGCTCGAGTCGGGAGGAAGGTTTACCTTTCTCGTGGGCTAAGAACTTGCCCCAGGCGACTCTTGAAGCATGGGTGCGGGCAATTCGTTGAGATAAATGTGATATAGGCCACCTTTTGGCTAGTTTGAGCCTTCGCTTTCCATATCCTATTCGCTCACCTTTGCTTCCCAACACTTGTGCCTACCACTCCCTTTGTTCAGCTCCTCCTCCATACACCAAGGCCTAAAGCTTATCCCACTGTCGCAACCAAGTATATGTTATCTGCACTCATGTTTTAGATTTGGTGTGATGTTTGGAATTGTCGTGTTGTGAAGGAGAAATAAACTCTATTTGCTGATTTTGAATCAACCGGAGGATAAGAAAAAGAAAAAGAAAAATATGGTATTGAAATAAAAATCTGAAAAAAAGTGTATTGAAAAGTTATCCTCCCGAGCGTTTTAGAAAATTTGTTGTTATTTGTGGAGTAGGACGTGTGCACACCTAGTTTTCACAATAAGTCTGGGGGTGTGTCACACGAGCTTTGTTTTTGGTTTTGCTTGGTGCAGCGTCCCGTTGACTCATGTTGGTTGCGTAGCCTTCGTTTTTACCTTTGATTATCATACCGCAACCTAAGCCCCAATATAATCCTAAAAGTCCTATTGATTTATCTCGCGAGTTTGCTAGCGCTGTGGAGAGAGTGTGACCGGGCAAGCGTATGGTTCCCGACGTTGATGGATTTCAGCGGAGTTATTCCCGAACCCCGATCTTTTGCAACACCCTCCTTAGTGGCTTATTACATTCACACCGGCCATGATCATCAAATTCTTCACAATTCACCAACTGAGTATTGATAAATCTTTATTTACGCTCTAGTACTTTCGTAAATTAGTTAGCATAGTTAGAATCTCTTTTTACGAAATCTCTATTTGCATGTTTTTGCTACTTCGCATTGTACTCCCTTGTGTAATTTTCTTTGCTAACTACCTTTTTTACACTCCACCGGATTCGTTTGCTCGGGACGCGCAAACAGGTAAGTCTGGGGGTGTGATGAGTCCTGATCATATACACTTTTATGGACTCATCTGGGCCGTTTTTCTTGTCATTCCACTGCACTTTAGCCTGTTTTAGCTTATATTTGTTATTCCTTGCTATGTGCACTGCTAGGCCCGTTTTGGTGTTATTTCTTGTTTATCTTCATCATTAGCTTTCATGTATTGTTAAGTGCCACCTTCAGTGGCTAGATTGGTGGTTGTGCTGGAATGGGAGTCGTGCAGGTGTTCCCGGTGCAATTCTGCACAGGAACACTGCGCACGATCACCGGTTCTATTGCGCACGACCACTGGTCGTGCGCCACTGATCGTGTGCACTTAACCCTTTTTCACGAGTTCTGTTTGGTGCAGTGCGCACGACCACCAACGCCAGTGCGCACGACCACCCGTCGTGCGCCACTGCTCGTGCGCACTTACCATTTAATTTCCGAGTTCTGTTTGCTGTAGTGCGCACGACCATCAACTCCAGTGCGCACGACCACCGGTCGTGCGCCACTGGTCGTGCGAACATGTTATTTCATAATTTCTGTCTTTGCAGGTTCTGTCTAGGCAGAGCGCACGATCACCGAATTCTAGTGCGCACGACCACTGGTCGTGCGCCACTGACCGTGCGCACTGTTTAATTCCAGCGCCTATAAATTCCCTGCTCGCGATTTAGGTCGGATCGATCGCTTCCAGCCGCCGTTTTCCGCCCGATTCCGCCCGATTTCGCCCCTCCACCGTCGCCCACCATATAGAGGTGCTCCGGGCTTGCTCTTCACGCCTATCTTGAGCCGGAGTTTCCTCTCGGCCTCCTCCTTCATCCAAGAGCTCCAAAGGAAGACCTAGCCGCTATCTCCATCGAGCAAGAGGAAGTTGGCAACCTCCACCGGATCGTGACACGAAGAAGACGGGTCCATTGGAGAGTCGTGACAGCTCTCTCTACCCCGGACGTAGTTGCGGACCGAGCTTGGACGCGGATTGACAACCCGGCGATTCCAACCGTGAATCTTCAACGAGCCTTCGGATTCGGTCGATTTCTTGCCTTGTTCTCCTTTTATTGATGTATTTGCAACTAGATCTAACATTATGATGAAGTGTATTTTGATTAAATAGCATTTTTACTTGATTATGTCTATATGATTGAGTATTTTTGTTTATATTATTGAGGTGCGCCTTGTGGTGTGGTTTGTTGGTTGCGTTGTGCCGCCCTAACAATTGTTAGTGGTGTGCTTGTTGAAGAGGTGCTTGCGACCCTCATTCCGTTAGCCTACTCGTCCATCCGCCTACCGAAGCGTGGCATCGCGGCCCGTGTACTCCATCCCGCCTAACGAAGCAGCGCGCTCAAGGCCTGCATAGTTCGATCCGCTTGCCTACTCGTCCATCCGCCCTTACGAAGTAGCGCGTTCAAGGCCTACGTAGTCTTCCATCCCGCCGAGCGAAGCTTTGCATAGCGGCATTGCTTAGGAGTAGTTGATAGCTTTTATTTTATTTTCCAAAAGCCAACCCAACTCCCCCGCATCCCATCCGATTTTAGGACTTCAATCTCAAGTCCTTCCTCGAAACCTAACTCCACCTTACTGTGTTCCTTGAGAGATTCGATACTCGGGGATTACTCCTCGTTTTATATTACTTGAACGATCGGTACACTGCCGTTTCGTGTCGCAGTCGAGCTACCGCCTATAGCGGTGTGTGAGATTTGCGCCATCACTCGGCAAGTGTGGAATTTGAACTTAGCCATAAAAGTCTGGTGGTCCAACCAGTAAGAGTACGCAGGAGCTCCACCGTTGAGTTCTTAGCGTCGAGGCGTACGATAGGTCTAGGTTAGGTAGTGTTGATACCAACTTAGGGGTGGGCGAGGCCCAACCCACCGCTTCCGTTTGCCACTACGGGAGTATCCTGGGAGTCTTGCTAGCTCCACAAAGGGGGAACTAAAGGTCTGTGCGCATAGAGTCGAGGTGTGTGAGTTGCACTTGTATGAACATATCATAAACTGCATAACTCTGCATATCATGGCATAAACATTGCATCTCAACCCCTACCCCTATCTTATAAGTCGGTTATGGGATTTCTTATACGATTGGCCATGCTAAATGACCCCTTGGTCTATAGGTTTGTATGGGCATTCCTATAAATCAATGGTTACTTTTCTATTAATTACATGTCTTTACTTATTGCACTTTACTTATCCTTTACCTGCTCTTACTATGCTCTTTTACTGCTTCAATTATATATATATATATATATACACACATGTGTATTGTAGAAATTCCATGTACCCCAGTCACCTGCTATTTGTTACACCCCTTGTTTTCCTCCGCTTCACTCCTCCCGCTCGGTGCCTAGGAGTCACCGGGGGAGCGGTGGGGGATTGGCTTAGTCTTTTTGACTAACGGTCGGTGGACCTTATCATTTTAGGGGACCGAGGAGACGGAGCAGCACCAGAGGCCGGTGCAGACGGTGGCGGGCCAGTCTAGTACAGGAGCACCAGATTTAGGATCAGTGAGTGATTAGTAGTTAGCTTCTGCGAGTGATCTTGTAGTGAGGACATGATGTACAGGACATGAGCCCTTTATTATTGTACCATTGTTATTGTTATCTTTTATTTTCAGTTACTCTCTGTGGACATTTACCAGTTATGGTTTTATATATAGCATGTGATTGTGGACTTGGATTTATATTTGTTCAAGTATTCTTTTCTTCTTTGTGATCGATCTGGCCAGCAGAATCAGCGCTTTGTAGTGGCGACCTTCCAATGCGAGGGTGTCACCGCAAAGCGACGGTTATGGGCATAAGACCCGGGTTTTGTAGCAAAAAAAATGGGGTCTTACAACAACAGACTCAGTCTTATAATCAATGAGCTGAAGACTCTGGACAAAGTGATCTCTATCACTGAAGTGAATGATAAGATCTTAATGTGCTTCCCCAGCACATGGGACTCTAGGATCTGGCCAATCAAGGAAGCCAGAAGCCATAATGAGATCTCTACTGAGACTTTGTTAGGCAAGCTAAAATCCTATGAGCAGCTTATCAAATGCAGAGAAGCTGAACAGTCTACCTCCTCTCCATCCATCAAGAAGGAGAGAAGTACTGCTTTTCAAGTAACTAAAGAGGAAGACAAAGCTCCAGGAGAAATGGAGTTTATGAGTCTCCTAGCCAATATATTTTACAAGATGGCTAAAAAGGATTTCAGAAAGAAGGATTCAAGATCCAGAGAAAAACCAAGGTATGACAAATCAAATTCTAAAGAAATTATCTGTTTTGGTTGCAGGAAACCTGGACACATTCTACCTGAGTGTCCAGAGAATCAAAAGAAGGACAAAGTAAAAGAGAAAGAAGAAAAGAGGGACTCCAGCAAGTCATCCTCACACAAACACAAACATAAGGGAAGAGGCTTTGTAGCTGAAACATGGAGTGAGACAGACTCAGAATCTTCATCCAGCTCTTCTGATGATGAAGAGAATGCAAATGACAAAGATCAATGCTTGATGGCTGTTTATGACTCAAGCAATGAGTCAGAATATGCATCATCATCCAGTTCCAGTGATGATGAAGATGAAAGAAACTTCTGTATGATGGCTATCAATGCCTCAGGAAACAATTCAGATGAATCAGAACCTGAAATTGACAGTGATCAGGTAATCTCAAACTTTGATTTCAATTCAAATGAATTCAAAGATGAATTCAAAGATCTTTGTTTAGATTTGATCAAATCTGAGAAAGAGATAATCTCTCTCAGAGGCAAGTTGGCTGAAATGAACCAACTAAGTGAAGAAAATGCCAATCTTAAGAAAGAATTGGCTTCCTCCAGAGAACACATTGTTCTCATTAAGAACAAGTTATCTGAAGTTAAGAAGTTTAAAGAATCGCTCAATGGGAGAAGTACCAAACTGATGGACATCACAAGCATAGTGAATACCAGACTCAATGGCAGACTGAGCTTGGGTGCATCATCAAGTGAGCCACATCTTCTTAAGAAGAACATTCTATCTACTCCAGTAAAATTCATTTCTGCCAAGGGCAAAGAGGCAGTAGAAGTAAATAAAAATATCTCAAGTAAGGTTGTTAAGAATAAAGGAATTCAGCAGAATTCGTCGAATGGAGCTCGACGAAATCACTTCATTTCGTCGAACGGAGATCGACGAAAGTTGAGAACAGAATTTCAGTATAGTTATCTATCGAACGACGCTCGACGAAATTACTTCAATTCGTCGAACGGCGATAGACGAACTATGAAGACAGAACTTCAGTATAGTTATTATTCGAACGACGCTCGACGAAAGCACTTCAATTTGTCGAACGGCGATCGACGAACTCACCAGAATTCGTCGAACGAAAAATATACTGAATATCAGAAGAACTCTTATTCTCAATATACTAAAAATCCTTTCACTGAGTGGATAATTCCTCCAAGGAAATATCATCCACAAGGCTATAAGGATCAGCCAAAGATGTCTTTCATTTTAGATTTTGTGGAAAAACAAAAGGTCCCAAGGTAGTCTTGGTCAAGAACAACTATAATGTTTTCTGTTTTGCAGGTACAAGGCTATCCAAAAATAAAAGAACATTGGTATTTGGATAGTGGTTTCTCAAAGCATATGACAGGAAACAAGGCCAACTTAAGCAATTACAAGGCAATGCTTGGAACCAAAGTGATTTTTGGAGACTCCAACTGTGGACAAACCAAAGGATATGGAAGAATCAAGGTTGGAGTTGTTACCTTCAAAGACGTAGCATATGTCAAGGGTCTCAAGCACAACCTCATCAGCATAAGCCAGTTATGTGATGAAGGTTATCAGGTAACTTTTAACCATTCCTTATGTCTTATTACCAGTAATAAAAATATTAATGTGTTATCTGGTATTAGACATGAAAATATTTATTTAGTCAATTTTGACTATGCCAATTCATATGTTTGTTTATTTAATTCAATAAGTAAAACAAATGAATTATGGCATAAAAGGCTAGGACATATTAACCTTAGAACTATATCTAACTTTCTAAGGACAATCTTGTTAGAGGACTGCCTTCTGGTTCATACAAGAATGAAGGACTCTGCAGGGCTTGTCAACTAGGAAAGCAAACCAAGAGTAGTTTTAAATCTTTATCCAAGAGTGACTCACCTAGGATTTTGTACTTACTGCATTTGGATCTTTTTGGACCCACTGCAATATAGAGTCTAGGAGGGAAGCATTATTCTCTAGTTATTGTAGATGACTTCTCAAGATTCACTTGGGTGTTCTTTCTTAGGAACAACTCTGACACCTTAAGTGTTCTGACAGACTTTCTCAGGTCCATCAAGATTGAGTACTCTACTCTAGTTGCATTGATCAGAAGTGATCATGGCACTGAGTTTGAATCTCTTCTGATGAGAGAATTCTGTGGAAAAGAAGGGATCAGGCAATGTTTCTCTGCTCCTAGAACTCCTCAACAAAATGGTGTAGCTGAAAGGAAAAATAGAACACTAATTGAATCAGCAACTACATTGCTTGATGATGCTCACTTGCCACTCTCTTTTTGGGCAGAGGCAGTGAACACAACAAATTATGTGTTGAACAAGAGTTTGATACATAAACTCAAGGGTAAAACACCCTATGAATTACTCAAGAATAAAAAGCCTAAAGTTAACTATTTTAAGATTTTTGGATGTAAATGCTATGTGCATAACAATGATAAGAAATATCTAAGGAAATTTGAAGCAAAAGCTGCTGAAGGTATATTATTTGGATATTCTCTTTCTAATAAAGCATATAGAGTTTATAAAAAATCAACTCTTTAAATCAAATGAAAGTTGATCAAATTCCTCAAGTGGAAACCATTACTGAGCCAACTCCAACTGTTGATCACATTATAGTTAGAGATCATCCAATATCCCAAGTCATTGGAGATATTTCAGCAGGTGTTCAAACAAGGCATCAACTACACCAAAATCAGATGCATACTTGTTTCCTATCATAAGTTGAACCTCAATCCATTAAACATGCAGAACAAGATCAAAATTGGATTTTTGCAATGCAAGAGGAGCTCAACCAATTAGAAAGGAACATGGTTTGGGAATTTGTTCCAAGAACAAAGGGCCATCCAGTCATTGGCACTAAATGGGTCTTCAGGAACAAGCTAGACGATCAAGGCTTCATAATAAGAAATAAAGCAAGATTGGTAGCCCAAGGATATTCTCAGGAAGAAGGAATTGATTATGATCAAACCTTTGCTCTTGTTGCTACACTTAAAGCTATAAGGTTATTTCTTGCCTTTGCTGCATTAAAGAAGTTCAAGGTATATTAGATGGATGTGAAAAGTGCTTTTCTGAATGGAGATATCAAAGAAGAAGTCTATGTGGAACAACCACCAGGTTTTATCTCTCCAACTCACCCTTCTTATGTATTTAAGCTTAATAAAGCTCTCTATGGTCTCAAGCAAGCTCCTAGAGCATGGTTTGAGACCTTAGCTAATTTTCTTTTAGGGAACAAATTCTGTAGAGGCAATGTTGATAAAACCCTATTTTTCAGGATACATAAAAATCAAACATTACTAGTTCAAATATATCTGGATGATATAATATATGGCTCTAGTAACTCAAATCTATGCAAATGGTTTTCTGACCTAATGCAATCTAAATTTGAAATGAGTAGTATGGGTGAATTATCTTACTTCCTTGGTCTTCAAGTGAAGCAAACTCCAAATGGCATATTCATATCACAATCCAAGTATGCTAAGGAATTAGTAAAAAGATTTGGTATGTCTGATGCTTCCACTATGACAACACCCATGCCCTCCAATGCTGTTGTTGACAATGATGAATCAGGGAAACCTGTTGATCAGAAAATATATAGAGCAATTGTTGGCTCTTTACTTTACTTAACAGCTTGTAGACCAGACATAATGTTTGCTACATGTATTTGTGCTAGGTTCCAAGTTAACCCCAAAGAATCTCACCTTATTTTACTAAAAAGAATTTTGAGATATATGAAGGGTTGTCCAAATCTAGGACTCTGGTATCCAACTGCATCAGAATTTTAATTAACTGGATTCTCAGATTCTGATTATGCTGGATGTAGAGTAGACAGGAAAAGCATATCAGGAACTTGCCAATTTCTTGGTGATAGGCTAGTGTCTTGGTTTTATAAGAAACAAACATCGGTGTCTACATCAACAGCTGAAGCAGAATATATTGCTGCAGGAAGTTGCTGATCATAAATATTGTGGATACAAAATCAACTTCTAGACTATGGTATCAATGTAAATAAATCAATTATATTTTGTGACAATACTAGTGCAATATCTATAGCACAAAATCCAGTACTCCATAGTAGGACTAAACACATAAAAATTAGGCACCACTTTATCAAAGATAATATGGATAAAAATAAATTTTGCCGACAATTTATTCCCACTGACTTACAAAGAGCTGATATTTTCACCAAACCATTGGATGAAAAGAAACATATTTTCTTTATAAATCAACTAGGAATGATAGATGGAGATTCAATCAATTAAATTTTTTTTCTTTTATTTATCCCTCAATGTTCAAATGTGTGAAGTAAGTTCAGTCGGTTTGCTGTCAAAACAGCTGAGACATGCTCTCAGTCTCAACTAAACAGCTGAGGAATGCTCTCAGTCTCAACTGAACAGATGGGAAAAGCTCTCAGTCTCAGCTGAACCGTTGAGACAAGGCCTAGGGCCGCTGAGAAGTTGTCTGGATTCACTGGGATGGGACAGAAGAATTCGCTGAGACTGGAAGCTTCCTCAGCCCAACCGCTGAGGTGATACCTATTAGATCCAGGGATCGACGAAGCTCAGATCGATCGTCAAACTGAGATCGATGAAAATTAATTTTTCGTCGAACGCAGTCTGACGAAGGCTAAGTCTTTTCGACTTCTGATCTCTCTATATAATCAATCTTTTATTTCATTTTAACTTTATGCCTACAGAAATTGCTTCTCCTTCTGGTTCCTTTGCACTAAGTTGACCCCAATGTATAGTCTAAGGGTCAAAGTTTTAGGCTGTCTGAGTAACTAGAACTTAGGAAAACTCTAAGTTTCTGCGTTTGACGAATTCCATACTACGTTCGATGAACTCCATCCTGCGTTCGACGAACATTGTACTCCAGTTCGACGAACTTGCCAAGTCTTTGCGTTTGACGAACTTGATTCTGCGTTCGACAAACTTCTCTCTGCGTTCAACGAACTTTCTCTCCAGCTCAACGAACTCAGTTCTCCAGCCAGTCCAGCAGTTTATTCTTCAGTTCAACAAACTCCAGTTTGAGATCGACGAACTCAGCTATGCGTTCAAAGAATAAGTAACAGGATGTTCAGATCGACGAAAGTGCTTCTCAGATCGACGAACTCAATTCTTCTAGGAAGATTCAGCAGATTATCTCTCAGCTCGACGAACTCCAGATTGTGTTCGACGAATAAATTATGTTCGACGAACTCCAGATTCAGTTCGACGAACTCAACATTCTATTCAACGAACTCAGTTCTCAGATCGACAAATTTTCTACTCAGCTCAAATTTCAGAAGGATCAGTTATATTATTCTCTGAACTCAAATCGACTATCAGCAATGGATCTATTATATTATTTATTCCAGATAAGTCAAGGATTTTATCTTTCCTTTTATTATTCTCTTATTTCGAGAAAGTAGCTGTTGACACATTTTGGAAAAGGACAGTAGTTCCAAGAATATCTTTTTAGAATTTTATATTCCATAATTAAAAGATTTGATTTCAAATCAGTCAGAATTCAAAAAAGGAAAAAAGAAAGAAAAAAGATTTACAGTATTTTAACAGCAATATAGGAAGAAAAGAGAAGATACAGTCGACAGAGAAGATACATTCTAGAGAAACATACAAAAAGTAAAAGAAAGAAAGAAAGATCATCTTCCTCAAGCAGTACCCTTTCAATCTCTGAGAACATCAACAAGATCATTCTCTCAGTCTTCAGCTGCAAGTTCTAATCTTCAAGAGCAACAATAATCTGAGAAACATTGTCTCTCAGATTCATCAGCTATCAAGGAAGATATCTCTTTCAAGTGAAAGCTCCATCCTCTTACTGTCAACCATTTCTATTAGACAGGGGGAGCTTTACAACATCAAATCCACTAGTCTTCTCTAAGCTTGTTGACAGAGAAGAACTTCATAACCCTCTTTATCGCATCTTGTACAGGGTTCTAAAACCCTTCAAAAGTTAACCCTTTGGTGGCAGGGCACCTAATAAAAAACCTGTGATTGGTTTGAGCACCTGATCAAAAGCTCAATGATTTTTGGGCACCTGATCGAAAACCCATTCGTGATAGGGCACCTGATCAAAAACCTAGTGGATGTAACGTCCCAAGGCCCTGGACTTACCATCGGGACAACGTCCACCGACTGCCTCGCCTAGCGACCGTTACCGGGCTGCAGCCCAAGCACCCCAACCCCTCTCCAGCCCACTGGCGGGTTGTTGGTGGCCACAACCTCCCTTTGGTGAGAAGTGATCCAGTTACGCGCCTCTACGGGGCCTTCCCAGGAGGTCACCCATCCCAGTACTACTCCAGGCCGAGCACGCTTAACTATATAGTTCTTTCACTTCTCAGCACCAATTGAGCAGGATTGCACATTTTGTAACGATCCAGGCCCACCAACACGGGACCTAGCTGGACCGCCAGCACCCTCCCGGCCCAGGCCCGCCAACACGGGACCCAGCTGGCACCGGAAGGGTTCAACCTAACCATATGGTCTGCAGACCATGCACCCCAACACCTCTCTGTCCCACCACAAGGCACAGTGGGTTGTTGGAGGCCGTAGTCCCCCTTTGATGAGAATTGAGCCAGTTAAGCGGCAACGCGTGGACTTCCAGGAGGTCACCCATCCCAGAATTGTTCCAGCCCGAGCACGCTTAACAATGGAGTACTTTCACTTCTCAGCACCAATTGAGCTGCAGCTCAATTGGTGATGAGAAGTGAAAGTACTCCATTGTTAAGCGTGCTCGGGCTGGAGCAATTCTAGGATGGGTGACCTCCTGGGAAGTCCACGCGCTGCCGCTTAACTGGCTCAATTCTCATCAAAGGGGGACTATGGTCTCCAACAACCCACTGTGCCCTGTGATGAGACAGAGAGGGGTTGGAGTGCATGGTCTGCAGACCATCTGGTTAGGCTGAACCCTTCCGGTGCCAGCTGGGTCCCGTGTTGGCGAGCCTGGGCCGGGATGGTGCTGTCTGTCCAGCTAGGTCCCATGTTGGCGGGCCTGGATCGTTACAAAATTGTAAGATCCCTCTCCCGCACCTAGAGAGCTTCCAGATCTTATGCCAAGAACCGCCACCTTACGGTGACACTAACACCCGAGTTAGCTGCCTCCGCAAGACTCCGATCCTGCCAGCAAGAACGATCAACTAGGCCAACAAGAATAAGAAAAAGTAAACAAGTCCACAATCACACGCATCTGTATATATATATTCAAATATAAATTGTCCATCAATGAGTACAATAAATGAAGGAGTAAAATGGGTTTATGCCCGGTACATGTCCGAATGAAAAGACAACACAGTAAACTCTCTCTCTCTCACTACATCTATGCGGAAGCTAAACAAACTCTCGAATATAGTAGAAGTAATGCGCGACATCTGCTCCTCAGGTCCTGTCTCCTCTTCTAGCTGGGGCTCCATCACCTCGGGCACCTACGGTCACAACCGACCGTTAGTCATAGAGTCTAAGCAGATTTTGTGCCCTCCTACCCCTGCGACTCCTAGGCACCGTGTGGGAGGACGTAGCAGAGGAAAAAACAAAGGGTAATAGAAACAAGGCAGGTGACAAGAACTATATGCTAGCAAGTATATAAAGTAAAAGATGTAATGCTTCTAGCTAGCAGTGTGTATGAGCAATAATTAAAGCAGTAAGTAAAGCAGTAAGTATAGTAGTAAGGCGCAATTAGTAAGTAAACAAGTAAGCCATTCTACACTACCATCACATGAGTACCTACACTTATATGAATTCCCATACAACTTATAAGTTAAGATTTCCGGAATTATAACTTATCATATAAAAGAGCCCATACTAATTTATATGATAAGGGTCTACAAGGATGCTATGCTATGCTATGATGGGCAATACAATGATGCAACTCACACACACGACTCTGTGATCACAGATCTTTAATAGTTCCCTCTGTTCGAGTTTGTCAACTCAGGTACCCAGTTGAGGCAAACAGGGCAGTGGACCGGGCTGTCCACTTCTAGGTTTTTGTAACACCACCCAAACTAGACCTTACGTATGCCCCTAAGAACACATAGGGTATCCACATACTACCTAGTAAGCACCACCTCTAGCCCTCTATTAGAGTCTCCGCTCAGGTACCCAGTTGAGGCAAACAGGGCAGTGGACCGGGTTGTCCCTTCTAGGCCAGTATGACACCTCCCAGCCTAGACCTTACGTACGCCCCTACGAACACACAGGGTTTCCGCGTACTACTTGATACAACAATGCCTCTAAGTGAAACACCAAGCTCTTGGCTTGGAGGACCCGACCAGTCCTTTCTTATGCTTCGAGCCTACCATTCGCAGGACTATCCCAGTCCTTCCTTATAACCCTACTCATTACTCTTTATAACTTAGGTGTTTTCATGCCTCATTCCTAAGCAACCGTTCTCTTGAATGGTGCTCAATTCTTAAGATTCCTCGTCCTCTAAGTGATATAAACTCATGTACTGTTATAATCCAATTCCCACTGATTTCCTAAGTGATTTTGCTGACCCAATAATCATATCATGTTTTCACTAACCGCAGACCACGGTATATGACTAACTTTGATTCCTATGATGAATTCTTGATCAAAACACTTCCAAATGACTTCCAATTTTTTATCATATGTTCACAATGGGTAAAATAGGAGTTTTCCAGAGATTATGTTTATTTCATACAATTTTGACCTCTATAAAATATCATTAACCAATTGTTATCATCTAAAATGCAAAGGGGGTATCATGCTAGTGAATTCAAACTTGCTAAATATTCTTCCAGAGTTGATATTTGACAGAATAATAAGATTCCTAATGTTTCATAATTTTCCAGCAGTTATATAATCATGATTTCCAATTTTCAATAAATGAATGAAAATATAACTTTACACATCAAGTACAAGATTGTAACTTCTAAAAATTCTAGGAAAATTACAGTGGCACTATAATGACATAAAAACATTAATTCCAGAAGATCATATTTTTCCAGCAAATTTAAACCCATTATTTCTATTTATCATTAAAGGGGTGACAAAATGACTTTGTACAACAAGTACTAGATCTTGACTTCCTAAAATTCTGAGAAAATTACAGTGGAACTGTAATGATATACAAACATTAATTCTAGAAGATCATATTTTTCCAGAAAATTTAAACCCATAATTTCTATTTATCATTAAAGGGGTGACAAAATGACTTTGTACAACAAGTACTAGATCTTGACTTCCTAAAATTTTGAGAAAATAACAGTGGCACTATGATGACATAAAAACATTAATTCCAGAAGATCATATTTTTCCAGCAAATTTAAACCCATAATTTCTATTTATAATTAAAAAGGTGACAAAATGACTTTGTGCAACAAGTACTAGATCTTGACTTCCTAAAATTCTAAGAAAATTGCAGTGGCTCTATAATGGCAAAATAAACATTAATTCTAGAAGACCATATTTTTCCAGCAAATTTAAACCCATAATTTCTATTTATCATAAAGGGGTGACAAAATGAATAAAGGGTATTTCAACATGAATAATGACCCTAAAAATTCTATCAAAATTCCCAGAGATTTATAATTGTATTCCTAACTATTAGTTTCACAATCTTCTCATGCATTTAGCTCAGTGAAATCCTATTATTCATATTTGTGACCTAGGGGTAATTTTGTAATTTCCTAAAGGAAAGGCCTCTGAAATTTTCTACAAAAATTTACAAAGGTCCTGCATGGCATAATAATAGGTTCCTCAGTGTTCCATAATTTTCTACAAGTTATTTGACATGAAAATTTCATATATACCAAAATGGGACCTAATTCACATTAATCAAGAACATAGGATTTTTGATCCCCAAAAATCCTAAGATTCTCTTAGATGGTGTGTTATGTCATAAAGAATGTGTGACCAAAATTTCAAAGGCTAACTCCAATCCATTTGGTCTGAATACACAAAATAGACTTTTTGTCTATTGGCACACCATATCACATTAGGGTAGAGACATGCAAGTAAAAATTACCCTGCATGCAGATGTCCAAATGTTCTCAAAATTTATCCCTAGACTAATGTTGTCTAATTAGACATGACACCCAAATTTGGGGTCATTTGGAGTTATAAAACTCCAAATATTTCATTTATTTGATTTTCCATGTTCTGAATAAAACCTTAGAAAAATAAATTCCTAAAAATCTGATTTATTGGTGCAAGCTAGATGCAGGGCTCATGCATGCATGGCCAAAATTGCAAGTCCATCAGACCAACCATTTAGGAGATACACACAATTTAATATCTGGTTTCTATTTTGACCAGCCTCACTAAAGTGAGTGCTGTGGATCCTACACTGATCCAAATGGTCTGATTTCACTTTCTAATAAAACTAGACATCATGGCCTACAATAGCTATCTCAGGTTACTTGTCCTATAAAGGCCTCCAAGGGCCTCAAATTCCAGCATGAAATTGCATAAGAAAGTGTGACAGAATATTTTCATTACATTAATTGGTCTGCAATTATCTGATCAATCAGATCAGATGACTGCCAGTCGTCTTCCTCCTCTAGCCAATGGCTAGGATATCCCCGACCTGGAGCAACTTATATCTCCATTTCCCATCCATCCAGCCACCTCCCTGGCCGGCCAACTCCACCACCACCTCCGTTGAGGTGGTGGCTATCGACCGGCGGTGGCTTGGCCGCCGGAGGTGGTGTTTTCTGGCGAACCCAACACCATGGATATTCCGAAATTCTCCATTTTTCTCACCATAGATCGGGCTCAATTGAGACCTATGTCTCTCCTAATGGATCTAGTATGCTAGCACAAGGGGAGGGGGGGGGGGGAACCAGACCTAAATGGAGCTTGACGACGTCGGCGGCGGCGATTGGCCATGAATCTTCTCCTCTCCGGCGAGCTTGCTCAAAACTTCAATCATCCACCATTTGCAGTGATCCAAGGCTCGATTTCATATGCTCTCCACCTTCTCAAGCTAATGCTGAAGTCAATTTGGGTTGAGGGTGGCTTAATTTATAGCAGCCATTAAGGTGATTTCGGCCAAGCATAGGATGCTCCTCCATGATGCCATTTGTCACCCCCACTGCTAGAGTTTAGGCTGGGAATCACTGTTGGAGCTCAGTGGGAGGCTTGGGAAGAGGAAGGGAGGGACAAGTGGCTTTCAATCCATGATTTCCTCCTTTGTCCTCTCTTGAATTTGGGGGAAGGCCAAATTAGCCTCTTGCATGTCATCTCCACCTAATTTCTGAGGGCATGCATGGTAATTAGTCTATTGGGCTGCAAGATGGGCTGAGATTGGGGTCCTTAGCCCATTGGAATTGGTTTAGGCTCTTAATTTCTTCTTTAGGGCGCAACTTTGACCATGGTTGACTTTTAGGGGTTGACTTAGTTAATTGGTGAGTTGACTGGTCCAATGTGTTGGTATTGAGTCCCTTGACACCACCCAATGTTGGTTGGGTCATGATGGTGCCCTATTTGGGTTTATTTAGGCAACATGTGTGATTTTGACCAAAATTGGGGAAAAGCTGACTTTGGTCAATTTTGTCATTTTGATGATCCCATGATGGGGCTTTTGATTCAATTTGGCCCCCCATGATGTTCTAAGACTAGGGGTGAACTCAATTTCATGTTTTGGGGGTCAATTGAGTCTATTGGGGAAGGATTGACTTATGTTGACCTAAGTACGACTTTGGTCCACTTGGATAAATTGGTTGACCAATTGATGAGACTTTTGGTCAATTATGTCTCCTTTATGTTTAGGGACATGAGGGTGGGGTTAATTCTCAAGTGTAAGTTCAATTTGAGCTAATTTGACCTAAGTTGACCTGCCTCCTATATTGGATCACATGTGAGTTCACTCAACTCAGTGTATCCCAAGGTCACCACCAAGCTCAAACTCACCTCACTCACCACATCACCTACCCTAGTTGAAGTCAAGGGGTCTAGTAGTAAATGGGATGTTACAAATCCCAATAAACAAAAGAACAATTTCATCCCCGAAATTCACGTTCGGGTCTACGGGGTTTCATCGACTCAGATTGGTTCTAAACAGACTATACGATTGGATGATATTGGCTTGTCATGGTAGTAATTTGTTGTTTTGGTTGAAGGAGATGTGAGAAACGTTGCTCAATTCTGCAAATCCCGGCGGTAACTCTAGTCTATAAACCGAAGGGTCGATCCGCTTCAGGATCGTATAAGGCCACATGTATCTCGGACTGAGCTACTTTAGTCTCCATACGAGTGGGACTCCGTGTGCCGGTCATATTTATAAAAAAAACACTTTGTCTCCTGCCTAGACTGCTACCTTACGGTGCCACGCATCGTAATATTTAGCTAGTCTGCTCTGTGCGTCCCAACATCCAACCCCATATCAGTCGGATCTGGGAATTTGGGCCTTTTATATATCCTGGCCCTAGTGCCTTCGGGTATTCTTCCCGAATCCATGAAAGTGGAGTCCTACACTCCCTCACATAAATGGCCTCATTGGGAGATCTCGTCAACCCGTTAGTTTGTGTAATTTCATTGCATATATGCTTGACAGTAAAAATATGTTTTCCATAGTCGCGCATCTTCCTAACGGTGATTACGCTGTCTTTTAGAAGTGCGTGCTCCAGTTGAAAGATCATATACAATGTATACATCTTGATATATTGTCTGTCAATTTCAAGACCTCTGGGGTTATCACACTTTTTCATCATGCTATAACAGGTTAATCTTTGTTGTTCGACATTGTGAATGTCATTATCTGTATTCTAGTATAAAGTCTACAATTTCCGATATTATGAATTATTCAAATTGAAAGGGGTTTGGCTTCTGATCGAGTAAGCCAAATATGAATCACCTTCCAGTGCCCTAAAATGCAGAAATCCTTGTTATAACTCTAGCTTGCAGGGACCTGTTTCCAATCCACATAACCCATAAGCTGGTTTGACTGTCCCAAGCCACTAGCTCGACCATCCCGTGTTTCTAACCTTTCAACTAATTTCATATATTTGTTCGTCCAACGGTATTCGTACTATTTGCCCCAAACACAACACGGATCATCGTCTCTGAATTGAGGAGGTCGAACTAAGGTACCACCCCTCGCATGAGGTTATTTACATTTGTTCACCTATTAAGATCATGAGGGTCTATTGCCCATTCCATTCTTATCCGTCCATATCCGACTTAAACATTCACTAAGTCTGTAATTCATGTCGGTTCTCTCTTGTATTTTTCATGAGTTTATAAAATCAAAAGCTTAACCGACAATAAAGTCTCTAGTGTACCTTACAATAAATGGGTTATGGCGGTGGAGCATCTAGGGATATTATACTTTTTGAGGCAATAAATGTCAAAACATTTTAATTGTAGATAAAAAAAATCTTTCAATAAACTAATGTCACCTTGAACTTTTGGGTCTTTTTAAAGTAAAATTTTCCTCAAAATTTCCTGCGGGTTGAAAGTGCTTCACATCATGTCTTGCATTAGGGATGGCATGTTTCTACATAGGTTGGGTACTACGTAGATATCTACTTCATTGTGCTCTGAATTGAAAATTCTCGAAGGCTTATACTTTCTTCCTTGATTTCAAGAGCTACAAAATAATATGCCCAGGAGACCGGATTTTTGTCTCGAAGACTTCATTTACTATTTTCTTTGTTTACTTATCTGTCTAATCCTTAGGAAAATAAGGGGGTGAAAAGCCATTCTTTGGAATGCTCTATGCTCTTATTCCGATTGCAGGTCTATAACGATCTCGTTATAATATTAATAATTCACATATCTTAAGATGAAGGGACTCTTCATGGGTCTCGACTTCCATGTTGATCATCAGACCGATTATGCATACTTTATGGTCGCTTATGTTTGTGACTAACATTTCCAAAAAAAAAAAGGTATAGGGAACTCGAGTTGGTACCAAACTGCCCCCAATAAACAAAAAGATTAGCCCCCGTAAATTTTGGGCTAAGTTTCTTTTGATATCATTATGATATATTCGTCCTAGTTATGCACTCAGTCCTTCGGGCATACAACTCTAGGCTTGGAGTTCCATCTTGAGACCTATTGATATTCTACACACTTTAGGCCCCCAATGTTACCAACCGCCACAATCTTCTCAAAGTTAATCTATGGGCAATCCACAAATGGGCCATTTATGAACTCGAATCCTTATCTGACCTCTGATATTTGTCCTTGTGATGGTTTCAATGTAACCCAGTTTCTTGTTTGGATATTAAGACGATGAGTCTCCTACTATCCACTAATGGTTTTCATGCACCAAATCTCTTGGGGGCGGTCCTATTTATGAGGTAAGAAGTGATGATATCATTGGGTGAGAGAGTTGGGGACATCAGAGTTTAGGCTTTAAGCAACTACTTCCCCATTTAAACTCTTCCCTTAATCACTTTGGGTATCATAATGCCTTAACCAGTCTATACCTGAGGTCAATTTTGGATTAGTGTATGCTATACAATCGCCTTGGTGCGTCAGACTAGAACGATGTCCTAGTTGGGTTGGCCTAACTCATTGATTAATGGACTATTTTGTGTGATTTTTACACACGGGCACACCACTGCTTCCGCTGCTAGTTTGTCCTCAAACTAACTTAAGCGGGGGTGTCCCAGGGTTTGTAGACTTATTTCTCGTTGGATCGTTTGTGCTCTGATACCAATTGTAAGATCCCTCTCCCGCACCTGGAGAGCTTCCGGATCTTATGACCAGAACCGCCACCTTACGGTGACACTAACACCCGAGTTAGCTGCCTCCGCAAGACGCCGATCCTGCCAGAAAGAACGATCAACTAGGCCAACAAGAATAAGAAAAAGTAAACAAGTCCACAATCAAACGCATCTGTATATATATATCCAAATATAAACTATCCATCAATGATTACAATAAATGAAGAAGTAAAAGGGGCTTATGCCCGGTACATGTCCGAATGAAAAGACAACAAAGTAAACTCTCTCTCTCACTACATCTATACGGAAGCTAAACAAACTCTCGAATGTAGTAGAAGTAATGCGTGACATCTGCTCCTCAGGTCCTGTCTCCTCTTCTAGATGGGGCTCCATCACCTCGGGCACCTACGGTCACAACCGACAGTTAGTCATAAAAACTAAGCTGATTTTGTGCCCGCCTCCCCCCGTGACTCCTAGGCACCGTGCGGGAGGACGAAGCGGAGGAAAAACAAAGGGTATTAGAAACAAGGCAGGTGACAAGAATTCTATGTTAGCAAGTATATAAAGTAAAAGATGTAATACTTCTAGATAACAGTGTGTATGAGCAGTAATTAAAGCAGTAAGTAAAGCAGTAAGTAAAGTAGTAAGGCGCAAGCAGTAAGTAAACAAGTAAGCTATTCTACATTATCATCACATGAGTACCTTAACTTATATGAATTTCCATACAACTTATAAGTTAAGATTTCAGGAATTATAACTTATCATATAAAAGAGCCCATACTAATTTATATGATAAGGGTCTACAAGGATGCTATGCTATGCTATGATGTGCAATACAATGATGCAACTCACGCACACGACAATGTGATCACAGACCTTTAATAGTTCCCTCTGTTCGAGTGTGTCAACTCAGGTACCCAGTTGAGGCAAACAGGGCAGTGGACCGGGCTGTCCACTTCTAGGTTTGTGTAACACCACCCAACCTAGACCTTACATATGCCCCTAAGAACACACAGGGTATCCGCGTACTATCTGGTAAGCACCACCTCTAGCCCTCTATTCGAGTCTCCGCTCAGGTACCCAGTTGAGGAAAACAGGGCAGTGGACCGGGATGTCCACTTCTAGGCCAGTATGACACCTCCCAGCCTAGACCTAACGTACGCCCCTAAGAACACACATGGTATCCGCGTACTACTTGATACAACAATGCCTCTAAGTGAAACACCAAGCTCTCGGCTCGGAGGACCCGACCAGTCCTTTCTTATGCTTCGATCATACCATTCACAGAACTATCCAAGTCCTTCCTTATATCCTTACTCATTACTCTTTATAACTTAGGTGTTTTCATGCCTCATTCCTAAGCAACCGTTCTCTTGAATGGTGCTCAATTCTTGAGAATCCTCGTCCTCTAAGTGATATAAACTCATGTACTGTTATAATCCAATTCCCACTGATTTCCTTAGTGATTTTGCTGACCCAATCATCATATCATGTTTTTACCAACCGCAGACCATGGTATATGACTAACTTTGATTCCTATGAAGAAGTCTTGATCAAAACACTTCCAAATGACTTCCAATTTTTTATCATATGTTCACAACGGGTAAAATAGGAGTTGACCAAAGATTATGTTTATTTCATACAATTTTGACCTCTATAAAAATTCATTAACCAATTGTTATCATCTAAAATGCAAAGGGGGTATCATGCTAGTGAATTCAAACTTACTAAATATTCTTCCAGAGGTGATATTTGACAGAATAATAAGATTTCCAATGTTTCATAATATTCCAGCAGTTATATAATCATGATTTCCAATTTTCAATAAATGAATGAAAATATAACTTTAAACATCAAGTACAAGATTGTGACTTCTAAAAATTATGGGAAAATTACAGTGGCACTATAATGACATAAAAACATTAATTCCAGAAGATCATATTTTTCCAGAAATTTTAACCCATAATTTCTATTTATCGTTAAAGGGGTGACAAAATGACTTTGTACAACAAGTACTAGATCTTAACTTCCTAAAATTCTGAGAAAATTACATTGGCACTGTAATGACATAAAAACTTTAATTCTAGAAGATCATATTTTTCCAGAAAATTTAAACCCATAACTTCTATTTATCATTAAAGGGGTGACAAAATGACTTTGTACAACAAGTACTAGATCTTGACTTCCTAAAATTCTGAGAAAATTACAGTGGTACTATGATGACATAAAGATATTAATTCCAGAAGATCATATTTTTCCAACAAATTTAAACCCATAATTTCTATCTATCATTAATGTGGTGACAAAATGACTTTGTGCAACAAGTACTATATCTTGACTTCCTAAAATTTTGAGAAAATTGCAGTGGCTCTATAATGGGAAAAAAACATTAATTTCAAAAGATCATATTTTTCCAGCAAATTTAAACCCATAATTTCTATTTATCATAAAGGGGTGACAAAATGGATAAAGGGTATTTCAACATGAATAATGACCCCAAAAATTCTATCAAAAATCCCAGAGATTTATAATTGTATTCCTAACTATCATCCATAGTTTCACAATCTTCTCATGCATTTAGCTCAGTGAAATCCTATTATTTAGATTTGTGACCTAGGGGTAATTTTGTGATTTCCTAAAGGAAAGGCCTCTGAAATTTTCTACAAAAATTTACAGAGGTCCTGCATGGCATAATAATAGGTTCCTCAGTGTTCCATAATTTTCTACAAGTTATTTGACATGAAAATTTAATATATACCAAAATGTGACCTAATTCACATTAATCAAAAACATAGGATTTTTGATCCCCAAAAATCCTAAGATTCTCTTAGATGGTGTGTTATGTCATAAAGAAAGTGTGACCAAAATTTCAAAGACTAACTCCAATCCATTTGGCCTGAATACACAAAATAGACTTTTTGTCTATTGGCACACCATAACACATTAGGGTAGAGACATGCAAGTAGAAATTACCCTACATGCATAGGTCCAAATGTTCTCAAAATTTAACCCTAGACTAATTTTGTCTAATTAGACATGACACCCAAATTTCGGGTCATTTGGAGTTATAAAACTCCAAAAATTCCATTTATTTGATTTTCCATGTTCTGAATAAAACCTTAGAAAAATAAATTCCTAAAAATCTGATTTTTGGGTGCAAGCTAGATGCAGGGCTCATGCATGCATGGCCAAAATTGCAAGTCTATCAGACCTACCATTTAGGAGATACACACTATTTAATATCTGGTTTCTATTTTGACCAACCTCACTAAACTGAGTGTTGTGGGTGCTACAGTGATCCAAATGGTCTGATTTTACTTTCTAATAAAACTAGACATCAAGGCCTACAATACCTATCTCGGGTCACTTTTCCTATAAAGGCCTCCAAGGGCCTCAAATTCCAGCATGAAAATGCATAAAAAAGTGTGACAGAATATTTTCATTACATTAATTGGTCTGCAATTATCTGATCAATCAGATCAGACGGCTGCCAGTCGTCTTCCTCCTCTAGCCAATATCTAGGATATCCCAGACCTGGAGCAACTTAGATCTCCATTTCCCATCTATCCAGCCACTTCCCTGGCCGGCCAACTCCACCACCACCTCCGTTGAGGTGGTGGCTATCGACCGACGGTGGCTTGGCCGCCGGAGGTGGTCTTTTCTGGCGAACCCAACACCATGGATATTCTAAAATTCTCCATTTTTCTCACCATGGATCGGGCTCAATTGAGCCAGATGTCTCTCCTAATGGATCTAGGATGCTAGCACAAGGGGAGGGGGGAGAAACCGGACCTTAATGGAGCTTGACGGCGGTGGCGGCGGCGATTGGCCATGAATCTTCTCCTCTCCGGCAAGCTTGCTCAAAATTTCAATCCTCCACCATTTGCAGTGATCCAAGGCTCGATTTCATATGCTCTCCACCTTCTCAAGCTAATGCTGAAGTCAATTTGGGCTGAGGGTGGCTTAATTCATAGCAGCCATTAAGGTGATTTCGGCCAAGCATAGGATGCTCCTCCATGATGCAATTTGTCACCCCCACTGCTGGAATTTAGGCTGGGAATCACTGTTAGAGCTTAGTGGGAGGCTTGGGAAGAGGAGGGGAGGGACAAGTGGCTTTCAATCCATGATTTCCTCCTTTGTCCTCTCTTGAATTTGGGGGAAAGTCCAAATTAGCCTCTTGCATGTCATCTCCTCCTAATTTCTGAGGTCATGCATGGTAATTAGTCTATTGGGCTGCAAGATGGGCTGAGATTGGGGGCCTTAGCCGATTGGAATTGGTTTAGGCTCTTAATTTCTTCTTTAGGGCTAAACTTTGACCATGGTTGACTTTTAGGGGTTGACTTAGTCAATTGGTGAGTTGACTGGTCCAATGTGTTGGTCTTGAGTCCCTTGACACCACCCAATGTTGGTTGGGTCATGGTGGTGCCCTATTTGGGTCAATTTAGGCAACATGTGTGATTTTGACTAAAATTGGGGAAAAGTTGACTTTGGTCAATTTGGTCAATTTGATGATCCCATGATGGGGCTTTTGATTCAATTAGGTCCCCCATGATGTTCTAAGACTAGGGGTGAACTCAATTTCATGTTTTGGGTGTGAATTGAGTGTATTGGGGAAGGATTGACTTATGTCGACCTAAGTTTGACTTTGGTCCACTTGGCTAAATTGGTTGACCAATTGATGAGACTTTTGGTCAAATATCTAATCCTACTACAAAAGATATTTTACTAACTGCACAAAGAATTCATAATGTTTATATAGTTTCTTTTCATGATCTTTCTAAATTATCTATAAAATGATTTATCACTAAAAATGATGAATTAGAACTTTGGCATAGACGGCTAGGACATGCTAGCACAAAGCTTATTGTAAAACTTGCCAAAAGTGATTTAATTAGAGGATTGCCTAGGATAAATGGAACTTTACCTTCACTTTGTTCATCATGTCAAAATGGTAAATTAACTAGATCCTCTTTCAAAAGTAAAAATTTTATTTCTAATACTAGACCCTTGCAATTAATTTAAATGGATCTTTTTGGTCCCGTTAGCACCGCAAGTCTTGGTGGTAGAATATATTCATATGTTTTAATAGATGGTTTTTCAAGATATTGTGGGACATTATTTCTCTCATCCAAATCCGATGTGTTTTGCGAATTTGCAAAATTATGTACTCGTATTCAAAATGAAAGTGATTTAAAAATTAAATGCATTCGCTCGGATCATGGAGGAGAATTTTAAAATGCAAAGTTTACATCATTGTGATATATTAGGCATTAAACATGAGATCTCCGCACCACGCACACCACAACAAAATGGTGTTGTAGAAAGAAAAAATAGGACACTTCAAGAACTAGCACGCACTATGCTATGTGAATATAAATTGCCTAAGTCCTTTTGGGCCGAAGCCATAAATACATCATGTTATGTTATGAATAGAATAATGCTTCACCCATCTCTTAATCACACACCTTATGAACTCTATTTTCAAAAGAAGCCTAATGTATCCTACTTCAAAGTTTTTGGTTGTAAATATTTTATTTTGAATACTAAAGATAGTTTGGGAAAGTTTAATGAAAAATGCGATGAAGGAACTTTTCTTGGATACTCTTCAACTAGTAAAGCTTGTAGAATTTTTAATAAAATAACTAGTAAAGTTGAAGGGTCGATTAATGTGAAATTTGATGAGATTGTTCATTGTGTAGAAAGACTTTCCGCAGGCAAAGAGGATGATCTCTTACCTCCTTTGGAGCATGCTGACGAGGAACCTTCCAAAGAAGAGGAAGAGGAAGCCAAGGAAGATGATTATGTACCTCCAAGCGCTTTGCAATTTACAAAGGATCATCCACGGGAGCTAATAATTGGTGAACCATTTATTGGGGTAAGAACTCTCTCTTCTCTTCATGAATCTTAAGTATTTGTTTTGTTTCCGAAATTGAATTTAAAACCATTTCAACCGCTTTAACTGATGAATTTTGGTTTTTGGCTATGAATGAAGAGTTAGAACAATTTGAGCGACATAATATTTGGAAAATAGTAGAAAGACCATCTAATCACCCGGTTGTAGGTGTAAAATGGATTTTTAAAAATAAATTAGATGATGAGTCTAGAATAACTAGAAATAAAGCACGCTTAGTAGCACAAGGATATTCACAAATCGAGGGGATAGATTTTGATGAAACTTTTGCACCCGTTGCTATATTGGAATCTATACAAATATTTCTAGCATTTGTAAGCTTTAAAAGAATAAAATTACTTCAAATGGATGTAAAAAGTGCTTTTCTAAACGGGTTTGTAAAAGAAGAAGTTTATGTTAAACAACCCCTAGTTTAATTAGTGAAAAAATTCCCAATCATGTTTATAAACTAGAAAAAGCGCTTTATGGTTTAAAACAAGCACCTCGTGCATGGTATGAAAGACTTACTTCATTTTTATTAAAGCACGGTTATATTATGGGAAGTGCCGATAATACTCTCTTCATTAAGCACAATAATGAGGATTTGATTATTTTGCCAATATATGCTGATGATATAATCTTTGGATCTACTAATGAAGAGTTGTGTAATGAAGTTATTTTAGTGATGAAAAATTAATTTGAAATGAGTCTTGTAGGAGAACTTTCTTATTTTCTTGGTTTTCAAATATCACAAAGAATTGATGGTATTTTTATATGTCAAACTAAATATGTCTTTGATATGCTTAAACGCTTTATATTTGAAAACCTTAAACATGCTTCTACACAAATGAGTGCATCACTAAAATTAGTAAAAGATGAATCAGGAATTTTAATTGATCAAACTTTATATAGAGGTATGATAGGATCTCTATTTTATCTAAGTGCAACTAGACCCGATATTATGTTTGCCATATGCCTATGTGCTCGATTTCAAGCCAATCCAAAAGAATCTCATTTAAAAGCGGTAAAACGAATTTTTAGATATCTAATTGGGTCATCTAGATTAGGATTATGGTACCCGCATAATAATTCACTTACACTTCACGGCTATTCCGATTCGGACTATGTCGGATGCTCTCATGATAGAAAAAACACTAGAGGTACTTGCCATTTTCTAGGACCTCCATTAGTTTCATGGTTTAGTAGGAAACAAAATTCGGTTGCACTCTCCACCATAGAGGCCGAATACATTGCACTAGGAAGTTGTTGTGCATAAGCACTATGGATGATACAAACTCTAGAGGACTTTGGTTTTCATCTAAAACATAATGAATTGAAATGTGACAAAAAAAGTGCCATTGATCTTACAAATAATCTACTGCACCATTCTAGATCCAAACATATAGATGTACGTCATCATTTCATAAGGTATCACATTAAAAAGGAAAATGTTAGAATAAGTTTCATTGGCACGGACTCTCAACTTGGAAATATGTTCACTAAACCTCTTCTCGGTATAAGGTTTCAAATGTTAAGGTTAGAATTAGGAGTCTTAGACATCTTAGGATGAGTTAGATGAAAAACACTAAAGTTTTATGCAATTTGAGAAATCAAGACATCTCAAAAAATTACAAAATTTCTGCATATGACTACTATTAAGACTCTTAATAAATATCAAAAATAGATTTTTAAAATTCTCAAAATTTCTCACTGTTTGTCGCGCTAGCACTAGCGCCGGCGCTAGCGCGAGTCTTCAATTTTTCTATTTTTTCAAATTTCTAAATTTCTATAAAAATATGTTAGTTTATATGTACTATTGAGTTTTTGTATGTCTGACTTTTGTTATTCTTGTTTTATTAATATAATGGAAAATCAACTACAAAATTTCAAAATTCAAAAATACAAATATATGTTTTCTTTTTTACTTTCATTTAAAAATATTTTTTTTTCAAAAACAACAAAAAAACTGTATGATCTTTATTGTTAATATCAAGCATGTATGAATTCTATTATTTAGAATTAATTTACAATGTTTAAATTTATTCCTTCAAATTACTATGAACATTGTTTTGCTTATCATGCTTTGATATATCTATTTAAGTGCATCAATTGTATTGAAAAATATGTGTGGAACCAAGCTTAACATGCCTCTAAGTATGAGTAATTGTTTTGTGATTGATAATGATACCTTTCACTCACTTATTTTGGTGATCTACATGTGTGTTTAAATCTAAAAAATGCTTGCTTGTGAATTGTAATTATACAATGAATTAAAACTTGCATAAGTTTATTACCTACACTACATTTGAATTGCACTTATAAAATTAAAAAAAGTGGTTATGTTTTAAAAAAAATTATGTTGGGTTTACCAATAAGTGTATTCAGAGAATGTTGTCTCACAAAAGTGAACAAAAATAGACAAATATAACTCCATCAAGTATTACTTGGAAAGAATAGTAAAGTGTCTTGTGCAAACCTTAGTTTTTACACCACTTTTTCAAAAAAAATATGTGCATTAAAGTGTGTGAAAGTTAATATACATGTGTTTTATTGCGCACTTTATTCTACTTATGCCTTGTATTTTGTAATTTAAATCACTTGTTAACATTGCTCAAAATACACTAATGTGCACATCATTATCTTTCATAACACTTCTTCCCATGAGTATTGGATTCTAATGCTTTATCTATACTACTCTTTATATAAGAAATGCACTAGATAACCTAGCATGATCTCTATAATGTTTGGTATCTCTTAAACTTGAAATTAAGTAACATTGAAGTATAATCTCTTTTTGATATGTTCATTTCATGCTTGACATCTTTATGTAAAACTTTGAGATTTCAAAAAGGTTAAAACATCATTACATTTTGAACTTAAACTCATATTTATACTTATGATATTCATACTTACAAAAAGATGTTTCTTAGAATCTTCCGCCTGCTTAAAACTCTTACTTATTTATTTGAAATCTCTTATATACTATGCTTAAACACTTTATCATTTCATATATTACAAAAGCTCGATCATAATTTATAATTCCTAAGGAATGCTTCGTTACATCCCTTACCCCACCTTCTTTTGATAATACCAAAAGGGGAAGATTAATTGAAGAAATCTAGAGGAGAAATCTAGAAGATTAAGGGGAGACTAATTCATGTAATCTATCATTTAGGGGGAGTAAAATATAAATTGCATTTATGTAGGGTGAGCATTAAGATATGGGGAGTATGCACTATTATCATACTTATCATATATTGATAGTTTAGGTAGGATGTAGTCTTAAACACCTAGAAGGGGGGGGGGGGGGGGGGGGGGGTGAACAGGTTTCTTTTGTTTTAAGCTTTAACCTAGCTATTTTCTGAGTTAGTATTAGTAATAAATCAAGCACACAGAAAACACACAAGCATTTATAGAGGTTCCTCAAGACAGGGTGTCTTGAGTAGTCCTCTTTCCCCCTTCACCTTTATAACAATGAGTTAGACAAGGCCAAATTCTCCAAACTCAGCTCCAAGAGCCTACAACATAGATCCCACAGCATCTCTCAGGTTTTCCCAAACCCTACCTCAGGCACAGCAGCCCTACCTCAGAGGAATCCACCTCCTACAACTCAGACCACCTCTTGGTCCTACCTCAAGCTGACCTCTCAGCTCTAAAACTCAGGCCAATCAGCCTTACACACTCAGGCAATAAAGCCATACAGTCTCAAAACCCAAAGGCTCCTACAAATGATACAGTTATGTTTATAGATTGAAAGAAGAAAAGATCAAGCCTATTCTTCTTCTTCTTGACAGTTGCTGTTGCAGACTTGAATCACGGAGGAGAAGTTCATCTCCAACTTGATTCTACTTGATCAGCTCTTCAGATGAAGGACTGGATCTACTTGCTCTATCTTGATGAGGGAAATCCCAGTCTTCTTCCCTATTAACATCTAATTTAGGAAGATTCAGAGCAATCCTTGTACCGTGTAGTACTTTCAGTGTGAGGTTAGTATTGATGACTGCATTTGTATCCTCCCCGTTTTTGCCTTCTTCATAGATCTGTTGATGGAGGTCTTGCATAGCTGTTGTTATTGTGCTAGAGAGAGTTTGGAATACATTCTCAAGGTCAGCTTGAAGTACATCTTTTAACTTGCCAACTTCTTCATTCAGATGGGAAGAGGTGGCTCTTGCAGCAATGGATTGAGAGACTGTTGCAATTTCTGCTCTCAGCTCTTCATTTAACTGCATAACTGTTGAATAGACATACTCTTGAAGATGATTGGCTTACTTCTCTATCACCTCATCTGTCTTACTTACATAATTCTTGACATATCCCATTTCCTGTTAAGACAGTTGGAGATGTTTGTCCATGGATCTTAGAATGGTATTTTGAGAAATTACTGATTTTTCAGCAAGTTTGGTCATCTGTTTGGTGAGCATGTCAGTGTTTTCCTTTATTTCTTTGACCTCAGTCATGATCTCAGCTTTCACATTCAAGATGGACTGATCAATGTATCCCCTAACAGATGTAATTGATTGATCTATATGGGACTGCATGGTGGTGAGATGGGACTGTAGTAGCAAGTTTATGTCACTGAGAAGAGCCTCATTGGGTGAGGTGGAGGAAGAGGCTTGCTGAATGTTGATAACAGCAGCTGGGGCATCATCCTGCTCAACTTCAGTGTCAGCGTCTTGATTATCACTCAGATTGACATCACCAGCATTATCATCCTCCTCCCCCTCAGAGAGAGCATTATTTTCTGTTGAGTCCAGGAATGTTGGGACAATGAGTTGGGGTTAGATTTAACTACTTAGAGGTTCTAAGGATAATAATTTACCTAGAACTTCATCTTTCTCTGCAGGAGGAGCATTCTTCACCTCCTCCTCAGATAAATCAACTTGAATGGATGAATCTATTAATTCTAGAACAAGAATTGTAAAGTTAGATTTTATCATTCTGAATATTTAGGCTGGGTTTTTAGGGCTTACCAATAACCTGATCTTTATCAGCTGATGGCTCTTGTGGCTGCTCCCCTCAGATGGGGCATCAGATGAACCTTATGAAGGTAATGAACATAGGGCTGGTGCATTTTCAAGAAGGTTTCTTATTCTTTCTTCAAGACTGAGGATAATGGTGTCAATCTGACCTTGTAAATTTGGAGGTGATGATCTTGTGTTCACATCATCATTATTGATTATTGTAATATCAATGGGTGATGGTTCTTGTTGACACTCCCCCTCAGATGAAGCACACACCAGTTGTTGAGGATTATAAGTTATGACTATGTCCAGCTGCAGTGGATAGGTTCAGTTGGCAGGTCCTTTGATGAGGGGGTTGTCTTCTCTTTTCCTTTAGTTTCAGAGGGCTGACTCATAGGCAATACCCTTGTGAATCTTTCTAAAGTCTTGATGCCCATTCTCTTGAGATAGTGAAGATTTGCCCCTTTGGATGTTTTGAACTTGTCAGGGTTGGTTTGCAGGAGGTATAAGGAGAGAATTCTTC
Source organism: Dactylorhiza incarnata (assembly GCA_033032865.1). Classification (NCBI taxonomy): domain Eukaryota; kingdom Viridiplantae; phylum Streptophyta; class Magnoliopsida; order Asparagales; family Orchidaceae; genus Dactylorhiza; species Dactylorhiza incarnata. The sequence goes on from JAWHQI010000298.1 coordinate 3,302,817, forward strand.
CCATATTGGGTGCTTGAAGGCATTCCTTTATTCTTTGAAATATGACCTCTCCCCAAGAGGTTTTCTTTTTCAGAATTATCCTTGCCTTGAGGTCAAACATGTACTGTGAGATTGTATCATGGGACCCTGGTTTGCAAAGAATGGCTTTTCCCATAATATCTGATAGAAGTTTTCCCTTTTGGTTGAAGAATTTCCTCTTCAATGAGCCAATTTTTGCATCATTGTACTCTATCTATTTTAGTGCCTTTTTCTTGTCTTTTTCAGAGATGTCATCCTCCTCACTTGGACTACAGGATGGAAGATGTAACGCTTTTTGTAGTTTTTTTGGGGCTATCTTGATTCTATCTTCTCCAATCATTGACTTGAGGGAGTATTTGGAGGTGGACAACTTGACATTACCAAACAATTCCAGAACTTCAGTTCTGAGAATGACACAGGGTTCAGATAGTAGAAATTCCAGACCTAGGTCTTCTAGGAGTTGAATCACTCCCTTAATTTCTTCTGGAGCATAGGCAAACCCATGCCTTACTATCTCATATCCTTCAAGAAGATCTTTAGATCTTTTGGGAGCCATTGAAGTGTTGGAGGAATGCGCTGGGACGGAAGAGTAGGTCTTACGTCTCGGCGGCTGGAACAGAAGGGTCGTGTGCTTTTCACTAATCAGATTGGCTATTTATATGGCTTTAAGACTTAGGTAAAATTAAACCTAGTAATTGGATTTGATTGCTCTTATAATTGTAAGTGTAAGTGTAAATGAAACGATATCATATGGCTGAGTTCGACGAACACAAACTGAGTTTGTCGAACACAAAGCTGAGTTCATCTGAACTACATCATAAAGCTGAGTTCGTCGAACTCAAACTGAGCTCGTCAAACTCAAACTAGAGTTCGTCGAACTGAAACTAGAGTTCGTCGACCACAAAGCTGAGTTCATCTGAACTACAACATGAAACTGAGTTCGTTGAACACAAAACTGAGTTTGTCGAACTCAAAGCTGAGTTCGTCGAACTCAAACTCGACGTTCGTCGAGCCCAGGAAAGAGTTCGTCGAACTGAGACTTTTCCCAGTTGTCTAAGTGCAACCTCAAGCTCAGCTGAAACAGATTGTTCTGGTTAAGCTGATCATACTACTTTAAAATCATTAGAGATAGGATTACTTGAATGCCTAATCATGTCTCATATAGGGTTGATGTGTCAACATTTTATGTTATATCAAATCAAGATTGGAAGAATGAAGTGTTTTACACAATTCTACATTTAACATTCCTAGTTCAATCTTGAACGCATTAAACTTGGCCTCATCCAATGGCTTAGTGAAGATATCAGCCACTTGACTGTCAGTGGGGACAAATTTAAGGCAGATATCTTGAGATTCTACATGTTCTCTTATAAAATGATGTCTTATTTCTATATGCTTAGTCCTGCTGTTAGAGATAAGATTCTTAGCAATAGAGATTGCACTGGATGAGTCACAGTAAAGAGGAGAGTGACTTACCTTGAGGTTGTAGTCCTTGTAACACCCTTCCAGTATGGATAATATAACAGTTGGTCCGCCCGGGACCCCATGCTATACTAACCACACTAGCTAGGCATTAAAAGGAGATATACAGAAAAGAACTACACCAGAGTATACTAAATATAAGCCGAAGCATAAAGATTTAACATTTCTTTTAGAATAGACCACTATCACAGGAATGAAACAATAAAGTGTAGAGTTACGTCCTTATGGCCTTACATTCCAAAACGTACTAAACTCCATAAACATACTTCGGCACGCAGGCCGGCAATACATGAAAAGCAGAAAAGAGGCTGGCATTCAAGGGCCAACACAGCAGAAGGGCCACCGCCCGCTATTTCCCGCTTAGCTCACCTGCACCTGCAACAATGATACACCGAAACGTGGCAAATAGGTAACCGGTCAGCTAAAGCTGACCAAAATTATAACGACCCCACCCCTAAAGCCGGGGTGGTGGTACTCCTTCCCTGCAGGCATACAGTATAGGCATAAATTGTCAAGGTACATTCGAACACCACATGTACAAGCAATCAACACCAATGTGGGCACGCACGGCCACACAGTTCGTGCTCTCACAGCACTCTCATGGTGTACTCTCCGAGCTACACCTAACAACTCCTTAAACAAAGAGTTCGCATGAGCTTTGACCATCAAGACAAACTTGCCTTACGGACCAATCCCAACATCATACGGTGCACCGAGGAGCTACCTCTTCACCGATTCGGTATGGGAGCGGGTTCGGTTCAGCTTTGCCCATGCTCAAATCGTCGGAATCAATCGTCGCCACGCGGGTACAGCTTCACCTCGGCCCGTAAAACGAAAGGTGGTTTCATACCTCCACAACCGGTTCCCTGGGAGCTACCGTCGACGCTAGCACTAGCACCGGGCGGTAGTGGCAGATCTCCAAATCCACCCACAACTTTGGGTATTTCCTGGATGTTACCTCCAGGACTCCCTGCAGTACTCTACTGTACACAGAACCCGAAAATAGCGCAAACAAAACACAGAGTCTTCTCCGGTATAATTAATCACTATAGCCATCACCAATACAGACCAACCTGTCTGGATGGGTTTCACACACAATGCCTATATCCGTACTACGATTCCGGATGCTAATACAAGTAACCAAAGGGGATCAAAACGATCAAAAAAAGGAGGACTTCACTTGTCCAAGTAGAAGATCGTTACCCTTGTCATTTTCTTGTTCACCATGAGAATCCAAGATTCTAATCGGATGGAAAGGACCGCACCGGGCTGCTCTCTGTGGATTTGTAAATGGCTCGCGATTCGAAGCTTCGGAGCTCCGTCAATGGTGGAAGACACCTTCTTCTTCCTCCTTGGCTTTCCTCTTTCTCAAGCTTGAAGAGAGATAAGACTTTAGAAATAAAGAGAATATCTCCTCTAGTCAAGGCTTAAGAAATCCCGGATTAAACCCCAGCCATCGGATCTAAGAACGTAAGGATTTGACAGACACAATTTCAAATCACAGATCTATATCGCGCGCTAGCGCCGGTGCTAGCTTCCGTCTTGACGGCTAGCGTCTGTCGACGCTTAAAGCTTCCGTCTCGACGGCTAGCAACCATGGAGATGGCTAGCGCCAGGCGGTAACACTACCGCCTGCGCTAGCTCCCAGCAGCCAAATTCTGCTTCAAAGTTTTGGGGTGTTACAGTCCTCTAGCTGGTGTTGAATCCACAATAACTGTGCACAACAGCTCCCTTCTTCCTAGGAATTGACAAGTGCCACTTGTGCTTTTCCTATCTTCTTTGTAGCCTGCAAAATCTCTTCCTTCAAGTCACCATTGAGGAAGGATGATTTTATATCCATTTGATACACTTTGAACCCCTTGTGGGCAGCATAAGCAAGGAATATCCTAATTGCTTCCAACCTTGCAACAGGGGCAAACGTTTGATCAAAGTCTATCCCTTCTTCCTGTCATGTTTCTTGAGCACCCACTGTCCAAGTACCAAATTTGGTTGAGGCTGGTACTTAAACTATCCTGCAAGGAGTTTAGTTATCTTTAGGAGCCCAAATAGCTTTGGGTCCTAGGTACTTGTTAGCATGATGAAATGACCCTACACTAGCTGCACCCTTTTCAGGAAGGCTCATCTTTGCTCATGGCACATTAGGATTGTGCCAACAGTCTATGGAAAAGAGTCCTACTTTACCACAACACCAACATTCATGAATGTTGTATCTCCTCTTCTGAACATTTCTTGAGGGGTGTGCATCACAGTTCACATGTTCAGGAGGAGAGACAACAACTTTTCTCTTGTTTCTTTCAGCAAGGATTTGGCTGAAAGTCAATCTGTGGACAGTCTTAGTGGTCTTTATATTAATGGCATCAGCTTGCTTTGGCTTTTGGGCAATGCAAGTTTTGATGGCATTAGACACTAAGCAATTAGACATGTCCATTGATTTGAGAGCAGTCATGTTCTTGGCTTAATCAACCTTAGAAGGGCTTGCATTCTTATTCTTGAATGAAGGGGATGATGTACCAAATAGAAATGGTCCAGGTTGGGCCATTTGAATTTCTTCATGGGGAGCCTACATAGCACTCAATCCCATTCACATTCTTCCACTATGGGAAGGAGTGTTTTCCTTCCTATAGGTACTTCCATTCTTCGAGTGACCATACATGCTTTCATGGTCATACCTATTGGAAGGGAGTAATACCTTTTGAAAGCTGGTTTGAGGCTTAGCCTTACCCCTGCTCTTTTCTCCACTCCCTTCTCCTGCTTCCATTTTATTGAATCCTAGTCCTCTTCTATTGGATTGAGAAGAGAAGGAGTCAATAATAGGGAGCACAGATTTTGGCTTGGAGAATTGAGCCACTAGGCTTCTTTCTTTCACAAACTTCTCTTTAAGATCCATGATGACCTTGTTCTTTAGGGATATGGTGCTCAGATGGGTGATTGTTATCCTCTTCAGATGGCTAATTTCCATATACATCTGATTCATCTTGGTAGAAGATTCAGTGCATTCATGTTTTTCCATCTTAAGGGAATCAATCTCTTGGGCTTGCCTCTTGGCTAGCTTTTTGCTCCTTTTTAGAGCTTCCAAGAGAGCATCATACTTGTCAATCAATTGATTGACATCTACCTAAGCTTCCGAATCACTTCCACCAATTTATTAAGGTGCTCCAGATTCTGGGCCAGTCTCATAATCAGAATAGGATATGGAATGAATTAATACCTGTTCATTTTCTGAGATGTTCTGACTGTCCTCTTCATCAGTCATGTCCATGAGGCCTAGCTGAACATTGTCCTCTTCTTCCTCCTCTATATCACTAGCTGAGTGTGATAGAGGGGCCCTGACTCTAACCTTGGCAGCAGGATAATCTTCATCTTCTTCTGCTGCAAACAACCCTATGTAGGCTTCTTCTTCATTCTCTGAATCTGAAGTTGAGGATTCAGATTCACTCCAGCTTTTTCCTTTCTGTGCTACGAAGGATTTTTCACCTTTCCTATCCTTTTGGTGATGGTGCTTCTAATCACCTTTCTCCTTTGTTTTGGCTGGGCAGTCAGCTATGACATGTCCAGGTTTGCTGCAGCAATAGCAAATAATGTTGTTTGAAACATGTTTACTAGATTTGGAGTCATACCTTTCAACCTTTGGGTGCTGTCTTTCAGGTTTCCCATGGTCTTTCTTTGAGTGTGATGAGGAGGAGGGCTTTTTCATCCATTGCTTCCTCCTCATCATCTTCTTGAACTGCCTTGAGAAGGCAGTAAACTCTTCATCAGAGGAAGAGCTATCTGAGGTGCTGATTTCATATTCAGCCCTTCTCCTTGGAGTATACACCATCCTGCTCTTGCTTTTGTTGGAGCTGTCAGCTTTGAGAGCTACAGATTTCTCCCTTGCCTGAGCACTTATTTAGGTGCCCTCTTCCTTCCTTGCAGACAGTTGCATCTCATTAGAGAGCAGCTTTCAAAACAGTGTATGATTAGGGGTCTCACCAAGCCTAGCCACTTCCCTGATAACACAGATTTTTGTGTCCCAATCCCTTGTTAAAGATCTAAGGAACTTATCATTCAGCTCATAATCAATGAACACTCTCTCATAGGTTCTCAGCTCATTGACTATTCTGAAGAACCTCACATAGCACATAGATATTCTCTCCTGGCTGAGCTGCCTGAAGGTTTCATACTCTTGGTTAAGGAGTGACTTTCTATCATCCATCACTTCAGCTGTCCCTTCCATATATACTACTAATGTGTCCCACATTTCCTTGGCAGTAGTGCAGTGTACTAAATTTTGAAATGTGGAATCATCAATAACATTAACTATGATGTTCTGGGCTCTTTTGTCCATGGTGAACAATGCAAGTTCATCCTTGGTCAAGTCATTGAATGTCTTGGCTACTCTTCTTGTTGGATCTATGGTGGAGGCACTTTGAAAGGTGAAAGGCCCTTGCTTTACAGTGATGTAGATCCTTGGATCAGATGCTTCCATAAACAATCTAACCATTTGCTTCCATATGCCAAAGTTTTCTTTGTTGCATATGGGCAACTTCATGGATCCAATCTCCTTCTGCAATCCAGAGGAAGCCATCGGATTGATAAGACTATTCCTTTATAGGATCTGGTCAGACAGTTATGTCCTTCTTGACCAACCTAGCTCTGATACCACTTGATAGTTTATGTAGGATGTAGTCTTAAGCACCTGGAGGGGGGGGGGGGGGGGGTTGAATAGGTTTCTTTTTATTTTAAGCTTTAACCTAGCTGTTTTCTGAGTTAGTATTAGTAATAAATCAAGCACATAAAAAAAACACAAGCATTTATAGAGGTTCCTCAAGACAGGGTGTCTTGAGTAGTCCTCTTTCCCCCTTCAACTTTTTAACAATGAGTTAGACAAGGCCAACTTCTCCAAACTCAGCTCCAAGATCCTACAACACAGATCCCACAGGATCTCTCAGGTTTTCCCAAACCCTACCTCAGGCACAGCAGCCCTACCTCAGAGGAATCCATCTCCTACAACTCAGACCACCTCCTGGTCCTATCTCAAGCTGACCTTTCATCTCTACAACTCAGGCCAATCAGCCTTACACACTCAGGCAATAAATCCCTACAGTCTCAGAACCCAAAGGCTCCTACAAATGATATAGTTAGGTTTACAGATTGAAGGAAGAAAAGATCAAGCTTGTTCTTCTTCTTCTTGACAACTGTTGTTACAGACTTGAATCAGGGAGGAGAAGTTCAGCCCCAACTTGATTCTACTTGATCATCTCTTTAGATGAAGGACTGGATCTACTTGCTCTATCTTGAGATGAATCATGATGAGTTATCTCTTTTCTCCTTGCAGTCTTGTGGGAGCTCAGTTCGTGACTGCCGTCAATGGAACAGTATTGTTCTTGAGTTTGCGTGCTGGATTGAAAGATCAATAGCAAAAGTGCTTTGCTCAACCCTAACTTATTCCTATTATACTCCTTTGACCTTTAACAGCTCTTAGCCATCCTTCTTATAGATATGGGAGTGATTGGTGGACCCCACAATGCCTTTCTGCAGCTTGCGCCAAAAGCAGAACCCGCCAGATCACGTTTGAATTTGTCTCAGCGGTTGGGCTGAGATGGTCAGCCGTCTCAGCGGTTGCTTCTGTCCCGTCTCAGCGGATCCGTTGAGACAGATAGTTGTCTCAGCTATTTCTTCTATCTGCAGCTCAGCTTGCCCAGACACCTTCTCAGCGGCTCCTAGTCTTGTCTCAGCGGTTCAGCTGATCATACATTACACTATGGTGTGCCCTTGTCCTGCATACTTATGAGATAGAAATAGGGTTTATCAAATACAACTTGTACTTAGCATTGAGTGTGAGGTCTCTTCAAATCAAGGGAACATTGAGGGTCATTTTCCCAACAAATACAACAATTGCACTATTATCTCGATTATCATATATTATTAACACCATTGTTGATTTCTTGCTAAGAGGATTCGTTATAATTAAAAGGGGGGAGATTGTTGGACATATGTGTCACATCCCTTTGTTTGAGAATAACAAATCTCATAATGTATTTTATCTTGCTTGTCGTGTGTTTATAGTGTGCAGGAACTATAGGTACAATAGTACTCCACAGGTAGAAAGCAGCATGGAACCACTTTTTGAACTAAAGCGCTACCGCATGCGCTAGAAGCTACTGCCTGGCGCTATCTCCAGCTCATGCCACAATGCCATGCCGCGACGGTTACATAAATTCCTCTACACGAGTGCTACTACAGATGCTAGGAGCAACCGCAAGTGCCGACACTACTATAGGTGCTATTACCTACCGCCTGGCGCTATCTCCAGATCGTGAACAATGCCACGCTGCGACAGTTTCATAACCGCTTCTACATGAACCCTACCGCAGGCGTTAGGAGCTAGTGCAGGCGCTATCGACAAGCTCTATAAATTGAAGCTTTCTCTCTCGTTTTGATACATCATCCCAGAGAGAACTCCTGTGCCAAATTTCAAGAGTTGTTACTCTGCCGAAAAGTCTTCTCCCACTCAAAGCTAAAGAAGATTTCTGGAGAAGGAAGCCAACATGCTGCATCCGAAGAACGATCACTTCAATCTCGCTTATGCTACAACGGTCCTTCATCATCAACTCCAGAAAATCTCATAGAGGGAGTTTTTATTTGTATTATTTCTTCATTGTGAATTCTTATAGGTAAATCTCCTTGTGTTGGCTACTAGGTCCTTGCGCTTCGCCGCGTGAGTTGGCGACTAGATCTAGGTGATTAGATCTAGGGGGTGCTCAAGACCATATCCAGGGAAGGCTTGGCTAGAGCGGTTTGAAGCCATATCCGGTGAAGGATAGGCTAAAGCCAACCGGTTCGTGGGGATACGAGTCGTTATAGAAAAGGAAAAATCGTTTTCATTTGTACGCCTCTGATTTCTAGCGATATTGAAATCAAATTTATGTAAACACCTTTTTTTATACAATCAGGTATCTATTTGTGTTTACTTGATTTCTTTCATTTGGTGTAAATTATAAAATTGCAAATTGCATTACTTTCTTCTTTTAGCTAAATTGTTTTTTTGCTCTCATTTACTCTAAAAACAATTTAGTAAATTGCATAAATATTTACAAAAATTTTTATTCCCTTATTCACCCCCCTCTAAGAGCGCCTATCGATCCAACACTTATGCCATGGAATGCAGAGTTATGCATTTTATGCTATGTTCACGTAAGTGCAACCCACACACTTCGACTCTATGCGCACAGACCTTTAGTACCCCCTTTTTGGAGCTAGCAAGACTCCCAGGATACTCCCGTAGTGGCAAACGGAAGCGATGGGTTGGGCCTCCCCCACCTCTAGGTTGGTATTCACACTACCTAACCTAGACCTATCGTACGCCTCAAAGCAAAACCGCGGAGCATCTGTGTACTCTTACTGGATGAACCACTAGACTTCTCTTGGCTAACTGTAAATCCACACTTGCAGAGTCAGTGTATTAACGTCGATGTGAACGACCATCAATACCGAAGACCCACCACATTTATGCACATGCAGTTATGATTACCATCTATCTCCGAGCCATAAGCTCCCCGGGCTAACCCGCCCGTTACCATAACCTTCCGAGCCACCGACTCGCCGGACCAACTCGTCCGCACCTACAACCACCGAGCCTATCGCTCGTAAGACCAAACCAACTAACCTCTCGTAACCACGGGGTGTGGGTGTGTGGATTATTAAGACAATATTGCATAACAACTTACTCCTACAATTTAGGGTTCATCTTGGACTTCCCGAGGTCTACCCTGTGAAGGGCTCTCAATGGTACTAGGAGGTACGATGGGATGATAGCCCAAACCTTCCTTTCTCAAGACACATAATGTTATTGGTAACTACCCATAAGAATACCCTTCTTATCATTACACTTGGATTACCCTAAGTATTTCATGACCCTCTAAGGGCAAAGATGATCTCTCGTCGATCCCGAGCACAACCTTGCCCCTTAGCTTATCGGGCACACTCAACATATAGACTCATGTTGGTGACCTCAAATCTCCTCAACCATACCAAGTACACAATCTACCTCTCATTCCCACCTAATGGTCTACAAGGTACTCCAGTTTTACAGTTTTACTATACGCAGACCAAATGAGCTATACGAGTTGCATAAGAGGAGGTACTCCAAATACTCATCTGAATGACCCAAGATTATTACTGGGAGTCTATCATGATATTATAAGATTAAATACAGAAGGTTATAATTTTCCTTATTTACTTGGCATTTATTATAATTTCTCCAAAATTGGCCAAGTATTCTGAACATGAAGTGTAAGATATTCTTATGATATGGCCTACACAAATTTATGAAAAATCAATGATATAAAAATAACAACAAATACAGAATATCACAATTTTACTGTAAGGTATTGACCTCTAATTATAATATTGAATAATTATCCAAAATTGGAGGATAATGAAGAAACCACCAAAAATACTAATCCATAAATTATGGTAAAATTACCGAACCTCAACCTTTATAATGATCAAAAAAGTTTACTGACTGAGTTTTATAATTTTTCAAAATCATTTAGCCACATAAATAAATATTTCAAGAAAATCCAAACTGTCATATGACCATGAAGTAACCTACTGATAAATACTTCCAAAAATCATACAAAAATTAACAGAGCTTTATAATGCACTAAAATGGCATATTACCAAATTTCATAATTTTCCAGAGCATAATATCCCCTTAATTAATTTTTCTCATAAAGGGTTTGTGAATTAAGCACCACATAGATCATCCTAAAAATCACAACAAAAATATCAGGAAACACTAACACTAACACAAGCTAGTTGGCAAAGTTTCATAACCATCTTAGGTTATATGAACATGTAATTCCCTTTAGTAAGGAGGTGTACTAAGTAATTCTTAATTAACTTTGAGGGGAAAAAAGTCTCTAAAAATCCCAAATAAATTTCCTAGCTCTTGAAACCACCCTATGAACCCCTCTACTAATTTGTTAGGTCAATCCAAGAACATATGAGCCTACGCCCTTCAACGGGTTCAATATATAACCCAAAGGTTTGAACTAGTGTTCTTGGGCTCAACTACTCTAAATCACCCCAAATCTTGGGAGGAGGTGTTTTAGGTGATATTAAATCAGTGACCAAGGTCTCACACCATTTTGATGAGATTTGACCACTTAACCCAACAAGTGCAATTTTGACCTAAAATCCCTTAGTTTGACTAGTCTTGGGTTAATTAATTGCCCAACCAAATCAATCCCAAAAGGGATAAATTTTTTACCAGAGTCATATCATGACTTTAAGGACCACCCACCAAAATTTGGACGAGTTTTGATGTCATTAGACCCTATAATTAATTAATACATGGATTATTAAATTATTTAAAAACCTTAGAAAATGGTCCTAAAAAAATTCTCATTTTTGGATATGTTAAGTGTGTTGTTATAAAAAGCCTATGTTTCAAGTTTCAAGTCATTTGGACGACTGGATTAATGGGGGCACACAAATTAAGCCATGGTCAACCCTTTGTACATGTTGCACCATTTTGAGTGCTGAGGTCAGCCTAGTGGTCCAAATTGTGTGAAACAAATTTTAAAATAAAGCATACCAAAGGGCTACAAGTTTGGTGTTCAAAATTTTCCCATCAGGTGGGCCTAAGTATTTTCTACAAATTATTCTATGTATTGCATAAAGTGTGATAGAAATGCAAATATACATATAACTTAAATAATACATCACAACACAGATCTTGAAGCAAGATGAGCGGCCCCTGCTCATCTTCTTCCTCCAGCCGAAGGCTGAGAACAGCCCGTCCTGGGGCATTTTGGGAGGCGATTTCCAAGCCACCTGAGCCCGTTCCCGGCCGTCCAATGCCACCACCACCTCCATTGAGGTGGTGGCCGACGATAGGCGGTGGTTAGCCGGCCGGAGGTGGTCGGAATCGAGATTTTGGTGAGGGGAAAGGAGCTCAAAAATGAGCCCTTGGGATGCTTGATTCGAACCCAATTTGGATCGAATCATGCCCCAAATTGATAGGGATCTAGCGCTAAGGGAGGAGAAGGGGATCGTACCTGTGTGGTGGCCTGAGGTCGCGTATTTCGGCGGGTTGCCATGGCCGGCCTTGGAGCTTTTGGCACCTTTGTCAATTCCTATCTTGTGGATCGATTTCTATAGGTAAGGTGGGGAAACTCCTCTCCATCCACTAAAGGAGTTATATGGCTTAATTGGGGGAAGGGGGAGAGTCATGGCTTCAATTTCCATGAAGGACATTAATGGCCATTTTCGTCCATGGTGAAAACCTCCCAAAACAGCCCCCATGTAGGCTGCAAAAACTCCTAAGCTTCTTGTAACTGCCAGAGGAGATGAATCCCAATCAATTGGGAGATCAATTGGCCTCCCTTGGCCATGAAAGCCATTAATCCTCTCTTTCTCTCTCCACCATTTTGGGGGAAAATGGTATTTTCTCTCTCCTAGTCGAATTCACTAAAATTGAATGGTCAATTCAGTAACTCCAAGCCCCATTATCCTGTGAACCACCTCATTTGGGTCTAGCCCAGTGGATTGGGCTTGGTTAGGTCAAAATAGGTCATTTTGACCTAAATTTATGGTAGAGTTGACTTTGGTCAATTTTACCATTTGGGTTGACCACAAGGGGTGTCTAGTAATCGATTGGCCTCCTTTAAGGGTTAGGAAGGTCTAGGTAGGGTCCATTTGGCAAGGTGATGGTCAATTGACCCTTAATAGTTCATTTTGACCAAAATTGGGCTAGTGTTGACTTAGGTCAAATTAGCCAAGTTGGTGGCCTCATGACGAGGCTTTTTGGTCTATTGGGTCCCTAATAACCTTATAAGGGTAGGGGAAAGATCAATTTGGCATGGTGGAGTTCAATTGACCCAAATTAGGCTACTTTGACCAATTTAGGGTTAAAGTTGACATTTGTCAACTTGACCTCTTTGGTTGACCCTAATGGGTCCTTGGTGCTCTAAGGGACCATCCAAAGGGCTAGGTGTGCCATGGTGGGGTCAAAGGGTCAAGGTGAGGCCCTAAAGTTTAACCTTATTCTTGTTAACTGGAAATTGCTATTTGCAAACCAAGGTGCTCTTCCCCTTCAAGCCTAAGGTCAAGTGGTCTCTTCAAGCTTCCTAGGGTTTTGTCATGACCTAGTCATGACAAACCCACTCTAGGGGTCTAGTTGTTTGGGGGATGTTACGACCTCCTCCAAAACTTAGCTCCAAGAGCTTACAACTCAGATCCCTTAAGATCTCATAGGTTTGCTCCAAACCCTACCTCAGGCTCAACAACCCTACCTCAGGCTCAACAACCCTACCACTCAGAGTGCTCAAACTCCTACAACTCAGAAATCCACTTGATTTCCTACCTCAGGCCTATCAATAAGCCATACCTCAGATCTCAACAGAGATAGTACACCTCAAGATGGGAGTACAGTTCTACAAGCTCAGTCTCAACAACCCTACACACTCAGGGTCAACAACCCTACAAATTCAGGCTCTACAACCCTATACACTCAAGCTCAACAGCCCTAAAAACTTAGTCATAAGGCCCTACACACTTAGAACGATAATGTTCTTATAGATTTTATAATGTTTGCTTACAACAGAGGACTGTAAAGAGGTATCCCTCAGTGCTGGTCTTCTATTGTTGATGCACATCAAGTGTTGTCTTGAAGCAGGGTTGAATGTTAGTAGCTTCAGTTCTTGCTTCTATCTGATCTTCTTCTTTTATAGATGAAGAAAGATCTACTTGTTCTTCTAGATTGAATCAGGAAGAACTAAATTATCTCAGATGATTGCTTATAGCAGGAAGCAGGCTGAGATAACTATGGAAGCCGTCAATAGCACAATAGCTTTCTTTTAGAATATTTTCCACCCATTCTATAATGCCCTAACATCTTCTTGTATACTCCCTCCAATCTACAACTGCTCTGAGGAGTGTCCTGTCACAGCATGGATAGAAATAGAAAACGTTATCTTTGTTTTCCAGCCACTTGCGCCAAAAGTAGATCCCACCAGGCCATTATTCAAATATGAATCTGTATCAGCGGTTGGGTTGAGACAAGCTTTAGTCTCAGTGGCTAAGTCATCTTCGTCTCAGCGGATCCCCTGAGATAGTTAGTCTTCTCAACGGTTTCTGTCTAAATGCAGCTCAGGTGAGGTAGACTCCTTCTCAGCGGCTCTGACTGCGTCTCAGCGGTTCAGCTGAGACAATACTGTTATCTTAGCTCTTTTGACAGTAAAACCACAGAACTATTCTAATAATTGGAATAACCTAACCCTACATAGATATGATGCAAAAGAGGGTTTATCAAATACAATATGTACTTAGCATTGAGTGTGATGTCTCTTCAAATCTAGGGAACATTGAGGGCAATATTCCCAACTGATGCCTTAAAGTGGGGTTTTGAGTGCGGTGTGTCAGTCACGCAGTTCTCTCAGGAAGTCTTGATAAGAATTATGGGTCTCGTCAGCTTCTTCTGAGAGAATGGTTCATGGCTATCGATGGAACTTTTTCAAGACTAGTGTGAGATTCATCCTGGCGCAGGTGATCAGAACAAAGTTTGGAGCAACAAAATATGGTTCTCTTTTGAGAAGAAGACTGACTACCACCATGGAGGTACGCTTTACGGGTTTATCAAGAATTCCTATGAGCTACCTGAAGTGTGGAGAGCGCTTCCTGGATGCTTCCTCCAAATATCTGGTCAGGATAAAGTCTTTTCCCCCATACTGGTCTTCAAAGACGCGTGGGATTTGGCGGGAGGTCTTTATTGCATTATGTTGGATCGGTCGGCGCCCTTAGAGGGGGGTGAATAAGGGTTTTCAAAAACTTTATATTTTATTTAGAAAACTTTGGAATATTGCAATATTGAAACAAGAAGACAAGTAAAACAAAAAGAGAGACAAGCTTTATTGATATTAAATAAGTTTTACAAAACTTGATCTCAATGTCGCTAGAGATCGGAGGCGAATAATAAAAGCTCTTTTCGTTTTCTATCCCGACTCGCTTCCCCACGAACCGGTGGCCCTAACCTCCTCCTTCCCGGATTCGGCCTCAAGCTGCTCTAGCCAATCCTTCCCCGGATGTGGCCTCGAGCACCCACTAGACCTAACCTAGATCTAGTCGCCAACACGAGGCGATTTTCAGCCCTAAGTCCTACCCAAGACCTAGTCGCCAACATGAGGCGATTTCACTACCATTTACAAAGAAAGATAAATAAAATAATAAAAACTTCCCTTAAGATGAACTTTTGAATATGGAGGCGAAGATCCGCTATAGAATCAGCGTTTGTCGAAGCGGACTTCGTTTGGCTTCGGAGTGATGGAATCCTCCTTCAGAAGTTGGCAGAGCTTCGCCGGGACCTCAAATTTCAGCCAAGATAGGCCTCTGGAATTCTAGTACTCTCTCTCTGAGGTGTTGTTGATTAAAATTCCGCTTGCACGAAATAAAATCCGAACTAACAATCCGAGAAGGCAAGTATACCTATCGAACTGTAGTATAGGAACGCAAGTGTCGTATTAAAATCCGAGAACCGTTGATTACTTATACTCAAACGAATTACTATTATTTTATCTTAATAATTTTTTTGGATGGTTTTGTCTGCTAGGTTAAAATAAAAGTTGGATATAAGTACGACTAAACGATGATTAAGAAATAGCACTCGATCTTGACTTACTTCGGCCTAAGTTGATCAAAATTCAAAAGCAAACTTAAAACTTAATAAAGTAAGGGCAGCTTGACCGTGGGGGTTCCTATAGTTTGAACATGCTTCTCTCGAAGATATGCCCAACTGAGTTTAGGAAAATCCGACCGAACTCTCGTCCCGTATTCGAATACCTAAAACTCGCTTTAAGTGGCGAACCCCGCTATTGGGTTTTACTCCAATCCAGGAGATTTACGTCATTCTCTCTCGAGAAATGTGTGTAACTCTCTTTACTCTTAAGGGCTCACTTCAGACTATCGGCCTCTCGGCTAGCCAAGAATGAAAGCAAAGGTGGGGATTATACATCGATAATATAGCTCCACTCAATTTTAATTAAGAGTAAATCTAAGGCCCAAACTTTAGAAAGTGAAAGAAGACTAAAGGATCATAACTTGATCAACTCATCCTCAGATCATCAAGATCGAGTACTATGAGGATTTAGTTACTCATGGTGGAGGGGTAGGAGAGAGAAATGATGAAGATTTTAAGAGAACAAAAGCATACCATTTTTATTAAATAAAAGTTCAACTGAGATTACAATTGCATAGAAAGGCTACTATAAAAGGAAATTACAAAGACATTACAACATTCATATGAAAAACTAGAAAAGGAAATGCATTGAAATAAGAGAGAGAGAGAGAGAAAGAGAATAAAATGACATGGAAAACACTGAAAATAGAGTAGTAGCACTAGTTCTCTCTCCCAAAAACTGAATGAGGAAAGCTTGGAGGTCATTTCAATTTATAGAATTTTTTCTGCCTCGGTCACGCCCTCAGTCACGCCCGTGACTAAGGGCGTGACATTGTTTAATCAATTCTGCGGCTTGGATCAGGTTCGGCGCACGATTCTGACGCGATTTGATGGGTCACGCCCTAGGTCACGCCCGTGACTGAGGGCGTGACCATTTCGGTGGTTAGCTCGGGTCATGGGCGCTGGCGGCGATCATGGGCGCTGGCGGCTGGCTGACGTGGCAGTCACGGGCGTGACTGGAAGCACGCCCGTGTAACAGTGGCGTGACCAATTCGGTGGTCAGCTGGTCGAATCTGAGTTGTTCACGGGCTGGTCACGGGCGTGGCTTGCGTGTCACGGGCGTGACTTGTGTGTCACGGGCGTGGCTTGCGTGTCACGGGCGTGACTTGTGTGTCACGGGCGTGGCTTGCGTGTCACGGGCGTGACTTGTGTGTCACGGGCGTGACTTGTGTGTCACGGCCGTGTACTTTGGGCGTGTCTGACCAGATCTTCTGAATTATGTTGGCAGCAGCTTAACTGGAAACAGCAACTTACACGCCCTAGGTCACGCCCGTGACTGAGGGCGTGACTTAGGAAATTTTGCATTTTTGACCTGAAAATTCAGAAAACTTAAGTTAGCACTAAAAATAGGAAAATGAACCAAAATTGCATTTAGGTAAGCAACAATAAGCAGAAAGTAAGAGTAAATATCCTAAAAATAACCTAATTAAACTAACTAGATTTAGCATTATCAAATTCCCCCAAGCTTACACTTTGCTTGTCCCCAAGCAAAGAAATATGCTTTAGCTAATAAAATAAAATGACTAATCAAAAAGATTTAATTATGCTAAACACGAGTACCTTGCGAAATTCCAAGTAGGGAGAATAGTGAAAAGGAAACCTAAAATAAGTACTTTATTTAAGCTTAATTTTTATACCCTTTACTAACAAAAATTAATCATCCAAAATTTAACTAAAAAGTTTTTATAATAAAATTGAGCAAAGTAACAAGTGAGATAGTGCATTGAATTGTTACTAAACCCTAAGAGACAAATTATAACTATATCATTCTAAGAACAAGAATCTAAATTCATACCCAAGACTTAACTATTCTACTTTTCTTCTTTACTTAGCTAAAGCAAATTTAGGAGCATGAATCAAGAGGACTTTATTAGGACCGAAATGTTTGGTTTAGGCATATGAATTGAAATGGGAATCGAAGATAAAAGTGATTGCTATAATCACACTAAACCATAAACATGAGTTTTATAAAATTTTCGATATGAATGATAAGAGGCAATCCTTCATTATAAGCATATAGCATATTTTCTTTCTTTCTCTTTCATAGCCATTTTTTCTTTCTTTTTTTTTTTTTTTTTTTTAAAAATTTTGGCAAAGATAACTAATACAAATATGCTTAAAATATCTCCTTTTTGAGCAAATTCTTTTCTTTGAAGCTCTCCATGCAATAAACCAATCACACTCTTTTAGAAATTTAAATAAAACTCAAAGTGTTAGTGTGATTCAAATAGGTTTGGAAATTTTGGCTTTGGTGAAAAATTTGATAAGTGGAGGTGACAATAAAACATGGGAAAAGGCTCAAAAGATGCTAACAAAGGGTTTCTTTTTAAGGGTTGGCATGAAGGCTCAAACTTAAAACAAAAAATGGCCTAAATCATTTTCATTGCTCTCTAAATTTAGATAAAGCATGAGTTTTGAAGGATTTCAAAAAGTAAGCCCTAGATATTAAATAAAGACTAATGAACTTATCCTGAAAATAAGAATAATAAGCGTCTAGGATTATTCACATTTACTACACAAATCAAAAGTTAACCTTGCAAAATATATCTAAAAATGAAGAGAAAATAGTGGATGAAGAATGTTTACGAAAGTAAAGAAGATAAAAGAGAAAACGATAAGGAAAGTACAAGATTTTAGAAAAAACTTTTCAGATTAACATGCTACCTAGAATTAGAACACTACATGAGTCAACAATTTACTTGTGAAACATAATTAAAAGTAGGATTAGAAATTTTGAAATTAACTAAGGCTATATAAGATATTTTGGGAAAAACAAAACATAAAGCAAGGGGTACTATTGATTTTACCAAAATCTAATTTAGACTACTAAAAGAAAAGAAGACATTCTCCCCCAAGCTTACGATAGACATTGTCCTCAATGGAAAAGGAGAGTGAAGGAAGGGGTAATTAAAACTGAAAAACTGAAACAGGCACTTCCCTGGATTTATGGGCTTGAACGGGTGTGTGATGCCGCTCCCCCTTGCTGGCGCTTTGAATCTTCATGAAATATCATCTTGAATTTTTCTTGAAACCAGCAATGTTGAAACAGGCGATCGCCGAAGTTGAGAGTATCAGAGCCATCCAGGGCCAAAAAATTTAAAACAACAATTTTAAAAACCTTGGGTTGCCTCCCAAGAGCGCCCTCTGTTTAATGTCGTTTGAGCTCGACTAAAAGAATATAGTTCAAAAGTTAATCCAAATTATTACAGTCCAGACAAAAGAAGTTTTTCATTGTCCATGTCAACATTGTCACCAGAAAAATAAAGTTTTAGACGATGCCCATTAACCTTGAAATCACCCTTATCTGGGTGTGATATCAAAACAGTTCCATACGGATAAACTTCCTTTACATTAAAAGGACCTGACCATCTAGATTTTAATTTTCCAGGAAATAAACGTAGACGAGAATTATAAAGTAATACTTGGTCTCCTGGTTTAAATGTTTTCGGGAGCCTTAAATTTTTATCGTGAAAGCATTTCGTTCGTTCCTTATATAATTTGTTATTTTCATACGCATTGGAGCGCCACTCATCGAGTTCGTTGAGTTGGAATTTTCGAAGATCGGCGGTGGAGTGGGGATCAAAATTTAAAAATTTAAGGGCCCAGAAAGCACGATGTTCTAATTCGACCGGTAAATGGCACGATTTCCCATATACTAACCGATACGGTGTACAACCGATGGCGGTCTTGTACGCTGTTCGGTAAGCCCAAAGAGCATCGTCTAATTTATGTGACCAGTCTTTACGTGAGGTGGAAACAGTTTTTTCTAAAATACGTTTGATTTCTCTATTCACTACCTCGACCTGGCCGTTAGTTTGGGGGTGGTAAGCAGTTGAAAGCTTATGTGTAACGCCATATTTTAAAAGTGTTTTTGCAAATTGTGCGTTACAAAAGTGCGAACCCCTGTCACTAACGATGGCTCTAGGAGTACCGAATCGAGAAAATAATTTTTTTAAGAAAATAATAACGACTCGGGAGTCATTAGTAGGAAGAGCTTGGGCCTCTGCCCATCGAGACACGTAGTCTACCGCAACTAAAATGTATTTATTACCATGGCTAGAAGGAAGAGGACCTACAAAATCTATTCCCCAAAGGTCGAAAACTTCGCACTCGAGGAAATAATTTTGCAACATTTCATTTTTATTTGAGATATTTCCGGTCCGTTGGCAGCTATCGCACCGTCTCACAAATGATTGGGCATCTTTAAAAAGGCTAGGCCAATAAAAGCCTGCACTAAGTACTTTGTGAGCGGTCCGATTGGCTTGATAGTGCCCACCAGTCGGTCCTTCGTGTAAGTGTTTGAAAATATTTTGTCCTTCTTCGAAAGAAACACATCTCCTTATTACTTGGTCTGCACAAACTCGAAACAGATACGGGTCCTCCCAAAAATAATTCTTCAGGTCAGAGAAGAATTTCTTCTTTTGCTGATAGGAAAATTCTTTTGGGAGGACTCGAGCTACTAAGTAGTTGGCGAAGTTTGCAAACCAAGGAGAAGGAGTAGTGTTGATTGATAATAACTTCTCGTCGGGAAAATAATCATTAAAAGTTTGTTCATTTAAATCTTCAATAAATGGGTTATCTAATCGTGAAAGATGGTCTGCGGCCAAATTCTCAGCCCCCTTTTTATCTCGGATTTCCAAGTCGAACTCCTGGAGGAGTAAGACCCAGCGAAGTAAGCGTGGTTTGGCATCTGGTTTAGAAAGTAAATATTTGAGGGCCGAGTGGTCCGTAAAAACAATAATTTTTGAAAGTGTAATATAAGGTCGAAATTTGTCGAATGCAAAAATAACTGCTAATAATTCTTTCTCCGTTGTGGTATAGTTCGCTTGCGCGGAGGTAAGTGTTTTACTTGCGTAGAAAATAGGGTGGAAGTTTTTAGATATACGTTGACCTAAGACGGCTCCCACCGCAAAGCTACTTGCATCGCACATGATTTCGAATGGAAGGTCCCAGATTGGAGCTATCATAATTGGCGCATTTATTAGCTTATTTTTGATTAATTGAAAAGCAGATAAGCATGTATCATCAAAAATAAATGGAGTGTCTTTTTCTAAAAGATGAGTGAGTGGTTTGGTAATTTTCGAAAAATCTTTTATAAATCGCCGGTAAAAACCGGCATGTCCTAGAAAGCTTCTTATGGCCTTAACGTTGGTTGGCGGTGGCAGTTTTTCGATCACTTCTATTTTTGCTTCATCGACCTCAATTCCTCTTGCTGATATCTTATGACCTAAAACCAATCCCTCCCGTACCATGAAATGACATTTTTCCCAGTTCAGGGCGAGATTGGTCTCCTCACACCGTTCTAACACTTTTTCTAAATTTTCTAAACAAAAATCGAAGGAATCACCAAACACGGAAAAGTCGTCCATAAATACCTCCATAATACTTTCTACGTACTTGTCGAAAATGGCCAACATACACCGTTGAAATGTTGCCGGCGCATTACATAAACCAAACGGCATTCTTCGATAGGCGAAGGTGCCGAAAGGACAAGTAAACGTCGTTTTCTCCTGGTCCTCGGGCGAGATGGGAATTTGGAAGTAGCCCGAGAGACCATCGAGAAAACAATAAAAGCTATGGCCGGATAATCGTTCTAAGATTTGATCGATGAATGGCAAGGGGAAATGGTCCTTGCGGGTGGCGTCGTTCAATTTGCGATAATCAATACACATACGCCACCCAGTCACCGTCCGTGTTGGGATTAAGTCATTATTATCATTTAACACTACCGTGATACCTCCTTTTTTAGGAACTACTTGAACGGGACTTACCCATTTGCTATCTGAAATTGGATAGATAATTCCTGCGTCTAATAATTTCACGACCTCACCCTTTACTACTTCTTTCATGTTTGGGTTTAATCGGCGTTGAGGTTGGATAGAATTTTGTGAATTATCTTCCATTAGAATTTTGTGCATGCAGAAAGATGGACTTATGCCCTTAATATCAGAAATCTGCCAAGCAATTGCTTGGCGGTGTTTTTGTAAAACTTTTAGCAATTTGGCATTTTCAGATCCACTTAAATAGGCCGACACTATTACTGGTAACTTAGAGTCTTTTTCTAAAAATTCATATTTTAAATGCTTGGGTAGTTCTTTAAGTTCTAAAGTGGGAGGTTCTTCGTATGAAGATTTGAAAGACTTTTCTTTTTCAAAAGTAATTTCTTCAAAAATTTTTGATTTAATTTGAAAATTTGAGGGGGCGGGAGCAATGGCCATTTTCATTTCTTGTAATATTTCAGTGGAGGTGTTTGAAGATGAACAAAAAGAAGAAGAACCAGTTTCAGAAATACAAAAAGAAGGGTCTTCACTTAACACATCTAAGAAAAAACACGAATCGTCATTTTCTAGGGTATTTTTCATAGAGGGTGTTATGGAGAAGGTTACTTCATCATCTCCAACTCGGAGGAATAGCTTACCATTACTCACATCAATGATGGCACGGGAGGTGGCAAGGAAGGGGCGGCCAAGGATTAGGGGAACCTCGACATCCTCTTCAATGTCCAAAATGACAAAATCCACCGGGAAGATGAATTTGTCTACTTTTACGAGCACGTCCTCCACAATTCCCAGCGGATATTTTATCGTCCTATCTGCTAGTTGTATACTCATACGTGTGGGGCTAAGGGTGCCCACTCCTAACTTTTTAAACAAGGAGAATGGCATTAAGTTGATGCTTGCTCCTAAGTCGGCCAACGCGTTCTTTACAAATAGATCACCAAAGAGGCACGGGATAGAAAAACTACCTGGATCGTTAGCCTTTTTCGGTAATTTATTTGTTAGGACGGCGGAACACTTAGCATTTAAAGTTACGTGCGATAGATTTTAGCTTTTTCTTATTAGTTAGAAGATCCTTCAGGTACTTAGCGTACTTGGGCATTTGTGATATCGCTTCATGGAAGGGCAAATTGATGTGTATTTGCTTAAACATTTCCAGGAAGCGATGATATTGATCATCTAATTTTTCCTTGTTGAGTTGAGATGGATAAGGCGGGGCGGGGTTGTTTTTGAAAATATGAGGTGGAGTGATAAAATCTGTTTGAGTGAGTGGTGTTTTTAAAATAGGGGCGGATCTTGCCTCGGGCTCTTCGCTAACCGGACCGGATACTTGCTTTCCACTCCGAAGAGTTACAGCTTTCGCTTGCTCTTTCGGGTTGGGCTCGGTGTTAGCGGGAAGAGTCCCGGGCGGTCGCTCGGATATTATTTTGGCGAGCTGCCCGATTTGGTTTTCTAGATTTTTAACGGATCCGGCTAAGTTCCGGACGGTTGCTTCGTTCGTACTTATATATTTTGAAAACATCTCCTCCAAAGATGGAGGTTTTTGAAAGTTAACAAGGGGTGGAGGTGGTGTAAATTCATTTTGTAGAGGCGGGCGAGTTGTGTTTGCAGGATTACTCCAAGAAAAGTTCGGGTGATTACGCAGCGCAGGATTATAATTATTCGGTAACTGAAAACCAGGTGCATGAAAATTAGAAGCAGAATAATTATTATAAGCATTTCTATTGCCTACGAAATCAGCTTGTTCGGAGGTGGCTTTTGCGAATTCCCAAACCTGAGGTGCGGAAGGAGCATTCATTTCGGATATCTTTTTGCTAAGCATTTCCACTTGTAGTGCCAGCTGGGAGACGTTATCCACTTCGTACATACCTGCAGGTTTGTTTGGGCGGGATCTTGGCACATTCCACTGATAGGTGTTCATGGCCATATCCTCAAATAATTCAAGAGCGGCTTCCGGGGTTTTGTTATTTAAGGTGCCACCGGAAGCGGCGTCTATCATTTGCTTAGTATGTTGATTTAGCCCGTTATAAAATGTCTGCACTTGTAACCATACAGGCAGAGCGTGATGAGGGCAGCGTCTTAAGAATTCTTTATACCTTTCCCAGGTATCATAAAGCGTTTCAGAATCTATTTGGCAAAAAGAAGAAATATCATTTCTAAGCTTAGCAGTTTTCGCAGGTGGAAAATACTTAGTTAGAAATTTTTCAGTTAACTGGGCCCAAGTGGTGATAGAACCTCTAGGTAGAGTTGACAACCACTGCTTAGCCTTTGTTCTTAAAGAAAATGGGAAGAGTCTTAGCCTAATTGCATCATCTGTAACACCATTTATTTTGAAGGTGTCACAGATTTCAAGGAAGCTAGCAATATGTGCATTCGGATCTTCATCTTGTAATCCGTCGAACTGCACGTATTGCTGCACCATGTGAATTATGCTTGGCTTTAGTTCGAAATTATTATTATTTATGGCAGGGCGGACTATACTAGTTTCCGTCCCTTCCAGGTTAGGCCTTGCATAATGGGACATAGTCCATTCAGGGGCCGCAACCATGTTGGGGACTTCATTTTGGTTAGGTTCGCCCATATTGACAACCGACTCTGAATCCTCAGCCAGTTCTTGGAATGTAGGATCTTGAACTTGCGATTTTCTCCGAAGAGTACGCTCAAGTTCTTGGTCCAAGTCTACAAGTTCTGACGGATTCGCTCGGGTCATAAGCTAGAAAGAGAGAAGGGAAAATAAGATTGAGAAATTCGAAAAAGGTCTCTCTCTTTTTTTTTTAATTTTGTTTTTTTTTTTTTTCAAGAAAGAGGAGAAAAAAAAGGTGATAAAAGTAATAGATTCGTTCTTTCAAAATATCAACAAAATGCGAGTCCCCGGCAACGGCGCCAAAAACTTGTTGATTAAAATTCCGCTTGCACGAAATAAAATCCGAACTAACAATCCGAGAAGGCAAGTATACCTATCGAACTGTAGTATAGGAACGCAAGTGTCGTATTAAAATCCGAGAACCGTTGATTACTTATACTCAAACGAATTACTATTATTTTATCTTAATAATTTTTTTGGATGGTTTTGTCTGCTAGGTTAAAATAAAAGTTGGATATAAGTACGACTAAACGATGATTAAGAAATAGCACTCGATCTTGACTTACTTCGGCCTAAGTTGATCAAAATTCAAAAGCAAACTTAAAACTTAATAAAGTAAGGGCAGCTTGACCGTGGGGGTTCCTATAGTTTGAACATGCTTCTCTCGAAGATATGCCCAACTGAGTTTAGGAAAATCCGACCGAACTCTCGTCCCGTATTCGAATACCTAAAACTCGCTTTAAGTGGCGAACCCCGCTATTGGGTTTTACTCCAATCCAGGAGATTTACGTCATTCTCTCTCGAGAAATGTGTGTAACTCTCTTTACTCTTAAGGGCTCACTTCAGACTATCGGCCTCTCGGCTAGCCAAGAATGAAAGCAAAGGTGGGGATTATACATCGATAATATAGCTCCACTCAATTTTAATTAAGAGTAAATCTAAGGCCCAAACTTTAGAAAGTGAAAGAAGACTAAAGGATCATAACTTGATCAACTCATCCTCAGATCATCAAGATCGAGTACTATGAGGATTTAGTTACTCATGGTGGAGGGGTAGGAGAGAGAAATGATGAAGATTTTAAGAGAACAAAAGCATACCATTTTTATTAAATAAAAGTTCAACTGAGATTACAATTGCATAGAAAGGCTACTATAAAAGGAAATTACAAAGACATTACAACATTCATATGAAAAACTAGAAAAGGAAATGCATTGAAATAAGAGAGAGAGAGAGAGAAAGAGAATAAAATGACATGGAAAACACTGAAAATAGAGTAGTAGCACTAGTTCTCTCTCCCAAAAACTGAATGAGGAAAGCTTGGAGGTCATTTCAATTTATAGAATTTTTTCTGCCTCGGTCACGCCCTCAGTCACGCCCGTGACTAAGGGCGTGACATTGTTTAATCAATTCTGCGGCTTGGATCAGGTTCGGCGCACGATTCTGACGCGATTTGATGGGTCACGCCCTAGGTCACGCCCGTGACTGAGGGCGTGACCATTTCGGTGGTTAGCTCGGGTCATGGGCGCTGGCGGCGATCATGGGCGCTGGCGGCTGGCTGACGTGGCAGTCACGGGCGTGACTGGAAGCACGCCCGTGTAACAGTGGCGTGACCAATTCGGTGGTCAGCTGGTCGAATCTGAGTTGTTCACGGGCTGGTCACGGGCGTGGCTTGCGTGTCACGGGCGTGACTTGTGTGTCACGGGCGTGGCTTGCGTGTCACGGGCGTGACTTGTGTGTCACGGGCGTGGCTTGCGTGTCACGGGCGTGACTTGTGTGTCACGGGCGTGACTTGTGTGTCACGGCCGTGTACTTTGGGCGTGTCTGACCAGATCTTCTGAATTATGTTGGCAGCAGCTTAACTGGAAACAGCAACTTACACGCCCTAGGTCACGCCCGTGACTGAGGGCGTGACTTAGGAAATTTTGCATTTTTGACCTGAAAATTCAGAAAACTTAAGTTAGCACTAAAAATAGGAAAATGAACCAAAATTGCATTTAGGTAAGCAACAATAAGCAGAAAGTAAGAGTAAATATCCTAAAAATAACCTAATTAAACTAACTAGATTTAGCATTATCAGGTGTATGCAATTGGTGTATGAAAAGAAGAGGAGAGGGGGTCCTTTTATAGCCCAAGCGCTACCGCCGGCGCTAGCGCTACCGCCGGCGCTAGCCTGGATTAAGAAACAATTTGCGCGGCAGAATCTCCCATCCGCGGCAACCTATTGCTCCATGCCTCTTGTGCGCCAAGCTACCGCCAGCTCTAGTAGCTACCACCGGCGCTATCCCTGATTAAGAAACTTCTTGCGCGGCAGGATCTTCAATCCGCGGCAATGAGGCTTTCATTCCTTCTGTGTTCACCGATATCGTCGGCGTTATCCGCTACCGCCAGGCGTTAGCGCCTTCCATAACAGCTCCCGGAAACACGCTCATCATCGCTAGCGCCCGGCGCTAGTTGCTACCGCCGGCGCTAGTGAGCCTCTTCGAATTTTGGCCTCAATTTTGGGGGCAGTCATCATGTGTACTCCTTGAGTCATGTGGACCTAGTAAACTTGCACACTTGAACACACAAGATCAAATACACATAGGATTTATTATTCTCAAACCTAGGAGATGCGAAAGACCATGTTCCAACAAACTCCCCCTTTTGATAATAACAAATCCATTAATGATAAATCCAAGCATTAATAAATAAGCATGATGAGACTATACTTGTGTGTGTGTGAGAGTGATGAATTTAGGATGATTATTGATTTTAGCATTTAGAATTGCTCCCCCTATGTGAATGCTCCCTTAATATGTATGTTATCAACTGAATTTGTCATGTTGGGTTTATGATAGCGGGTTACATTTATCATTGTAGTTCTCCCCCTTTTGCATTTTATTATTGTTAGTTCTCCCCCTTTGTTATTAGCAAAAGTGGGTAGGGAAACAGAGCACTAAAAAATGTGTAAATAAAAGAGAAGGCATGATCGAGCTTCTTAAGTAAATGATAAGGAGTTTTAGACTTGTCTTTCATTGAAAATGATCAGAGTTATGACTTATTTTATCCCTTTTGTTTGTAGTTCTCCCCCTTTTATATATCAGAGTTTAAGCAAAAAATAATGAGTTTCCCTTTAAATAAGAGTTTTAAGCCAAAAAAAATCATGATTTCCAAGTAATCAATCTACCCAGACAATATGGTAACAACCTAGCCCCGTACTAAGTGACGGATGGGCATGAGGAGCTGCAAACATGTCGTAGGTTGGGGTGTTAATCCCATATGCAAACACTAGACAAAAACTTAACCTAGCACTCTTTCCCCCCAGTGCCTCGCAAGGCCCCACTGGAACCCTCCCCGGTTAAGGAGAAGACATGACTAGAGATAAGGTTATCTAATGTCTACAACCCTACGCCCCCGCTATGGTGAGAAATGAAGTCATGGATAACAATTATTGGAAACATTAAGCATTTAAATCTAATGGGAAATATCATAGCATATGGGTTTATATTTTTATTTGAATTTTTGAAATAAAACTCATATAGCTATATTGAAATTCATGAATGAATCAGAGTTTGAGTATTGCGGAAGATTTCGAAAAAGAAACATCATAATACTAAATAAGAGTTTAAGTTAAAACGAGATGTTTTATAAGAAATATTTCACTTGTTGGAGGAGTGTTTAGAATAGAAATAGATCAGAGTTATAGGCAAAAAAAAGTCAACCAATATAAAGTTTACCAAGCAAGTCTACCACTTGTTGCAAGAAAGGAATTTAAAGATTCAAGTGATGATGCACACAAGATGAAAGATTTTAAATAAGTATTAAAGTGCAAGGTAAAACAATTATATGGTTATGATGCGGAAGACATATAGAAGTACAAAAAACATCTTATGGTAATCAATGATGGTTCATAAAAGAAGATATTTTTGTAAATCATTTTGCATTTAAAATTTTTGTTTTGACAATACAGTAACCAAGCATGAAATAATCTTATCAAAAAGAGATTACTATAATGTTACTTTAATTCACAATTTCAAAACATACTAAACATTGTAGAAAGCATGCTTGGTTATCTAGTGCATTTCATAAATAAAGAGTAGTATAGAATTAGCATTAGGATCCAATACTCATGAGAAGAAGTGTTATGGAAGATAATGATGTGCATAAAAGTGTATTTTGAATAGAGTAAACAAATGTTTTAATCAAAAATACAAGTAATATGTAAAGTAAAGAGCACAATAAAACACAAATAATTTTACTTCCACTCACTTCAATGCACAAAAAAATGTACAACTACTAAGGTGCTTTGCACACACAATGCTTATCAAGACTTATCAGGGTACAAAGTAGTGCTTGGGGGATCACATATTTTATTTTGAATTTTGAGACTTGTGATCCGGTGTACTTTAAGAATAAGTGGTTTTTATTTTGAAAGAAAGTTATGGTTTGCACAAGATACTTTATTATTCTTTCCAAGGTGCTCAACCTCACAACGCTTATTAAGACTTATCAGGAGGTTCAAGTAGTGCTTGGTGGAGTTAACTTTGTCACTTTATTTTATGATTTTGTTTTGTACAAAGTTCTCCGAATACACTTGTTTTGCAAACCAATATAATTTATGAAAAAGATAACCACATTTCTTAACTTTTAAAAGTGCAAATAAAGGTTTTGTAGGTAAGATACTTGTGCAATTTTAATTCATTGTACTATTACAAAACATACACAACCATTCTTATATTAAACACATAAGTAGACAATGCCAAAATAAGTGAGTGAATTGCGATCATTATCAAACATAAAACATTACTCATACTTAGAGGCATGCTACACATAGTTCTACACAACTTTTTCAATATAAATTATGCACATATTAATAGATGTATCAAAGCATGATGAAGGCAATGTTCAAAGTAGTTTGAAAAGATAAATTGCAACATTATAGAAGTTCTAAATAATAGATTAAATCATGCTTGATTTTCAATGAAGTCCATACAATATTTTTTGATATTTTTTAGGAATAATTTTTATTTAAAACTTGAACTCATAAAAATTGATCTTGGACTTCCCGAGGACTACCTTGTGAAAGGTTCGCCCAAGACTAGGTGAAATGATGGGATGATAGCCCAAATCACCCTTTCGCAAGATACAAGTAAAAAGTTAAGTTCAAAAACTAACAATTTTTGATAATTTTTTTGTTTTATATTTTTGTATTTGATTTTTGCTTTAAGAAATAGAATTTAAACAAATGACAAACCACAAAGGCAAAATATATAATATTTTTGTAATTTGGCTTTTGTAATTTTGTATTTGATTTTTCAAAAAATAAAGAAAAACAGAAGTGCAAAAACTAAATAGAAAATATAGATTTATATATTTTTATGGATTTTTCGAATTTTAAAAAATACAGAAAATCGAACATGGACGCTAGCGCCTGCGGTAGCGCTAGCGCGGGAGACAGTAAGTGAATTTTGAGGATATTGGAAATTTTGATTCTTGATCTTGATTAGGTGTCCCATTAGGAGTTTCTTGCTGAAATTGCAGAATTTAAGGAGATGTTTTTGATGGTTAAACACCAAAAAAAATGCATTTTTGAATTTGTGTTAATTTGAAAGATCTAGGACACCTAATCATCGCAGGAGACATATTTTCTTATATCTTTATTATGATTTTTCAAAGGCTTGTGTTTACCAAAATAATGTAATAGATAGAGAATGTAGCCACAAGACATCATGTTTGAATTCACCAAATAAGCATGATTTTTTAATTATGAACTAATGTATATGCGAAGAATAAACTAGGTATGCCCTAGATACCAATATCCAGACAATATGTCTTGACAAAAACTTATAAAACCTATCATAGACACAAATGTTCTTTAGGTACCAATGTTAGTATGATAAGTTTGAGATTAATGTAATGCCAAAGTTTGATAGTGTTTCAATTTATAAACCTAAAATGGAGTGACAATTCTATTTGGTTTGATATCAAAATGATTCATAGGTCTAAACTAGAAATAAATCACAATACACACATAATACACCATAACACCAACCATGGTAAACAATTATAATGTCAATTGTTATCATATAATTTGTGATAGTTGTTTATAGATGATTCTTGATATGGATTATGATTTTAGAGATGTTTAGCAAAAGATATCACTAGATCATGGTGGTGTTTGTGAATTCAATATTCATTATGAAGATAACTTCTTTCAACACATTTTTGTGATTTTCCTTTAATTAAGAATTTTGAATATATATATGTGATTTTTTGATAGGTGAACAATAGTGATGGTTTAGATCATGTTTGACATCAAGGAGAGAACACAATATAATTTTTTTTTTGTGAACAATGACTCCCATATTGAAAGTTGAGCTTTTATTTAAATCTTGAATTTTCTTTTAGATCAAGTTATTTCACTAAACCACTTGTTGGTGAAGGCTAAGAATCTTAATAGCCTAATAACCGGATTTAATTTGAAATATCTTATAGCAAATTTAGAGTTTGATTCATATGGATAATATAAGATATTTAGAAAAGATAGGTCATCAAAATAAAAATATGATTTTGAATTTTGATCAAAAATGATTTATAAACTCATTAAGCTTTATTTCCAATACTATATAAGATGACCATGGCATGATAGTTTAAAAGGAACACTAAAAGAAAAAGATAGAAAAGACATTAAAGCACATCATGAAGTAGAAATTTGTGTATTTCATTTTAATTGATTTCTACTTCATGCAAATGATGGGATACTAATGAATAAGAGATTTAGGTATCCAAAGAGGACCGGGAGTGACGGTTCCTTTGGGTACCCAGCTTTTGGGGAGATGTGATTGAATGGGCCCTTTTGATTTGAGTTTGTGTTTCATCTTTAACTTTTGGCCGCCATTCAAACATTGGTTTAATACTATTCTTATTTATCAAATTTCCATGACGATTTTGCAAAACATTCTTTATAGGAAATTTGTTTATCTTTAAATTTATGTTGGGAGAGTGGTTATTTTGTAAATGATAATGATTTGGAATTTTATTTTCAAGTATTTGATATTCTTTATTTCCTTTGTTGGATTTATCAACATTTTGAGAAATTATATTCAACTTGCTTTTAGATATACCTTGAGATTGTGAATGAATGTTTTGAGCGTTTTTCTTAATGATTTCCTTAAGTAAGTTGATTTTTGATTTTAATTCATCATTCTTGATTTTTAAATTATGTCTAGCTTTATTATAATTTATTGTGCTATTTTTGAGAGTGGTAACAATTTAGTCAATATGTTTTTCATATTTATCCCTATACTCATCAAATGTTTCATCCATCTCTTTTATTTCAATTTCATAGTCCTTACACTTAGCACAATTAATTTTTAATGATGAATTTTCTAACCATAATTTTTCATTTTGTTCTCTTATAAAAATAATTTCTTTTTCAAGTTCCTTAAATTTTTCTCTAATATCATTACAATCAAGACAAGGTTTTGTATTTTCAATTGAAGTGACATGAGTAAAGCTAGATAAATCAGATTTTGATATTACTTTAACTTTTGCTTTCAAATTTTTATTTTCTAAGCGCAATAGTTTATTAGCATTCTTTAATTTCTCAATTTTGCGCCTAGTATTTTGTAACAATTGTAATGAAGAGATAGAAGTACAAAAGATAGAATTTGATTTCCTTACATTGCTTTTGGATGAGGGAGGATTTGAACATATTGTTCCTTTGTCTTCTTCTTGGCATTCCTCTTCCAAAAGTAAGATTTCTTCTTCTTTTTCTCTTGGTGTATTGTTCTCCTTTTCTATTTCAATATTCTCCATGGCTTCGCTCCGAGAGAGATCTTCTTGAATGATAATGGATGCTTGTACGTTCTTTTCCTCCTGTGTTTGTTCCATACCTGCGAGAGGAAGATCATCCATTTCTTCAAGAAAGAGCCATATTTTGTATGCACTAGAAAAGCAATATATGAATTTGAAAATTTCATTAGATAGTGCACAAAATAAATAGTGTTTGGCTTTGGCATTTAGCTAACGTTCTTTTTTATTCGATTCATCCGCTCGTCTTATAATTGCTAAGTTCCATACTTCGATGTCTAAAGTTTTAATAAATTTTTCAATTAAGATTTTCCATCCTTTATAATTTGTCCCTTCAAATAAAGGTGGTTCAAGTGATTTTTCCTCTTCACAAAAATCTCCCCCACTAGTAGAAGCGAGATCATGAGACGCCATTATTCCCGGTTGTTAAGCCGATTGGAATAAAACCCCTCTGATACCACTTGTTGGATCGGTCGGCGCCCTTAGAGGGGGGGTGAATAAGGGTTTTCAAAAACTTTATATTTTATTTAGAAAACTTTGGAATATTGCAATATTGAAACAAGAAGACAAGTAAAACAAAAAGAGAGAGAAGCTTTATTGATATTAAATTAGTTTTACAAAACTTGATCTCAATGTCGCTAGAGATCGGAGGCGAATAATTGATGTGATGATTCGGCAAGTGCACCGGTCGCGCAAGTAATAATAATGGGGAAAATCCCCGAGTGTCGGTCTCTTGAGGAACACAGTAAGGTGGAGTTAGGTTTCGAGGAAGGACTTGAGATTGAAGTCCTAAAATCGGATGGAATGCGGGGGA
The DNA here is from genome assembly GCA_033032865.1 of Dactylorhiza incarnata. Taxonomy (NCBI): domain Eukaryota; kingdom Viridiplantae; phylum Streptophyta; class Magnoliopsida; order Asparagales; family Orchidaceae; genus Dactylorhiza; species Dactylorhiza incarnata. Next base: position 3,335,000 of record JAWHQI010000298.1, read on the forward strand.
GTTGGGTTGGCTTTTGGAAAATAAAATAAAAGCTATCAACTACTCCTATGCAATGCCGCTATGCAATGCTTTGCTTGGCGGGATGGAGACTAGGCAGGCCTTGAGCGCGCTGCGTCGCAAGGGCGGATGGACGAGTAGGCAAACGGATCGAACTATGCAGGCCTTGAGCGCGCTGCTTCGTTAGGCGGAATGGAATACGGGCCGCGATGCCACGCTTCGGTAGGCGGATGGACGAGTAGGCAAGCGGAATGAGGGTCGCAAGCACCTCTTCGACAAGCACGCCACTAGCAATTGCTAGTGCGGCACCGGACAACCAACAATCCACACCACAAGGCACACCTCAAAATAATAAGCAAGAATACTCAAATCACATAGACATAATCAAGTATAAATGCTAATAATCAAGCACGCTTCATCATAATGTTAGATCTAACTATATAGACATCAATAAGAGAAGAATAGAGCAAGAAATGGACCGAATCCGAAGGCTCGTTGTAGATTCACGGTTGGAATCGCCGGGTTGTCAATCCGCGTCCAAGCTCGGTCCGCAACTACGTCCGGGGTAGAGAGAGCTGTCACGACTCTCCAATGGACCCGTCTTCTTCGTGTCACGATCCGGTAGAGGTTGCAAACTTCCTCTTGCTTGATGGTAATGGCGGCTAGGTCTTCCTTTGGAGCTCTTGGATGAAGGAGGAGGCCGAGAGGAAACTCCGGCTCAAGATTGGCGTGAAGAGCAAGCCCGGAGCATCCCCCGATGGTGGGCGGCGATGGAGGGACGAAATCGGGCGGAACGGAGCAGGAAACGGCGGAAGAAATTGGGATCCCCGACCTAAATCGCGAGAAGGGAATTTATAGGCGCTGGAATTAAACAGTGCGCACGGTCAGTGGCGCACGACCAGTGGTCGTGCGCACTAGAATCCTGTGATCGTGCGCTCTGCCTGGACGGAGCCTGCAAAGACAGAAATTATAAAATAACATGTTCGCACGACCAGTGGCGCACGACCGGTGGTCGTGCGCACTGGAGTTGATGGTCGTGCGCACTACAGCAAACAGAACTCAGAAATTTAATGGCAAATGCGCACGAGCAGTGGCGCACGACCGGTGGTCGTGCGCGCTGGCATTGATGGTCGTGCGCACTGCACCAAACAGAACTCATAAAAAAGGGTCAAGTGCACACGATCAGTGGCGCACGACCAGTGGTCGTGCGCAATAGAACCGGTGATCGTGCGCAGTGTTCCTGTGCAGAATTGCACCGGAAACACTTGCACGACTCCTATTCCAGCACAACCACAAATCTAGCCACTGAAAGTGGCACTTGACAGCACATGAATACTACTAATGACAATAAGCACGAAAATCACACCAAAGTGGGCCTAGATGTGCACCTAGCATGGATTGATCAATATGAACTATAACAGGGCTAAAGTGTGGTGAAATGACTAGAAAAACGGCCCAGATGAGTCCATAAAAGTGTATATTATCAGGACTCATCACACCCCCAGACTTAACTGTTTGCGCGTCCCGAGCAAACAAATTCTAAGCGAACGGGGAAAGAAAAGTAGATGGCTTAAAACTACAATATAGAGTACCATGCGAAGTCGCATGCTCACGTGCATAAGAAGAATAGTAGAGAAGATTTCTGATTATAAAAACAGTCTATATATTTCTAAAAGAGTAAAAGCATATTACAACTACTCAAAATGGTGAACATCGGTGGATCATTCGGTCATGCATACGGAGAAAGTAAACTAAGCGCTGAGACGAGCATTGCTCAAGATCGGGGTGCGGGAAAAACTCCACTGAAATCCATCAGTGTCGGTGACCATAAGCTTGCCCGGTCACATTCTCTCCACGACACTGGTTTGACTCAAATGCGTGAATCAATAGGACTTTAGGTTTTAAATGGGGCTTGGGTTTAGGTGAGGTATAAAATGATAAAGACGATGGTTCAAATACTAAACCCAAATGAGCAAATGCATAACATTATCCAAGTGGCCACAAAACACGCGGATGCACCACACCCCCAGACTTAGACTTAGACGCATGGGTGTGTGCACCGCCTACTCCCAAACATAAATCTATACAAAAAGATTTTCAATTAAACACTCCTTCTCTTTCCTTTCTTTTTAACTTCTTTTCTTTCTCATTTTTTTTCTTTTCTTATCATTTTCAGCAAATAAACAAAAGGACACATCCACATCTTCACAAACATATTACCACATCAACAACCCAACTCATGAAAATAATAAACAGCTAAAGCTCAAATTTTTGGGTGTGCGACTAGGATTGGCTTTTGGGCTTTGGTGAAATAAAAGTGGGGCTGAATCAAAGAACGGGTAGGCACAACTGGGCTAGCGAGGATATAGCGGTAGGGATAGGCACAAAGGCTCAATCGGGCCAAAATGATGGCCTATATCACATTCACACAATTGACTAACCGTATACCCATGCTTCAAGAATCGCTTGGGGCAAGTTCTAGCCACCGAGAAAGATTCTCCTTTCTCCCGACTCAAGCAATACGAGTCTAGCAATCGCTTACACACATCCCTACGCTACCGTTTGATTCACACCGGATTCACCATTTGAGTAGAGTAAACAACATTTACACTAATAGAGAAAAATATAAAACCATAGTATAAAAAGAAATTTAATCTACACGAATTTCTATACAACCGAGCACTCGACTAGGAGCACTACTAGAGTCAACATTTTACTCTGCTACATAGTCCTAAGCCATCACCTAGACTTTCCCAAATAAGCAGAAGAATTAAATTCACTACAGAGCTTGCATACAGATGAGTACGCGCTCAAGTGGGTGCTGTGGTGTGCAATGAAAATGAACAAAACATTTTAAATGAAATCTTCTAGTATGCAGTGCAATAGTGCACGTGAGCGGGTAAACAAAACTACTCTCCCCCAGACTTAAACTAAACAATCCGCATAATATATGACATGACAAATCAGAAAAGGCTAGGGGAAGAGAGTACCCAATGCTCAGCAAGTGAGCATACCAGAAGATTGGCGTTTAAGCTCAAATGAGCTGCAGCATCCGCCATCCAGAAGAAGTACCTGCAGGGGTCAGCTCCGCAAAACAAAAGACACAGAAAAAGATAAACTACAATACTACAGCTAACTAAACAGGATCGAATAAAATAAAATGCATGAAAAGTAAGATAACTACTGGGGTTATTGTCATCCCAGCACGACTTATTCCGATTTTGTACAGTTCTAGCTTATAGGCCTATGAAAAGAAAAGTGCACAGGTAACTGTTCTAATATGCGTATCGGTAGCAGGTACCGATACGGAGACAGAGCAGTCACCCCTCTACCTAAATATAGATACCTGCTCCTCACAGGTAGAGGGTAGAGAATGTAAGAAAAGGAGGAGGCCTGGTCCTCACTCATCTCACAAAACACATCCTTGCCTAGCAAGGTATCGTCAACAGGGAGGCAGCAGGAGGAAGAGGCAATGAGTGGAGCTTCCTCTATGGAGGAGGGGTCAACCTCCTCACATGTGAGGATACACTCATCATTGACTTGAGCATCATGCTCCAATTCCTCCTGATGTACCGGTGAAGACTCAACCTGCACAGGCTCAGATGAAGAAGGGGGGTCAGGAAATAAAAGAGAAGAATGACATAAATAATCAAAAATCGGGGGAGTAGTCCCGGTCTCACTCCCAGCAAGATCCAAGGGTAGATCACTATCATCATCGTAAATATCATAGCAAGGGGGACTTGAGAACTCAGGAGCCTCAGTGGTGATTTGGACCTCCTCGTCCCATGAAGAAGTGCAAACCTCCTCATCAGAGAGAGTATCCTCCTCATCCCACCGAGGTGCATCATCGTGTTCAAAGTATTCATTCTCCCCCTCAGGGAAAATGACATCCTCATCCCACTTTGGAGCACCCTCCGAGTCAGAAGCATCACCCAGCTCCTTTACTTTGATAGGATCATAAAAAATGTGTGTAGAAAAATCATGCAAAGAAACTGGAGGAACACAAAGATTTGGTTCCTCCGCAAAAAGATCTGCTAAAGCCTCCCCGATGGAAAGAATACTTTCCTCATCATACTCAGGTGCATCTAGGAGCTCCCATTCCTCTCCTTGTTGGCTAACAGATGAGTGATCATCATCACTGGGAGTGAAGCCATAAACAGGGAGTGAGGAGTCCGTGCACGAGACAAGCTCAGGGGTAGAGGGCACAATTGCCTCCATGGGTAAAGAATGAGCGATAGGGACAATGTTGTCTTGAGTGGAGGAGCGGCGGTCAGGATTGAAAAGACGCGGACAGTCCTTCAATTCATGACCCTCTCCTCGACACAACAAGCAAACAATGTTCCTACACTGCCTAGCATTTAACTCATTTAATTGGTCCAAATAATAAACCATCTTGTCATTAAAGCTAGGTGAAATATCCCATGACGACATTATCAATAAAAGAGCAGATACAATGAAACTGAAATTCTTTGCAAGGGAATCTACACAACTAAAAAAAAAACTCCTTGAATAAAACTTGCCTAAAACTCCAAAATAGGGGGGAAAGAAATAAAAAACAAACAACAGAAGATTAAAAGGCAAACAAAAATAATAATGCGGCTATTCACAAAGAAAAAACCTCTATCTCTTGTCTCCCTCTCAAGAAAACTCACACGACTGTGTTCCCCGGCAACGGCGCCAAAAACTTGATGCGATGATTCGGCAAGTGCACCGGTCGCGCAAGTAATAATAATGGGGAAAATCCCCGAGTGTCGGTCTCTTGAGGAACACAGTAAGGTGGACTTAGGTTTCGAGGAAGGACTTGAGATTGAAGTCCTAAAATCGGATGGAATGCGGGGGAGTTGGGTTGGCTTTTGGAAAATAAAATAAAAGCTATCAACTACTCCTATGCAATGCCGCTATGCAATGCTTCGCTTGGCGGGATGGAGACTAGGCAGGCCTTGAGCGCGCTGCGTCGCAAGGGCGGATGGACGAGTAGGCAAACGGATCGAACTATGCAGGCCTTGAGCGCGCTGCTTCGTTAGGCGGAATGGAATACGGGCCGCGATGCCACGCTTCGGTAGGCGGATGGACGAGTAGGCAAGCGGAATGAGGGTCGCAAGCTACTCTTCGACAAGCACGCCACTAGCAATTGCTAGTGCGGCACCGGACAACCAACAATCCACACCACAAGGCACACCTCAAAATAATAAGCAAGAATACTCAAATCACATAGACATAATTAAGTATAAATGCTAATAATCAAGCACGCTTCATCATAATGTTAGATCTAACTACATAGACATCAATAAGAGAAGAATAGAGCAAGAAATTGACCGAATCCGAAGGCTCGTTGTAGATTCACGGTTGGAATCGCCGGGTTGTCAATCCGCGTCCAAGCTCGGTCCGCAACTACGTCCGGGGTAGAGAGAGCTGTCACGACTCTCCAATGGACCCGTCTTCTTCGTGTCACGATCTGGTAGAGGTTGCAAACTTCCTCTTGCTTGATGGTAATGGCGGCTAGGTCTTCCTTTGGAGCTCTTGGATGAAGGAGGAGGCCGAGAGGAAACTCCGGCTCAAGATTGGCGTGAAGAGCAAGCCCGGAGCATCCCCCGATGGTGGGCGGCGATGGATGCGCGAAATCGGGCGGAACGGAGCAGGAAACGGCGGAAGAAATCGGGATCCCCGACCTAAATCGCGAGCAGGGAATTTATAGGCGCTGGAATTAAACAGTGCGCACGGTCAGTGGCGCACGACCAGTGGTCGTGCGCACTAGAATCCTGTGATCGTGCGCTCTGCCTGGACGGAGCCTGCAAAGACAGAAATTATAAAATAACATGTTCGCACGACCAGTGGCGCACGACCGGTGGTCGTGCGCACTGGAGTTGATGGTCGTGCGCACTACAGCAAACAGAACTCAGAAATTTAATGGCAAATGCGCACGAGCAGTGGCGCACGACCGGTGGTCGTGCGCGCTGGCATTGATGGTCGTGCGCACTGCACCAAACAGAACTCATAAAAAAAAGGGTCAAGTGCACACGATCAGTGGCGCACGACCAGTCGTCGTGCGCAATAGAACCAGTGATCGTGCGCAGTGTTCCTGTGCAGAATTGCACCAGAAACACCTGCACGACTCCTATTCCAGCACAACCACAAATCTAGCCACTGAAAGTGGCACTTGACAGCACATGAATACTACTAATGACAATAAGCACGAAAATCACACCAAAGTGGGCCTAGATGTGCACCTAGCATGGATTGATCAATATGAACTATAACAGGGCTAAAGTGCGGTGAAATGACTAGAAAAACGGCCCAGATGAGTCCATAAAAGTGTATATTATCAGGACTCATCAATAATAAAAGCTCTTTTCGTTTTCTATCCCGACTCGCTTCCCCACGAACCGGTGGCCCTAGCCTCCTCGTTCCCGGATTCGGCCTCAAGCCGCTCTAGCCAATCCTTCCCCAGATGTGGCCTCGAGCACCCCCTAGACCTAACCTAGATCTAGTCGCCAACATGAGGCGATTTTCAGCCCTAAGTCCTACCCCAGACCTAGTCGCCAACACGAGGCGATTTCACTACCGTTTACAAAGAAAGATAAATAAAATAATAAAAACTTCCCTTAAGATGAACTTCTGAATCTGGAGGCGAAGATCCGCTGTAGAATCAGCGTTTGTCGAAGCGGACTTTGTTTGGCTTCGGAGTGATGGAATCCTCCTTCAGAAGTTGGCAGAGCTTCGCCAGGACCTCAAATTTTGGCCAAGATAGACCTCTGGAATTCTAGTACTCTCTCTCTGAGGTGTATGCAATTGGTGTACGAAAACAAGAGGAGAGGGGGTCCTTTTATAGCCCAAGCGCTACCGCCGGCGCTAGCGCTACCGCCGGCGCTAGCGCTACCCGCCGGCGCTAGCCCGGATTAAGAAACAATTTGCGCGGCATAATCTCCCATCCGCGGCAACCTATTGCTCCATGCCTCTTGTGCGCCAAGCTACCGCCAGCGCTAGTAGCTACCGCCGGTGCTATCCCTTATTAAGAAACTTCTTGCGCGGCAGGATTTTCAATCCGCGGCAATGAGGCTTTCATTCCTTCTGTGTTCACCGCTACCGCCGGCGTTACCCGCTACCGCCAGGCGTTAGCGCCTTCCATAACATCTCCCGGAAATGCGCTCATCATCGCTAGCGCCCGACGCTAGTTGCTACCGTCGGCGCTAGTGAGCCTCATCGAATTTTGGCCTCAATTTTGGGGGCAGTCATCATGTGTACTCCTTGAGTCATGTGGACCTAGTAAACCTGCACACTTGAAAACACAAGATCAAATACACATAGGATTTGTTATTCTCAAACCTAGGAGATGCGGAAGACCATGTTCCAACACATTAGTGTGTTTATTGATGAGAAAAGGCTGGTTTTAACGGGTCTTCCTATGGAGGCCGGGCAGAGCATTCCCGACCACCTGGAGAGGGGTCAGAGAGAAAGTTGGTTTTCACTTTAAAGCGTGGTGGAACGTGTAACACCCCAGTTTTCACACAACTTTGAAGGCAGATGTAATGAATCGGCACCATTGTCCGATGCGTACAAAGGCTACATCCCGGTCAAACCCCAACACTTCCCTGGCCCTATTTTTCAGGCACAATAGGTTGTTGAATGAGTGCCTTATCAAGGGCGCCCGGGATAGAGGCCCAGGGACAACAACCTACTATGCCTGAAAAACATCGCCAAGGAAGTTTTGGGGTTTGACCAGGTTGTAGCCCTTGTACAAATCGGACAATGGGGCCGAGTCTTTACAAAAAAGTTGACTTGTTCGTAACGACTCGACCCATTGTCTGAGCCGTACAAGGGCTGTAGCCCGGTCAAACCCCAACCCTTCCCTGGCCCTGTTTTTCAGGCACATTAGGTTGTTGGCCCCGGGCCTCGATCCGGGGCACCCATGACAAGGCACTCATTCAACAACCCTCATTACCAACTGAGCTGGCTCAGTTGGTGATGAGGGATGTTGAATGAGTTCCTTATCAAGGGCGTCCGGGATTGAGGCTCGGGGCCAACAACCTACTGTGCCTAAAAACAGGGCCAAGGAAGGGTTGGGGTTTGACCGGGCTACATCCCTTGTACGCCTCGGACAATGGGGATGAGTCATTACAAAAAAGTCAGCTCATTTGGTGATGAGGGTTGTTGAATGAGTGCCTTGTTAAGGGCGCCCGGGATCGAGGCTCGGGGCCAACAACCTACTATGCCTGAAAAACAGGGCTAGGGAAGGGTTAGGGTTTGACCCAGCTGCAGCCCTTGTATGGCTCAGACAATGGGGCTGAGTTGTTACAGCAGAAGTTTGGTACTAGATGTAACGGTAGTTGTACCATCGAGATAATATCGATGAGAGAACGATATCGATGGGACGCTTCCTCTTAATTTATGTTATACTATGGTGTAGTTCTTCTCTGTTTATCATCTTTTAATGTATAACTAGTGTGTTCAATATGGCATGGGGTCCTGACCGGACCTATTATTATATTGTTTGTACTAACAGTGTGTTATTAAATGGGAACCTCCTCCACGTCTCCTGAGTCGGTCATCTATGCGGGAGGTGGAGGTACTAGCGACTTGGGAGGGGAGGCTCCACTCCCTGATTCTTATGTGCAGGAGATTCTCGAGGATCCCGATGTCGTGCCATCTTCTAAAGACATGCATATATTAACCTTCATAGCTGCCAAGGGAAAGAATCATGCATCTGCTTCTTTGACAGCTACAACATCCAAGGTAAAAATATGTTTTTAATTATGTCTTGATTGCATTGTTTTCTTGAGATTCTTGTTATGTGCTAGTCTCTATTCAGATTGGGGAGTTGTGCAACATTGATCTCACATGAAATAATCCTTATGTGGCCTTGAAGGATGAGTTTTGGGGCCTATAGAAGAAAATCAGCAGCATAGAGGACTCCTTATAATCGGCTAGGAGGAAGAGTAGGAGGGAGAGGGCGGTTTCGCGCTTGAAGCGTTTAGAGTCTGAGCTTGCTTATGCCAAGGCCGAGATTGAGAAACTGTGGGGGAGGTCAAGGCGATTGTTGCGACTAAAGAAGAGACCCTCGGCCTGCTCTGGGTTGCCTAAGCGGATATGACCCATCAAGAGGAGGAGATGTCATTCTTGAGGGATGAGGTGGTCGAGCTTATATCTGTAGAGCCAAATATTGTCGGGGTCAAAGTGGATGCAGTTATAGAGTACAAGGAGTCACTTGCCTTCATGGAGGAGTGTTCTCAGATCTTGGAGGAGGCTCCAGCACAGATCATGACTATCGAGTTGGACCAACTCCTGGAGGAGGAGTGAGAGATCATGTTCCATATAGGCTTCAACAAGGGCCTTCGCTTAGCATGGAGGAGGCCAGAATGCAATGTTGCGGCCCTCGGTGTTAACGATGCTTCAGAGGATGACCACTCTTATGTTGATATTAAGGGGTGACATTGGTAGTTAATCGACCTTGTGTTGCTTTTAATGTTATGTATGGCTTCTTATTAGTTGCTTTGTCTGTCATAGTAGGTGTAGTGTAGCATCGCGGTAAGCTGAGATTTGCTTTTATATATTACATTGATTGTTTTGCCTCTGAGTTATGGATCCGATCCTTTATGCCCACCTCTTATGTTATAGTCATTTTTGATGCATTATGAAGCCCCCATCTACCTGTAAGGGCGTCAGTATGATGGGAGCTTATTGCTTGGCATTGATATCGGTGTTCATTGTCCATCTATCGTAGATCATGTGCTGATCTCTCCGTGTAAGCACCAGGGGTCGTCGTTTAGGCTCTGAGCTCACTGCTTGACATTAGCACTGGTGGTTGTCGCTTGGGATGTGAGCTCGGTGATTAGTGTAAGAACCAAAGGTCATCGCTCAGGTTATGATCTCATTGCTCGGCGTTAGCACCAGAGGTCAGCGATAGGTTTGTGAGCTCGTTGCTTGGTGTAAGCAAAGGAGGTCATCTCTCGAATTGTGAGCTTGCTTGTCAACATAAGCACCGAAGATCATTACTCATGTGGTGAGCTCATTTCCCAGCATTAACACTAGAGGTCGACACTTAATTTGTGAGCTCTCTTCTCGGCGTAAGCACCAGAAGTCGCCACTCAGGCTATGAGCACACTACTCGTTGTAGTGGGGCTTGCCTGGTTCTTAGTAGAGGTCGGCGCTTAGGTTATGGGCTCGATACTCAGTATTGGCATCGGAGGTCGTCGCCCAAATTATGATCTTTCTACTCAGTGTAGGGGCACCAGAGGTCGGCACTTGGTTTGTGAGCTCGTTGCTCGGCGTGTATGGGTTTTCCCCTTTCTTACCGGAGGTTGGCACTCAAGTTTTGAGCTCGCTACTCGGGGTTGGCACCAGAGTTCGTCGGCCAAATTGTGAGCTCACTACTCATTGCGGGGTGTATCAAAGGTTGGCTCTCAGCGAGGAAACTTAAATCCCGCTCGATCGTAGAGGGGAAGGCCATCTAGGACCGTAACAACGTGGGCTCATTACTCGGTGTTAGCACCAGAGGTTAAGCCTTTACCCTTCAAAGATTGTTTGACGGGAATCTCAGTTCCCGTCGGATCACAGAGGGGGCAGGCCCTCTACGACCATTGGGCATGGGCTCGCTACTTAGCATAAGCACTAGAGGCACACCCAAATTATGAGCTCACTGCTCGACATTGGCACCATAGGTCGTGGGCTTACCCATTAGAGAAAATAGTTATAAAATAGTTATAGAATCTCAGTTCCCATTTTTCGAAGACTTGCATTAAAAATAAAGTTATCAAATAGTTATATATAGTATTATTGCAGATATGTGCGCAATTTAAGACTTATGGTTTATTGTCAAAGCAAAGAAAGCAAAGGGAAAAGAGGAATCATTGATAGATGATACGTAGGCTCTGCATGCTCTTATACGAGAGAGAATCTATTCCCCCGATTCCCTTTGCTTGCTTGTGTTCAGCTTTTACAAGACCACCCATTCCCCCGGGCGTGAGGAACATCATTGATAGGTGTGGTACAGAGGGATTAGCCTCGAACATGGTCTAGAGGGGGAGGCCAAAGGTGGCATTATACGTGGAATCAGATTCCATGACTACAAAATGTTCATCGTGCATTGCTTGTTTCGAAAACTCGCACAGAGTAACTGGGAGAGTGACCATCCCTTGTGCCGGGACAGGGATGTTAGCAAAGTCATACACTGGCCACGCCACAGGACTGAGGTGCTCATTTACGATCTTCTTGCCAAGAAGGGTGGACATAAACAGAACATCCACTGAGCTCCCATTGTCTATTAGAATTTTCATGATGTTAAAGAAGGGACTACTAATCCATACACTGATGACGAGGGGGTCTTTGTGAGGTGGGCGCAATACCTCTAATTCCTTATCTATGAAACTAATGGTAACGCCCTGTCGCGCCTTATGATATTTAGGGCCCTTCTCAAGCTGGGCAATAGAGTAAACTCGAGCAGATAGGTAGGGAACCCAACTATAGTATCCACCACCCCAATAATTTGTCTATCCCCCTGCGGTCCCTAGCTATTGAGAGTTTGATCTCTTGCAGGATCGGAAGGCGCTGACTGGTTCGGGACTTGCATCTGTAAGAACCTTCCAAAGAGCCATTGTCGGAGAAGGCTCTCAATCTCCTCCTTCAACTGGGTATAGAATTCAGTATTATGTCCATACCCTATATGGTGTGAGAAGCTTGGGCATGTGGAGCACATTGTTATCATGGATGAAAAGGAGTATGTTTATTTGGGTGGTATTCAGGGGAGTGTTGTTCTAATGTTGGCTAGGTCCTTGATCTCGGCAAGGGTTCTGATGACGCTCGTCATTCCTCCTGGGAATCGGTGGTGGCTCCTACCTCCTCTTTTCTCTTCGAACTTCCTTCAAACTACTAGAGGTGCGCTTTAATCACCCCATCAAACACGATCTTGGCCTTGAGTAGTGAATGACGTCGTAGTTGATTGGCACTGATTGTCTCATCAGCGCTGAGTAATAACAACTATGATGGAGTTCCCCCGAAGTAAATATAGTGCAAAAGCTCAGGGTTGACCCCCAGGAATTTGGCGTGCCTCTATAGTGAAGCAGCAGAAGAACTCCTTAAGCATCTACCCCTCGTTCTTTTGGATCCTTGAAAGGTGAGAGGCGACATGAACGATCCCATGGTTAGCGATAAACTGATAGGTCAACAGTTGAGTTAGCTCTTCGAAGTTCTTGATTTCCCCTCCCATAGGGAATGAAACCAGGCGTGAGCCTAGACATTCAGGTTCGCCGAAAACTCTCGGCATAGAAGTTGATCAGGAGCATTGTAGATCTGCATGATTATCGCGATTTGATTGACAAGCTCCAGAGGATCGTTCGTCCCATCGAAAGTCTCAATGTTGGGCAACTAGAGGTCGTATTGTTGGAACATGGTTTTCTGCATCCCTTTGATTTGAGAATAACAAATCCTACTTGTATTTGATCGTGGTTGCCATTGTGTTTTTAGCATGCAGGCTTGAACAGATATGACACTAGGATGATACATTATTGGTCTGTATCTGCCCACAAGCTGAAAAGTGGAATGATGTCTAACGCCAGGTGTTAGGACTTAACGCCGAGGTTGACTCCCATTCCCACCAAGACAAATGTGTCAAGGAGAGAAGCTGCCGTGATTGAAGGAGCACATTAGGAATATTCTGACCTAACGCCAGCGTTAGCCTTAACAACAGCGTTAGGGTTGCCTAAAATGAATGTTTCCTAAAGTGCAGTATCTCCTTCCTGTTTTGAAGATCCAAGCCATCAAAACATTTCTATACTGGGTCAATGTCAGGCGTTAGCCTTAATGCCGGCGTCATCTTCCAGTCCTATAAATAGGTGGATTTGTCTTCTTCAACTACTGATAATATAGATCCCTATTCCAGCACTTCTAAAACGCCGCAAGGGCCGTATTTTTTTAGACCACCATCTCCCACAAGATTTCAAGAGAAGAATTCAAGGAGGATTGGATCAACGCTTACACAACACGAATAATGCACTCTTCGACTTCGATGATATTCAGCGAGCCTTCGCCATCTCTAGAATTCTTCTTAGAGAGTTTTTATTTGTGTTTTTGTATTTTTGTTTGTAACTCTTTTGTTATAATCATGGAATAAATTCGCCTCGTGTTGGCGACTAGGTTTGGGTAGGACTTATGGAGGAATTCACCTCGTGTTTGCGACTGGGTCTAGGGAGTAGATCTAGGGAGTGCTCAAGGAATTTCTGGGGATAGAAAGGCTAGAGCTGCATGAGGCCGTATCTGGGGAGAGATCGGATAAAGTCAATCGGTTCTTAGTGAGAAGAGTCAGTATAGAAAACAAAAAGAGTATTTCATATTTCGCCTTGGATTTCTAGCGTCATAGAAATCTAATTTTGTAACTAAATTTTACTAATGATAATCATGTATTTTTATATTTAATAAAATTTATTTACTACTCTTTGTTTTTGATTCACTCTTATTCAAAAAAAATATCAAAAGTTTTCAATAAAAACTTAAAGTTTTCGAAAACCCATGTTCACCCCCCCCCCCTCTAAGGGCGCCTCAAGATCCAACAATTGGTATCTGACGTAGGTTATTCCAATACGGTCTAATAACCTGGAATAATGGCGCTCCGTGATCTCACTTTCCATGAGGGGCAAGGAATGAGTAGACCTCCACTTTTCACCAGAACTGACTATAAGTATTGGAGAACGCGAATGCGTTACTTTCTAATTATTTTAGATCTAGATGTCTGGGCTAGTGTCAAAACACCGTATACCACTCCTACTTATGTGGTTGGAGAGGCAACCATGGAAATTCCTAGAGATAGATGGGATGATGGGGATAAAAAATAAATGTAAACATAATGCTAAAGCTATGAATGCTTTATTTTGGGCATTAGATAGGACTGAATTAATAGAGTTTGTGCTTGTGAAACTGCTTATGACATTTGGAATTTACTAGAAAAACTCAGGAAGGCACCTCTCAGGTTAAAGACTCAAAGCTCTTCCAACTGGAATCGGAGTTTGAAAGCTTCAGAATGGATCCAGATGAGGACGTGGACTTGATGTACACATGTTTTACCAAGATCGTAAACGCCTCAAAGATCCTTGGAAAAACCTTCTCGAATGGTGACTTGGTGAGGAAGATCCTTCGATCTCACCCTCCGAAGTTTAATCCAAAGGTGATAGCTATTTCGGAATCGCATGATCTAAGACGGCTCTAGATTGAGAGCCTCATTGGGAATCTCAAAACCCACGAGGTAGAACTCAAAATCCAAGATGAAGAATACAACAAAGAGCCAAAGAAGAAAGCCTTGTCACTAAAGTCAAGTAAAGAGGATGACAATGAGGAAGAGGACGAGGAGAGTCTCTTTATGAAAAATTTCACAAAGTTCAAGAAGTATCCAGAAAGGAGGAATACATTCCGTAAGTACTTCCGAAAAGGCTCATCCTCCAAAGAAGAAAAAAAGGAAAAATCAAGTGACGACGATGAAGAGCAACCTCCTCTTGAGTGCTTCCATTGCAGGAAGATCGGGCATATAGGAAGAAAATTCCCAAAGTACTTGAAAGAACAAAAAGAAAAGCGGCATAAAGGAAGAGAAAACAAGAAGGTTTTGAAGGCTGCAACGTGGGATGACACTTCATACGAAAGTTAAAAGGAGTCAACTTTAAGCGATAGTGATGTGGCAAATCTGTGCCTCATGGGGAGGAGCCATGAATCAACGGATGATGATTGCTATGTCCAAAGCGACACTGAGGTAATTCATAATATTTATGATGACCTTTATATTGAGTACATGAAAACATGCATGTTGGAACAACCCTATTACTGATTTGGGTTAGGATCACAATCTGTGATTAGGACTCAAGTTGACCCCATTATATAGTCTAAGGGTCAAGGGTTATGTGTGTCTGAGTTAGCTAGAACTTAGGAAAATTCCAAGTTTCTGCGTTCGACAAACTTCATTCTGCGTTCGACGAACTCCTTCCTGGGTTCGACGAACGTCGTGTTTCAGTTTGATGAAATTCCTTCTTAGCTCGACGAATTCAGTCTTCCAACCAATTCAATAGATTTTATCTCAGTTCAACAAACTCCAGATTGAGATTGACGAACTCAGCCTTGTGTTCGATGAATAAGTAACTAAATGTTCAGTTCGACGAACCCAACTCTCAGCTCGACGAACTCAGCTTTCTGCTCACTGAATTTTTCTTCAGCTTGACAAATTTCTGAAAGATCAGTTATCTATTTTTTTCTGAACTCAGATCGACTAATCAGCAACGGATCTATTCAATTCTTTGGACTTATTCATTATTAGATAAGTCAAGATTTGATCTTTCCTTTTATTATTCCTTTCCATTCTCTTCTTCGAGAAAGTAGCCATTGACATATTGGAAAAATGATACTTTCATGGAAAAGGAAAAGAAATTATAGATTTGTGCTGAATCAGATTGCAGTTCCAAGATATATCTTTTCAGATTATTTTATTTCTTAAAACCAGAAGATTTGAATTTGAAAATGAGTCATATATCTCTAAGGAAAAGGATGAAGTAATAAGATTAGTAAGATAGTGAAAGATAGTAACAGAGACACAGTCGAGAGAGATATACAAAAAGTCAAAAAGAATTACAGATCTTCATCCTCAACCGCAGTACTTTCATTCTCTGAGAACAACAAAAATCATCTCTCAGTTTTCAGCTGCTAGTTCTAAATCTTCAAAGAGCAACAATAATCTGAGAAACTTGTCTCACAGATTCATCTGCTATCAAGGAAGATTTTCTACATCCACGAGAAAGCTCCATCCATTATCTGTCAAAGAAATTCTATCAGACAGGGGGAGCTTTACATCAACAATCCACTAGTCTTCTCTCAGCTTGTTGACAGAGAAGAACTTCATAAACCTTTTTGTTTATTTTACCCTATCTTGTACAGGGTTCTAACTCCCATCAAAAGTTAACATTTGGTGGCAGGGCACCTGATCAAAAACCCGTGTTTTTGGTTTGAGCACCTGATCAAAAGCTCAGTGGTGTTTGGGCACCTGATCAAAAACCCCATTGGTGATAGGGCACCTGATCAAAAACCTAGTGGATTCCTACCAAGGGTGGTAGAAGAGTAGATGCACCCAGTTTGATTGGGGAACTACTATAGATCCTTGTGTCTTCTGTGTTTGTGTGATTTTCTGTACTGTGCTGTGATTTCTGTTTTGCTTTTACACTCACTCGGTTACACATATATATATATCAGTATTTAATTCCGCTATAAAATAAGTTAAAAACTTTTAATACTCTATTCACCCCCCTCTAGAGTAAATCTAAGATCTAAACCCCACATTCAATTGGTATCAGAGATTGGTTGATTATTTACAGGCTAACACCTGAATCCAAAGATCAATTAGATCTTAATTTCTTCTAGAGTTTTCTTTTTCTAAAAACTCATGGCACAGAACAAAGATTACTCAAGCACAAGACCTCCTATGTGCAATCTCAATAAGTTTGCATTATGGAAGGCAAGTATCAAGTTATATATGAATTCTACTGATGAGGATATTTTTAATTCCATTTTGATAGGACCCCCCTACTCCATCAGCATCAACAAGTACTGAGACAACAACCAACAATAATGTTGTTCCACCTCCTGAGTGGATAGATGCTCAAAAGAAACAAAGAAATGCAGATGACAAAGAAATGAACATATTGGCACAAACAATGTCTGATGATATATTCCAGAAGGTTGTGGACTGCACCTCAGCCAAGGATATCTGGAATTCCCTCAACAACATGGTTGAAGGTTCTGCAGATGAGAGAAAGGACAGAATATCTTATCTCATCTCTCAATATGAAAACTTCAAGAAGGGAGAAACTGAAACAGTAGCAGACATGTACAACAGACTCAGTCTCATCATCAATGAGATGAAGTCTTGGATAAAGTGATCTCAATCACTGAAGTGAATGATAAGATCTTAATGTGCTTCCCTAGCACATAGGACTCAAGTATCTGAACAATCAAGGAAGCCAGAAGCCTAAATGAGATCTCTACTGAGTCCTTGTTAGGCAAATTAAAATCCTATGAGCAGCTTATCAAGTCAAGAGAGGCTGAATAATCTACCTCCTCTCCAGCCACCAAAAAGGAGAGAAGCATTGCTTTCTAAGAAACAGAAGAGGAAGATAAGCTCCAGGAGAAATGGAGTTTATGAGCCTCCTAGCCAAGAGATTTTACAAAATGGCTAGAAAGGATCTCAGAAAGAAGGACTTCAGATAAAAAAAAACAAAGGTATGCCAAAACAAACTCTAAAGAAATTATTTGTTTTGGTTGCAGGAAACCTGGACATATTCTACCTGAGTGTCCAGAAAATCAAAAGAAGGACAAGAGAAAAGATAAATAAGAAAAGAGGCACTCCAGCAATCCATCCTCCCACAAACACAAACATATGGGAAAAAGGCTTTGTAGCTAAAACATGGAGTGACACTGAGTCAGAGTCATCATCCAACTCCTCTGAAGATGAAATGATACAAATGAAAAGGATCAATGCTTGATGGCTATTTATGACTCATGCAATGATTCAGAACATGTATCATCATCCAGCTCTAGTGATGATAAAGATAATGAAGATGAAAGAAACTTATGCATGATGGCTATCAATGCCTCAGGAAATAATTCAGATGAATCAGAATCTGACAATGACAGTGATCAGATAATCTCTACCTTTGATTTTAATTCAAATGATTTCAAAAATGAATTAAAAACTCTTTGTTTAGATTTAATTAAATCTGAGAAGGAAATAATTTCCCCCAGGAATAAGTTGGTTGAAATGAATCAACTGACTGAAGATAATGCCAATCTTAAGAAAGAACTGGATGCCTCCAGAGAACACATTGTTCTCATTGAGAACAAATTATCTGAGGCTAAAAGTTTGAATAATCCCTCAGTGGGAGAAGCATCAAACTGATGGACATCACAAGCACTGTAAATGCCAGACTAAATGGCAAACTGGGCTTGGGTGCATCATCAAGTCAACCACATCTTCTTAAGAAAAATATTTTATCTACTCTAGTAAAGTTCATTTCTGCCAAGAGCAAAGAGGCAGTAGAAGTAGGTAAGAATACCTCAAGCATGGATGTTAAGAATAAAGGAATTCAAAACATTCGTCGAATGATGCTCGACAAAATCACATGAATTCGTCAAATGGAGATCGACGAACGCTAAAGACAGATTTTTAGTACAGCTATTATTTGAACGGCGCTCGACGAAATTACTTCAATTCGTCGAACGACGATCGATGAACTCAGACAAGTTCGTCGAACAGAAAATGTACTGAATTTCAAAAGAATTCTAATTCTCCACATTCTAAAAATCCCTTTACTGAGTGGATTATTCCTCCAAGGAGATATCATCCACAAGATTATAAGGATCAGCCTGAGATGTCTTACATTTCAGATTTTAGTGGTAAGACAAAAGGACCCAAGATAGTCTGGGTCAAAAACAACTAGTTTATTTTCTTTTGTGCAGGTACAAGGCTATCCAAACTTAAAGGAACAGTGGTATTTGGATAGTGGGTGCTCTAAGCACATGACAGGAAACAAGGCCAACCTAATCAATTACAACGCAAAGCTTTAACGCAAAGTGCTCTTTGGAGACTCCAACTGTGGACAAACCAAAGGATAGGAAAAATCAGAGTGGAGCAGTTACCTTCAAAGAGGTAGCATATGTCAATGGTCTCAAGAATAACCTCATTAGCATAAGCCAGTTATGCGATGAAGGTTATCAAGTAACTTTTAATCATTCCTTATGTCTTATTACCAATAATAAAAACATTAATGTGTTATCTGGTATTAGACATAGAAATATTTATTTAGTCAATTTTGACTATACCAATTCAGACATTGTTTACTTAATTCAATAAGTAAAACAAATGAATTATGGCAATAAAAGGCTAGTACATATTAACCTTAGACCTATCTCGAAGCTCTCCAAGGACAGTCTAGTAAGAGGACTACCTTCTGGTTCATACAAGAAGGAAGGACTCTGTAGGGCTTGTTAACTAGGAAAGCAGACCACGAGTAGTTTCAAATCATTATCCAAGAGTGATTCACCTAGGATTCTGTACTTACTTGCATTTGGAGCTCTTTGTACCCACTGCAGTACAGAGTCTAGGAGGGAAACATTACACCTTAGTTATTGTATATGACTTCTCTAGATTCACTTGGGTGTTCTTTCTTAGGAATAAGTCTGACATCTTTAGTGTTCTGATAGACTTTCTCAGGTCCATCAAGATTGAGTACTCTACTCTAGTAAAATTGGTCAGAAGTGATCATGACACTAAGTTTTGAATCTCTTCTGATGAGAGAATTCTATGGAAAAGATGGGATTAGGCAATGTTTCTCTGCTCCTAGAACTCCTCAACAAAATGGGGTAGCTGAAAGGAAAAATAGAACATTAATTGAATCAGCAACTACATTCCTTGCCGATGCTCACTTTCCACTCTCTTTTTGGGCAGAGTCAAGTGAACATAGCAAATTATGTGTTGAACAAGAGTTTGATACACAAAACATAAGGGTAAAAAAACCTATGAATTACTTAAGAATAAAAAGCCTAAGGTTAACTATTTTAAGATCTTTGGCTGTAAATGCTATGTGCATAACAATGATAAGAAATATCTAAGGAAATTTGAAGCTAAGTCTGCTGAAGGTATATTTCTTGGATACTCTTTTTCTAGTAAAGCATATAGAATTTATAACAAATCAACTCTTAAGATAGAAGAGTCCATGCATGTTTCTATTGATGAAACTAACATATTGAATGAGGAGAGGAATGCCAACATCTACCAAAGAAATTTTGCAGGAACTAGCTCTATATGAAGAGCTTAATGGATTGAATCTACAGAATGAAGATTCTCTACTCCCATCAACTCAAACTATTGAAGACAGTGAAGAAGAAGATAATCCAGAAGATCTTGCTGATAATTCAAATCGAGTGACAGCTGAACAAATCCCTCAAGAGGAAACTATTGTTGAACCCACTCTAACTGTTGATCAGATCACAGTTAGAGATCATCCAATATCTCAAGTCATTGGAGATATCTCAGCAGGTATTCAAACAAGGCATCAACTCAACCAAAATCAGATGCATACTTGTTTCCTATCACAAATTGAACCTAAATCCATAAAAGATGCAGAACAAGATCCAAACTGGATTCTTGCAATGCAAGAGGAACTCAATCAATTTGAAAGGAACAAGGTTTGGGATTTGGTTCCAAGACCAAAGGGCCATCCAGTCATTGGCACCAAATGGGTCTTTAGGAACAAGCTAGATGATCAAGGATTCATAATCAGAAATAAAGCAAGATTGGTAGCCCAAGGATACTCTCAGGAAGAAGGAATTGATTATGATCAAACCTTTGCTCCTGTTGCTAGACTTGAAGCTATAAGGATATTTCTTGCATTTGCTGCCTTCTAGAAATTCAAAGTATATCAGATGGATGTGAAGAGTGCATTCTTAAATGGAGATATTAAAGAAGAAGTATATGTGGAACATCCACCAGGTTTTATCTCTCCAACTCACTCTTCTTGTGTCTTTAAGCTTAACAAAGCTCTCTATGGTCTCAAGCAAGCTCCCAGAGCAAGGTATGAGACCCTAGCTAATTTTCTTTTAGAGAACAAGTTCTGTAGAGGCATTGTTGATAAAACCTTATTTTTCAGGATACATAAAAATCAAACCTTACTAGTTCAAATTTAGGTAGATGATATTATATTTGGTTCTACTTATTCAAATCTATGCAAAAGGTTTTCTGACCTAATGCAATCTAAATTTGAAATGAGTAGTATGGGTGAGTTATCTTACTTCTTTGGCCTTCAAGTGAAGCAAAACTCCAAATGGCATATTCATATCACAATCCATGTATGTTAAGGAATTAGTGAAAATATTTGGTATGACTGATGCTTCTACTATGAAAACACCCATGCCCTCCAATGCTGTTGTAGACAATGATGAATCAGGGAAACCTATTGATCAGAAAGTATATAGAGCAATTGTTGGCTCATTACTTTACTTAACAGCTAATAGACCACACATAATGTTTGCTACATGTATTTGTGTTAGGTTCCAAGTTAACCCTAAAGAATCTCACCTTATTTATTAAAAAGAATTTTGAGATATATAAAGGGTTGTCCAAATCTAGGACTCTGGTATCCAACTGCATAAGAATTTGAATTAACTGGATTCTAAAATTTTGATTATGCTGGATGCAGAGTAGACAGGAAAATCACATCAAGAACTTGCCAGTTCCTTGGTGATAAGCTTGTGTCTTGGTTTTGAAAGAAACAGACATCTGTGTCTACATCAACAGCTGAAGCAGAATATATTGTTGCTGGCAGTTGCTGCTCACAGATTCTGTGGATACAAAATCAACTTCTAGACTATGGTATCAACTTAAATAAGTCAATTATATTTTGTGACAGTACTAGTGCAATATCTATAGCACAAAATCCAGTACTCCATAGTAGGACTAAACACATAGAAATTAGGCACCACTTTATCAGAGATAATGTGGATAAAATAAATTTTGCCTACAATTTATTCCTACTGACTTACAAAGAACTGATATTTTCACAAATCCATTGGATGAAAAGAAGCATATCTTCTTTATAAATCAACTAGGAATGTTAGATGAAGATTCAATTAATTAAAAATTAAAATTTCTACTTATCCCCTCATTTCGTCGAACGGAGATCGACAAAATTTAGTCGTTTGTCGAACGGAGATCGACGAAACCTATTAAATCCAGAGAACGATGAAGTCTGGTCGTACGTCGAACTGAGATCGACGAAAATTTATTTTTCGTCGAACGCAGTTTGATGAAGCTTAAGACTCTACGACTTCTGATTTTATTAGGTTTAGCCGAACTCAGTTACACGAAATCTTGCGCCTTCTCGATCTCTTTCTTATAATCAAAACTTTGATTTCTTTTCATCATTGCGCCTACAGAACTTGCTCTTGCTTCGGCTCCAGTTCCCTTGCACTTGATCTCTTTCCCTTACAGGTACAATGTCAATCTCTTAAGCAGTGATCTCGTCCATGAAGTTTGTTGCAGGTTTCGACATTGACATGGAGTCATTTGCGCATTCAGACCAAGTTTTCTAGGATATTCTTCAACTTTTTGAAGAACAACAGTTAAGGAAATTCATGACAAACAGGATAAAGCTCCAAGTGGCAGAGATAAGGAATGGGTACACACCATTCAGTCAGAGACTACAACATCAATATCAGGATCTATCTCAGGAAACTATGTTCCTCTTACCCCAGACTTCTTAACAGAACTTTTTGGTTTGATAAATGGTAATGATGAGTTGGACATTACTTCTGATGAATTTAATGCTGCATTGGTTAAATGGGTCACTCCAGTGGGAAACCCTAAATCACCTTCTGAAAAAGAATTTGTCCATTGAATACAAATTCTTAGCAGATATTGTTGGAAAAGTTTTGCTAGGCAAAACTACTGCTGCTCATGACTATATTATTAGGCACCAATTTCTTTGATGGTGGCCTTAGTTGAGAAGAAACAAATCAATTGGGGATTGATTCTCTTTGAATCAATCAAGAAGAAGATAAGCAAAATAAATGCTTGTTATGGTAGAGTATTAGGCAATATTCTTTAAGAGAAATGCCCAGACCTGCTGGTGTCACCAAAGGTCTTTATTAATGCAAGCAAGAGGCTGACGTCAGCTCTCTTTTGGCAAGTAGGAAAGAGTGATGTCCCAAGAGGACTCTGAGGGCAGATGTTCAAGGAATACTTCTGAAAGCACCAGGACTGCTCCAGTCACTCCCCTCACCCTACCAGAATTTCCTCCCCTTGAATCTTCAAATCCTCTCCCCTCTCAACCTCTCCAGCACACCACTCTTGAAGAAGTTCCTCCTTCAAATTCACCCATAGACATTCCTTCTTCTTTGCCTTCTTCTCCTCCTCTTCAGACAATTCTGTCTGCAGATCTTCCCTCATCATCCTCTATCCCAGTTGATGATTCTCTTCCCCCTCTTGATTCTCTTCCTCCTTTCATTCCACCTCCATCTTTTGACCTATTGTCACCATCACATTCTCCACCTCAATCTCCTATCCATGTGGATAACATTCCACCCATTTTAATTCTACTAACATCTTCATACCCTCTTATATTCCCTCTTCTTCTATCCCAGCACAATCAACTTCTCAACATACCTCAAATTTTGTGAATGTTGATTTCTCCTCAATCTCTGATCAGATATTTCAACATATCTCTCCAAAGCTAACTTCTCTTCTAGATGAAAAGCTAGCTCCTGTTCTGCAAGCCATATCTGACCTCTCTTCCAAGCTTGCATCCTTCCCTACCTACTCATCTTTGTCCCTTCTTCTAGGGGCCTAGATTCAGGTCTCCCTGAAACTAGGCAGGGGGAGTGAAAGTGCACAGTTAACCTCACTAGAATCTCTCTAGGGGGTGTGAATAGAGAATTAAAAATACTTTGTAATTATATATATATATATGTGTAATAATCACAGATTTAAGCTTACCACGCACCAACAAGAATTAAGCAAGTAAAGAAGAAAAATAAGAAGAAAATCACAGCACAACACAAGGAAATATAGTGGTTCCCCAAACTTTGGGTAGTCCACTCTTCTACCCCCTTGGTAGGAATTCACTAACTTGCACTGAGTCTTTTGATAAGGAGACTCTTAGAACCAGACTGAGTTTTTGATAAGGAGACTCTTAGAACCACTACAACTGAATTTTTTGAAGCGAGATTCTAAAAACTCTTTTACACAGTTT